>JAHRHZ010000043.1:3371008-3417755 GCA_024137785.1 Ginglymostoma cirratum | reverse complement strand
CACAGTACCCTGCAGAACACACAGACACACAGCTCCCTACAGAACACACAGAGACACAGCTCCCTACAGAACACACAAAGACACAGGCCCCTGCAGAACACACAGACACACAGCCCCCTACAGAACACACAGCCCCCTGCAGAACACACAGACACACAGCCCCCTACAGACACAGAGACACACAGCCCCCTGCAGACACACAGCTCCCTACAGAACACACAGACACACAGCCCCCTGCAGAACACACAGACACACAGTCCCCGACAGACACACAGACACACAGCTCCCGACAGAACACACTGACACACAGCCCCCTGCAGACACACACACGCACACACTGTCCCCTGCAAACACACAGACACACAGCTCCCTACAGAACACACTGACACACAGCCCCCTACAGAACACACAGACACACTGTCCACTGCAAACACACAGACACACACCTCCCTACAGAACACACTGACACACAGCCTCCTACAGAACACACAGACACACTGTCCCCTGCAGACACACTGACACACAGTTCCCTGCAGACACACAAACCCCTACAGAACACAGCCCCCTGCAGACGCACAGGTCCCTACAGAACACACTGACCCCTGGAGGACATAGACCCTGGAGCCTGCAGAATGAGCCCAATTAGACCCTCAAGTGGACAACAGAATAATTTTACAGCATGCAGTTCACTCACGCCAACTACAGTTACACCAATTAGGAAAGGTTGACTTGCCTGGGGTTTCTTTCTCTAGAAAAAAGAAAATTGAGGGTGATCCAATCAAATATTTCCACTTGTGAGGCTTTGGGTTTTAGGGGAGCTGGAGGCAGAGATCAGAACTAGTGGCTATCAATACAAGCTAATCACAAAATTCAATTAGGAATTCAGTGGGCAGTTGCACCTCCGTCTTCGTCATTTGAAACATCTTTTGTTCTGTTTCGATTGCACTTCAACCCCATGCTCCTGATCTTTGGGGATCCGGTGTGGAGGGGTGAATAAGTCAGAGGATCTCCCATCAATCTGCTCCTGGGCCTGGCCTCGTTGGCCATTAGCAGGTCCAGGCAGTGGGCCATGGAGAGGATCATAGTTGCCAGCTGTCTGCCCGTCTTCATGTCCAGGGGTGTTTGGAGATGGAGCATGTTGTGTCCACCAATAATTTCACTCTCTAGAGAGGGAGAGGTAGGCACCCACAGGGGGTAGAGTGCTTTATCTCCCCTTCCAGCTCCATTCTGATTTAATCCCAACTCTTTCTCCCTCACAGTCAATGGCCTGCATTGCCCTTATTTACTGAGTAAGACTTTTGACATGGTCCCTCATGGTAGGCTCATTCCAGAAGACTAAGATGCATGGGATCCACGGTGACTTGGCCACATGGATTCAGAATTAGCTTGCCCATACAAGACAGAGGGTATTGGTGGAAGGGTGTTTTTCTGGCTGGAGGTCCGTGACTAGTCGTGTTCCACAGGGATCCATACTGGGACCTCTGCTGTTTGTGATATGTATAAATGACTTGGATGAAAATGTAGATGGGTGGGTTACAGTCAATATAAAGATCAGTGGAGTTATGGGTAGTGTCGAAGGTTGTTAAAGGATAAAGTGGGATATAGATCAGGTGCGGATATGAGCGGAGAAATGGCAGGTGGAGTTTTATCTGGGTGAGTGTGAGGTGTTTCACTTTGGAAGATCAAATGTTAAGGAAAAGTATACAGTTAATGGCAGGACTCTGAACAGCATTGATGTACAGAAGGATCTTGGGGTTCAAGTCCATAGCTCCCTGAAAGTAGCCATGCAAGCAGATAGGGTGGTAAAGAAGGTATATAGCGTGCTTGCCTTTTTTGGTTGGGGAATTGAGTACAAGAGTCAAGATGTCATGTTGCAGATTTTTGTTAGGCCACACTTAGAGTATTGCATTCAATTTTGGTCACTTTTACAGGAAGGATCTGGAGGCTTTGGAGAGGGAACAGAAGAGGTTTACCAGGATACTGCCTGGATTAGAGGGTATGAGCTATAAGGAGAGGCTAGAAAATCCTGGGCTGTTTTCTCTGGAGTGGCGGAGGCTGAGGAGAGACTTGATAGAAAGCTATAAAATTATGAGATGCATAGATAGGGTTGATCGTCAGAATCTTTTTCCCAGAGTTGAAATGTCTAATACTAGGGGGCATGCATTTTATGTGAGAGGGAGAAAGTTTTTTACACAGAGAGGTGTAGGAGTCTGGGACGCACTACTAGGAGTCTAAGGTTTTGGAGTAGATTTGTAGCTCGGGTTGCGGATGTTGAGGTTGGTTGGCTCGCCGAGCTGGTTTGTTGTTCCACAGACGTTTCATTACCGTGCTGGGTAACATCCTCTGATGAAGCGTCGGTGTGTTTTCCCACCTGGTTTTTAAACTCGGGGTCCATTGGACATTGAACTCGACCCCATATACATTCCACTACAAAGGAAACTCGGAAGTGAGGCAATCCATCGTAACGGACCCCAGAGTTTAAAAACCAGGTGGGAAAACACACCGACACTGCTACCAAGCACTGTAACAGCAAACCAGCCTCAACACTACCAGGAGTGGTGGTGGAGGAAGAGGATATGATAAGGGTGTTTAAGGGACTTTTAGATAAGCACATGAATAACCAAGGAATGGGGGGATATGGACCAATGGTGTCCTGTTTGGCACAATGTCATAGGCCAAAGGGCCCATTCCTGTACCATATAGTTCTATGGTCTGTTCCTGGAATCTATAGAGTGTGGAAACAGGCCATTTGGCCAAACAATTCACATTGATCCTCTGAAGAGCAACCCACCCAGGCCCATCCCCCTACCCTGTATTTCTTACTGCATCCGCTGCACCCGTTGTGGCTTCCTCTACATCGGGGAAACCAAGCGGAGGCTTGGGGACCGCTTTGCAGAACACCTGCGCTCAGTTCGCAACAAACAACTGCACCTCCCAGTCGCGAACCATTTCAACTCCCCTTCCCATTCCTCAGATGACATGTCCATCCTTAGCCTCCTACAATGCCACAGTGATGCCACCCGAAGGCTGCAGGAACAGCAAATCATATTCAGCCTGGGAACCCTGCAGCCCAGTGGCATCAATGTGGATTTCACAAGCTTCAAAATCTCCCCTCCCCCAACCGCATCCCAAAACCAGCCCAGCTCATCTCCACCTCCCTAACCTGTTTTTCCTCTCACCCCAAGCCACACCCCCATCTCCTATCTACTAACATCATCCCGCCCCCTTGACCTGTCCATCCTCCCTGGACTGACCCATCTCCTCCCTACCCCCCTACCTACACTCACCTTTACTGGCTCCATCCCTGCCCCTTCGACTTGTCTGCTTCCTCTCCACCTATCCTCTCCTCTATCCATCCTCTATCCGCCTCCCCCTCTCTATTTCAGAACCCTCTTCCCCTCCCCCATTTCTGATGAAGGGTTTAGGCCCGAAACGTCAAGTTTTCCTGCTCCTATGATGCTGCTTGACCTGCTGTGTTCATCCAGCCCCATGCTTGTTATCTCAGATTCTCCAGCATCTGCAGTACCTTTTATCTCTGATACACCTAACCTGTACATCCCTGAACACTACAGGGTAATTATGCATGGCCAATCCACCTAGCCTGTGCATCTTTGGACTGTGGGAGCAAACTCACACAGACACAGGGAGAATGTACAAACTCCACACAGGTTGTCACCCAAGGGTGGAATTGAACCTGGGTCCTTGGTGCTGTGAGGCAGCAGTGCTAACCACTGAGCCACCATGGCTCCCGTTTTTACTGCTTTGTTAATGTAAATAACAGAGGATGACCTCAATCACTCGACCTCTGAGTTATTGGCCCAGCATGCTCCGGTTGCACCACTCTGCTTTCTTTCTATGTTCTATGTTTAATGAGCTTTGCGTGTAAACTAGTGAACTAGAAAACACACAATTGGGTGATTTGGTGATAGGGAAAATAGCTGTTCAGTTGTGTGTGGGAGCATTTCTGAATACTATAAAAAAGTTCAGTAATTCAGAGCAAAAACCTTTAACCCAGAAATGAGTGAGAATGGGGAACTCATTACCACAGGGAGTGCCTGCAAACAATAGGATCAACACATGTCAGGGCAAGCTGGCTGAGGGAAGATGGGCAGTGGTTAGCGCTGCTGCCTCACAGCGCCAGGGACCCGGGTCCAATTCCACCCTCGGGTGACTGTCTGTGTGGAGTTTGCACATTCTCCCTGTGTCTGCATGGGTTTCCTCCAGGTGCTCCGGTTTCCTCCCACAGTCCAAAGATGTGCAGGCTAGGTGGATTGGCCATGCTAAATTGCCCGTAGTGTTCAGAGATAGATAGATTAGGTGGGTTATAGGGGGTGGGTCTGGGTGGGATGCTCTGAGTGTCGATATGGGCTTGTTGGGCCGAAAGGCGTGTTTCCACACTGTAGGGATTCTATGATAAAGTCAGAGGGTGTGATGTAGAGAGGTGGGAGGAGGCTCGTGTACTGCACAAACTGCAGCACAGAACAAATGGGCCAAATGGCCTCTTATTGTGCTCAGTGTATGGGAATAAGGTGCTGCTATTGGGACAAGTGTAATGCCAATCTGTGCCTCTACTTTCAGTCAGCATTTATCTGCATGAGCAGGAGATGATCAATCACCAGCTTCGTAGGCACCAGTTTACAAATCAGCATGATCAGACCTACTCACTTTGTTATCTTACACCGTGAAAGTACCTAGTTGTTCCATATTACTCAGGGACAGTGGGTGTAGAAGGCACTCTTAGTCCTGTTTAACCACCGCCTACTGTGCTCATTGACTCATATTAGCTACATATCTGGAAATGATTTAAAATCTCACAACACTAAGCAATCTCTAATCTCCTCCAACCCACGGCATCCCCAGACCTGGATCTTTGTGCAACCCAGATTTCCATCCCTTGGCCATTGGTGACCATGCCTTCAGCTAAACATCCCAAACCATTCACGGGAACATGATCAAACAATGTCTGACACTGAGCCACATGGGAAATGCAGAGACAAGTGACTAAAACAATTGGTCCACGGTGAAACAGTGTGGAGCTGGAGGAACACAGCTGGTCAGGCAGCAGCAGAGGAGCAGGAAAGCTGAAGTTTTGGGTCAATTCTCTTCTTCAGAAATGGGGGAGGGGGAAGGGAGCTGGGAAATAAATAGAGAGAGGAGGGGTGGCGCTGGGGAAGGTAGGTGGGATGGTGATAGGTGAGTGCAGGTAGGCAGTGGTGGGGATTGGTCAGTGAGGTGGGAGGGGCGGATAGGTGGCAGAGAAGATGGACAGGTTGTGTCAGGTCAAGGAGGTGGGGATGAGAGGGAGGGTTGGTCTTGGGATGAGGCCGGGGCGGGAGGGAGATTTTAAAACTGGTGAATTCCACGTTTAGGCCATTGGGCTGTAGGCTCCCGAGGCGGAATATGAGGTGCTGCTCCTTCAGTTTGTGGGTGGTACCATTGTGGAGGAGGCCCAGGATGGACATGTCACCCAGGGAGTGGGAGAGGGAGTTAAAATGGCTTGGAACTGGGAGGTGTTGTCATTTGTCGCAAACAGAGCGCAGATGCTCTACAAAGTGGTCTCTGAGCCTCCGCTTGGTCTCGCCGATGTAGAGGAGGCCACATCGGGAACAGCGGACGCAGTAGACCAAGTTGATTGATGTGCAGGTTAAGATGTCAGATGTGGAAGGTTTGTTTGATGCCTTGGATGGAGGTGAGGGAGGAGGTGTAGGGGCAGGTGTAGCACCTCCTGCGGTTGCAGGGAAAGGTGCCGGGGGTGGTGGGGTAGAGGGGAATATGGAGCAGATGAAGCAGTCGTGGAGAGGGCAGCCCCTACGGAAGGCAGAGAGGGGTGGGGAGGGAAATATCTCTTTGGTTGTGGGGTCGGATTGTAGGTGGCACAAGTGGCGGAGAATGATACACTGGATGGGGATGTTGGTGGGGTGATATGTTAGGACAAGGGGGATTCTGCCTTTATTTTTGTTGGGGGAAGGGGATGTGAGGGCAGAGGTGTGGGAAACGCAAGAGATGCGGTCTAGGGCGTTTTCGACCACCAAAGGGGGGATATTGCAATCCTTGAAATATGAGGACATCTGGGATGTTCGGGAGTGCAATGCCCCATCTTGGGAGCAGAAACGGCGGAGGTGGAGGGATTGGGAGGAGGGGATCGCATTCTTGCAGGAAGGTGGGTGAGAGGAGCTGTATTCTAGGTAGCTGTGGGAGTCAGTCGGCTTGAAATAGATGAGATAACAAGGTGTGGAGCTGGATGAACACAACAGGCCAAGCAGCATCATAGGAGGTGGGGGATAGGACCAGTGTAACAGCAGAAAAGGAACCGTTCCACGTAACCTACAAAGGGGCAGGCATAGCTTGGGCCCATGCGGGTGCCCATAGCCACCCCCTTAGTCTGTAGGAAGTGGGAGGAGTTGAAGGGGAAGTTGTTGAGGGTGAGGACGAGTTCAGTTAAAGGCAGATGAGGGTGTCGGTGGAGGGGGGCTGGTTGGGCTTGCGGGAGAGGATGAAGCGGGGGGCTTTTAGGCCATCCACGTGGGGAATGCAAGTGTATAGGGACTGGGTGTCCATTGTGAAGATGAGGCATTGGGGGCCAGGGAATTGGAAGTGTTGGAGGTGGTGGAGGGCTTGGGTGGTGTCCTGGACATAGGTGGGGAGTTCCTGAACCAGGGGGAGAAAACAAAGTCAAGGTAAGTGGAGATGAGTTCATTAGGGCAGGAGCAGGCAGAGACAATGGGTCTGCTGGGGCGGTCAGGTTTGTAGATTTTGGGAAAGTTTGGGAAGGTCAAAGACATCAGTTTTAAGTTGAGAGGGAGAGAGGGAGTGGGGGAGAGGTTTAGTAGGGAGGGGGGCATCTCTAGGTCTGATGTCCAGACAGCGGAAGGCATGGTCACCATTGGCCAAGGGATGGAAATCTGGTTTGTACGAGGAGCCAGGAGCAAAGTAAAACAGAGATGCTGTAGGTTTGGAAGAGATTGCAGAGATTGTGTAGTGTTCTAAGATTTTAGAACTGAATCATTGCCAGATAAGGAGCTTAACATGGGTCAATGAGCACTGCAGATGATGGTTAAACAGGATTCCCATCCACTCCACAAATGAGTAATAATATCACTGAATAGCTTGTTTATGAAAATAGGAGTAAATGCAAGATGTTGTTGGTTGAGTGTGTCTTCTGTCTGATCATGCTTTGATCAGTTCATTCCAATTTATTCCCAGGATGTCATGGCCAGCATTTATTACCCGTTCTTAATTATTCTTCAAGGGTGGTAATGTGCTCCCTTCTTTAGCCACTGTACCCAGTTGTTCGATGCAATTAATGTCTTAAGCTCCTTCTGCAGCTTTTAATAGTAGTTTTCTAGTGATGGAGCCACATACCAACTAAGATCAGCTAAGGAAAGCAGGGTTTTTCATTTTAATTCATTCAAATTGTTGAATCTAGCTGTAAAAGAGACACACTTTATCAAAAGTAACAAGGTGTCGAGCTGGATGAACACAACAGGCCGAGCAGCATCAGAGGAGCAGGAAAGCTGACTTTTCGGGTCTGGACCATTCTTCAGAAATGGAGGAGGGGAAGGGGATTCTGAAATAAATAGAGAGAGAGAGGGAGGCGGGTAGATAAAGGAAAAGATAGGTGGAGAGGAGACAGATAGGTGAAGGAGACGGGGATGGAGCCAGTAAAGGTGAGTGTAGGTGGGGAGTTAGGGTGGGGGTTGGTCAGTCAAGGGAAGATGGACAGGTCAAGGGGGCGGGGATGAGGCTGGTAGGTAGGAGGTGGGGGTGGGGGTTGACATGGGACGAGTGGATAGGTGGGGGAAATGATGGACAGGTCAGGGAGGCGGGGATGAGCTGGGCTGGTTTTGGGATGCGGTCAGGGGCAGGGAGATTTTGAAGCTTGTGAAGTCCACATTGAGAACCACTTTATTAAATCTTTCTTTGCCACCATGATCAGGATGATTTGCCGGAAAACCAATTCAAGAAGAAAACCAACATTTATATCACATGAGAAGTTACTGATTGGTTACTTAGTCAACTTTGTTTGATAGAGGCATCGCTAGGCAGAATGCACCCATTAATGCAGATTGACAGTTCACAGCCAGATTTTCCGTAAATTGTAGCTGCGCAGATTGATTCTGATTGGACAGAGCAAAGTTGTTGAGCCGGAGCCGGAGTCTGAGCTATAGATAGGGGTGAGGTGTTGGGAGTGAAGGGCTAAGCTGGTGATGCCTCCAGTTAGGTAGTGATTCAGGTTTAGTTAGTGGTCAGGGACAGGTGGGTGTAAATAGGAATCAGACAAGTGAAGGGGTCTCTGGTGCTGCAAGGTTTCAGCCTTTCTCCTTATCCGACAGGTGTCGGTGTAGATGGAGAGTGTGACTGTAGACTGGGGTACAGGCACTTATTCAGGTGCAGGGGAATAAAAGGGAAGGTGCAGTGAAAGAAACAAGTTTAATCGGCGAGATTTAGCTATAAATAAATTGGCTGTACAAAAGCCAATGTCTGTAATAATGCATACAAAACTGCTGAAATTGTTGGAAAGCTGCTTTTGGTTTATTAATGCCCTCTAAGGAAGGAAATCTATCATCCTTACCTCATCTGGTTCTATATGTGACTCCAAACCCAGAGTGACATTTAACTCCTAACTGGCCTTTGAGGTGACCCCCTCCCCCCCCACCAGCGACTCAGCCATGTTCAAGATGGGGCCTCACCTTCTCAAGGGTAATTAGAGATGGGTAACAAATGTTTGCCCAGCCAGCAACAACACGCACTCCCCATGATCGAATTAATTATAAAAAAAGACTCCCAGTTGCAGTCCTGAGAGGCTGCTACACTGTCAGTGGCACTGTCCTCTGAGACCCTGTCTGCCCACTCAGGTGGGTAAGTAAGGTCGTGTGGCCACTGTTTCAGAACAGGACCCTGGTCAATATCCATCCGTCAGCCAATATCACTGAATCAAATTGCTGTGTATGGGATCTTGCTGTGTGCCATTGGCTCCAGTGCTTGCCACATTACAACTTCAGAAACACTCCATTGGCTCTAAACTGCTTTTGAGTGACATGGGGGATGTGAAAGACGCTATGTAAATGCAAAGACAGAAGTTGCTGTCGAATTCAAACGTTAGCTGTTGCTTTCTCTCCACAGATCCGGCCAGACCCGTCAAGATTCTCCAGCAATTTCTGCTTTTATTTCAGCGCCCACAGTTCTTTGTTTTATTTTAATATTATAAATGCAAGTTTTGCTTTCCTTTCCTTTCCTGGTCCCAGCTTTGTAACTGCTGAGGTTTAGGCTTTGAGGAAATTTCTGAGACTCCGGGTTAGCCAAGGGTTAATGCTATGAAATGGCAAGCAACAAAGGCTGTGTTTGAGGGGAGGGTGTTACGGTTGGGGTGGCAGAGGGGGAAGGTGGTGATGAGCTTCCTGTCACAGCAGTCAAGCCAGTGAGGTCTCTGGTGCATTTGCAAAAAAGAACTAAAACCACAGAACACGTTGTACTGCTCACTGAGACGCTAACATGACTTATTTAAACATTTTTTAACAAGTCGCAGGTGGCAGGAAGCTGATGAGCCCTATTTAAACATCATTGAGGTTTAAAGGGACAGGCGAGAGAATGGGACCTTAAAAAGCTCCAATCAGGTGAACCATTGAACAGCAGCGCCAATGAAATCAGCTTAGCAACAGGGTTAGCTTGGCTTTCAGGCCAATTATGTGCAAGAGCTGGTGTACACTCTTCACTGATTCAATAATGACTGCAGCTGAAGAAAAGTGAGATCAAAACACAAGATAATGAGAGAACTTCCTGGAGTCCTTTGCAAAAAAACACAGATTACAATGGGGGAATTTTAGCTTCGTGTATAAGAGAGAGAGAGAGTACTGTACCAGCTTTTACATAAAGTCTCCCAGCTCCTGATTAAGTCACTAGAGTTCACTTACCAAAATAATCTTGTGGCATTTTTTTAAAAGAGTGATTACAAATGTGTTTTAACTGGTTGTGTTAGGCCATCCCTCTCCCACAACCTCGTTGGAAAGTGATGAGATGTACTTTGGGATGGGGAGTGTGTGTCTGTGGGGGAGGTGGTTCAGTGTGTGGGGGTGTGGGTGTGGGTGTGTGGGGGGGTGCGTGTGTGTTGGGGAGCATGTGTGTATGGGGGGTGCGTGGGGTGGGGGAGTGCGTGTGTGTGGGGGGTGCACGTGGGGTGTGGGGTGCGTGTGTGTGTGTGGGGGTGTGCGCGTGGGGTGGGGGGTGCGTGTGTGTGTGTATGGGGGGATGCGTGTGGGGTGGGGGGTGCGTGTGGGGTGGGTAGGTGGGTGGGTGTGTGTGTGGGGGGGGCGGGGTGGGTGGGTGTGTGTGTACGTTAGTGAGTGTGGAAATTGGGGTGCAGAGCAGGAGTTCCCAATGCACAAGAGATTATCAGGAATGTTATGTTTTCAGATCAGCTGCATCTTACTGAATGACGCAGCAGACTTGAGAGGCTGAATGGCCTATTACTGCTGTTTATTAATATGTTTGAAAATTAGGCGGAGGTAATAAAAATTAAATGGCCCAATCTTAAGGCAGGTGCAGGAACTGGAGGATCCCATCAGCATGACTTTGAGTGTGACTGAACAAATTGAGAAAGCTGTTTAAAATGTATTTTGGATCCCTGGTTTCATTAATTGCGGAAAGGAAATCAGAAACAAAGAAGTTGTATTCAGTATTTTGAAGTCACTGGTTGGACCTCAGCTGTAGTGCAGCTATTTCTGGACTTCTCCTTTAGGAAGGATATCAGGCCTCAGGGAGGGGCATGGGAGAGATTTACTTACATGTCCGTGGATGGAGGATTTTATTACTGTGCAGAGATGGAGAAACTGGGGTTGCCTCTTGTTAGAGCACAGAATGTAAACAGGAGATTCATTAAAAAAGCTCAAAGTTATGAGATGTTGTGAGTGAAACTGTTTCCAATAGCCTGATCGTCAGTTTCTAGAGAATTAAAGGAAGTGGCTAACATGAGTAGTTGGTGGGAGGGAAGATGTGAAGACCCTTTGCTGCAGCAAGTTCTCATGGGCTTGAACACACACCTGAGAGGGTGGTGGAAGCAGATTCAGTCATAACTTTCAAAAGGGAATTCATTAAACAGCTGCAAAAGAAAATAATTTGATCGGCGATGGAAACAGTAGAGGCAACACTGAATAATTGGAGAGCTCGTTCAAAAAGCTAATGTAGGCGCAATAGGCTGAATGGCCTGCTCTCTGTAGTAATGTCTGTGATTCTTGCTGTTCTCAATATGAAGACAGTCTTCTGTGCCAGTGATACGAACAAGGTGCCACTGATATTTGGGCAATGACTATGGGTCAATCGGTGCCCTGCTCAGCTTGCCTTTGATTTCTGTCCCTTCTGGAAATAGCCATTGGATAAAAGTGATCATAGAGTGGACAGTCAGAGACTTCTCCCCAGGGCGGAAATGCCTATTACAAGGGGGCATGATTTTAAGGTGATTGGAGGAAGGTATAGGGGAGATGTCAGAGGTAGGTTCTTCACACAGAGTGGTGGGTATGTGGAATGCGCTGCCGGCTGTGGTAGTGGAGTCAGATACTTTAGAGACATTTAAGCGACTCTTGGATAGGCACATGGAGGATAGTAAAATGTAAAGTATGCAGGGTAGATTGATCTTAGGGTAGGATAATAGGTCAGCATGACACCGTGGGCCGAAGCGCCTGTACTGTGCTGTACTGTTCTATGTTCTATGTTCTATGTTTTTGTATAACTTTTATGTTAAAATTGTTGGAAAATAACTCACTCCTGTCTTAAGACCCCAGAGGAGAAACCCGCAAGAACCAGTATGGAACCAATAAAACCTACCAAGATCTACTGGTGTAATCTGGCTTTGAGCTGGTCAGACCTGGATTCAAACTGGAGGTGACCACAAGACTGGTCATTCTGTTGGTCGGAAAATTGGCAGCAGTCATTTCATGGCATTTCAGCACAGTCCATAAGAAATAGGAGCAGAATTTGGCCATTCAGCCCACCGAATCTGCTCTACATTCGATCTGGGCTGTTATGTTTCTCAACCCCATGCTCCTGCTGCCTTCCTATAACTCTTGATCCCCTTACGAATCAAGGATCTATCCATCTCTGGCTTAAAGACACTTAATGACTTGGCCTCCGCAGCCCTCCTTATCTCAGTTGTATTTCACCCTGAGGCTGTGCCCTTGGGTTCTAGTCTCTCCTACTTGTGGAAACATCTCCACATCCACTCTAACCAGGCCTCTCAGTATTCTGTAAGTTTTGATGAGATCCCCCCTCATCCTTCTAAATTCCATCGAATACAGACCCAGAGTCCTCAATCGCTCCTTATATGACAATCCCTTTATGCCTGGGATTCTTGTAAACCTCCTCTGGAAACACCCCCCTCCTCCCCGCTTCCCACCCTCCCGCCCCCGACACCAGCACATCCTTCCTTAGATACTGGGCCCAAAAACTGCTCACAATATTCCTAATTCCAGAACAAAACAAAGTTGCTGGAAAAGCTCAGCAGATCTGGCAGCATCTGTGAAGAAAAAAAATCACAGTTAATGTTTTGGATCCATTCTGAGGAAGGGTCACCAGACTGGAAACGTTAATGTTAACTAAAGCTGTTAGCTTTTCCAACAGGTTCGGTTTTTGTTCCTGATTCACAACAATTGGTGTTCTTTTGGTCGTTATTCCTAAGTCCAGTCTTTGATCGATCCACACTGAACCTGGGTCTGTACTCTGATACACTAGCAAGAACAGCTGCTAATCCCCTTCCCCCATATGGCCGAAACTTTCAGAAGTTTGCAGACATGGAGAAAGCACAAAGCCAGGTGCATTGTCTGTTTTGCAGCAAACGTGGGTCTTTGTCACACCCTGTGTGCATGAATTGGCCACGTGAGATTTGAATCTCTGAAGATCAGGTGAGAAACTCTTGTGGATTCACCTTTCAACATGTCCCAATGCTTTATACAATCCAAATAACAGGAATGAGCTGCTATGACCCACCGCCTCAGCCACATTTTGTTAGCGTGCACCATTTTTCCCACGCGCCCAGCTTTGCCAGGTTTTCCCTTCATTTACCTCCTTGCTATTTGTGGGATCTTGCTGTGCATGAATGACTGATTCTACATTGGGCTGAGAAGTGACAGATGGAGTTTAATTTGGATACATGTGAGGTATTGCATTTTGGTAAAACAAACAAGGACAGGATTTATACACTTAACGGTCGGGCCTTGCGGAATGTTGTAGTACAGAGAGAACTCGGGGTTCAGGTGCATAATTCTTTGAAAGTTGGATCACAGGTAGACAGGGTGGGTAAGAAGGCATTTAGCACACTTGCCTTCGCTGCTCAGACCTTTGAGTATAGGAGTTAGGACATCATGTTGAGGTTGTCCAGGACATTGGTGAGGCCTCTTCCGGAGTACAGTGTGCAGTTCTGACTGCCCTGTTATAAGAAGGATATTAGTAAACTAGAGTTGGTTCAGAAAAGATGTACCAGGATGAAGCTGGGAATGGAGGGATTGAGATATACAAATAGACTGGAAAGCCTGTGATTGTTTTCACTGGATTGTAGGAGGTGACCTTATTAAAGTTTATAAAATCATGAGGGGTATAGATAGGTGAATGACAAGGATCTTCCCTAGGGTGGGGAGTTCAAACCTAAGAGACATATTTTTAAGGGGAGAGCAGAAAGATTTTAAAAAGGACATGCGGCAACTTTTTAAACACCAAGTGGTTTGTATGTGGAATGAACTGCCAGTGAAAGTGTTGGATGTAGATACGTTTAAGAGATATTCGGATAAATTCTTGGTTTGGAGGGATATGGACCAAGTGGAGGCAAGTGGGACTAGTTTAGTTTGGAAACGTGGTTGACATGGACTGGTTGGACCAAATGGTCTGTTTTTGTGCTGAATGGCTCTATGACTCTACTCAATATAACAAAGACCACACTTCAAAAAGAAGTGTTTAATTGGATGTAAAATGCTTCAGAATGTCTTGAGGCAAAAGGATTAATTTATTTTTCTCATCCACAAGGGCATCATGGTGGCTCAGTGGTTAGCAATGCTGCCTCACAGCACCAGGGACCTGGGTTTGATTCCAGCTTCAGGTGATTGTGTAGATTTCCTCTCACAGTCCAAAGATGTGCGGGTTAGATGGATTGACCATGCTAAATTGCCTGTAGAGTCCAGGGATGTGCAAGCTAGGTGGGTTAGCCATGGAAAATATGATGTTGGGAGGGGGTGTGGCTATGGGTGGGATACTGTTTGGGGGTTTGGTACAGGCTAGATGGTCTCTATCTGCACAGAAGGAATTCTATAGTCAATGATTGCTGAGTGAGGAAAACAAAATCAAAATTCACACAACGCCAGGTTGTAGTTCAATAGGTTTATTTGAAAACACAAGCTCTCTGAGCTCAGCTCCTTCCTCAGATGTAGTGTGAGAGAGAGGGTGTAAGACTCAGAATTTATAAGCAAAAGGTTAACAGCCCTAAAACTGGCCACTTCTTGTTGTATCTTTAATCAATTAGGAAGGAGAACACCTGATTAAAGTGCAAAATTTAGATTCCTCTCAAGTTGTTGTCCCGAGATAATTAAAGGTTTTATCAAGGAATACAAGAGGTGACATCTCAGGTCAGGCAATGCATTGTCCCTACACTCACCTCCAGGGGCACCAAGCACCATTATAGACCTGATCCCTCCCCTCACCATCTCTTCTTCACCTCCATCCTGCCCAGGAACATTCACTCCTTACATGAGAATTGAAGGGAGATTCACTTGTGGCTTTCAAAGCAGTTTGGATAACTATCTGAGGAGCATATACTTGCAGGACTTCAGTGAAAAGGCAGGCGAGTGGCACCAGTGCGCAGGGAGCCATCACAGATACACACTCCTTCTGAATTGTAACTAATCCTATCTTTCATTCTTTCTTTGCTGTTGAACTGTTGAATTTCCTGAGATCATTACCTTCTGATAATGCTCAGGTTTTCACCAATACCGTTAAAGATTCGTTTATCCAGTTACCTCAGGCCTTTATAACCTCCGACACAAGACATAAAACACTCTCTGTCTCACAGTTTACTCTTTGTGAAATACTTTGAGTTTATGAGTCATCACTTACACAAGAATTAGCACAAGTCCATGTGGTGAAACATTGCTGGATGTTGGTGTCGGTGTATTGCTAGTGAAAATATAAGGACATAAGAAATAGGAGCAGGGGTAGGCCATTCAGCCCCTCAAACCCGCTCTTGCTATTCAACAAGATGAGAGCTGATATTTTACCTCAATGCCATTTACACAACAAATCCCCATATACCTTGATCATCTTCATTTAAAAAACCTATTGATCAATATTAAACCATAAGATATAGGAGCACAAGTAGGCCCATCGGTCAATTCTGTCATTTAGTAGGATCATGACTGATTTGATAACCTTAGCTCCACTTTCCTGCCTTTTCCCCATAACCCTTGATTCCCCTTCTGATTAAAACTCTCCCTATCTCGGTTCTGAATATACTTAATGACTCAGCCTCAATAGCCCTTTGTTGTAAAGAATTCCACAGATCCACTATGTAAAAACCGAAAGAACTGTGAATGCTGTAAATCAGGAACAAAAACAAAATTGCTGGAGAGGCTCAGCAGGTCTGGCAGCATCTGTGAAGGAAAAAACATTCACTACTGTCTGAGAAGAAACTCCCCATCATTTGTGTCTTAAATGTACACCTCCTTACTCTGAGATGATGCCCTCTGGCCTTAGACTCTCCCACAAGGGGAATCAACCTCTCAGTGCCTACACGGGTCAGCTCCCAAAGAATCTTGTCAATTTCAATAAGGTCACCTCTCATTCTGCTAAACCCTGATGAGCACAGGCCCAACCTACCCAACCTCCTCTCATATCTGGAATCAGCCTAGTGAGCCTGAACAAAGAACAAAGAAGAAAACTTACAGCCCAGGAACAGGCCCTTCGGCCCTCCAAGCCTGTGCCGATCCAAATCCACTGTCTAAACCTATCACCCAATTCTAAGGATCTGTATCCCTCTGCTCCCCTCCTACTCATGCATCTGTCCAGACGCACCTTAAATGAATCTACCGTGCCTGCCTCTACTACCTCTGCTGGCAACGCGTTCCAGGCACCTACCACCCTCTGTGTAAAGTACTTCCCGCATGTATCCCCCTTAAACTTTTCTCCTCTCACCTTGAACGCGTGACCCCTCGTTATTGAATCCCTCACCCTGGGAAAAAGCTTATCTCTATCAACCCTGTCTATACCCTTCATGATTTTGAAGACCTCAATCAGGTCCCCCCTCAATCTTCTTTTTTCTAATGAAAACAATCCTAACCTCCTCAACCTCTCTTCATAGCTAGCACCTTCCATACCAGGCAACATCCTCGTAAGCCTTCTCTGTACCCTCTCCAAAGCTTCCACATCCTTTTGGTAATGTGGCGACCAGAACTGTACACAGTATTCTAAATGCGGCCGAACCAAAGTCTTGTACAATTTTAACATGACCTGCCAGCTCTTATACTCAATACCCCGTCCGATGAAGGCAAGCATACCATATGCCTTCTTGACCACTCTATCCACGTGTGCAGCCACCTTCAGGGTACAATGGACCTGAACTCCCAGATCTCTAATACCAGTATCTTTCTTTAGACAAGGGGCTAAAACCGTTCACAGTATTCTAGTGTGCTCTGACTAGTGCCTTGTATACTTTTAGCAAGACATCTCTATTTTTATACTCCACTTCATTTGAAATAAAGGCCAACACATCATTTGCCTTCCCTACGGCCTGCTGAACATTTAAACTGCTTTGATGTGGGTAGCCTGGTGGCTCAGTGGTTAGCACTGCCGCCTCACAGCGCCAGGGTCCTGGGTTTGATTCCACCCTCAGGTGATTGTGTGGAGTTTGTACATTCTCCCTGTATCTGTGCAGATTTCCTCCCACAGTCCAAGATGTGTAGGTAGGATCAATTGGCCATGAACGTGCAGGCTGGGTGGATTAGCCATGGGAAATGTAGGGTTACTGGGCTAGTGTACAGGGGAGAGTCTGGGTGGAATGCTGCTCAGAGAGTTGGTGTGGACTTGTTGGGCTGAATAGCCTGCTTCCATATCAGAGGGATTCTATAGTTCGTGTATGAGGATCCTGAATCACCTGTCTTGTGGCTTGCTGCAGCCTTTTTCAGTTTACAGATTCTTACGCTCCTCGTTAAACCTTCCAAAATGTAGAACTATACATTATCATTATATTTCATCTGCCATGTTTCCGCCTGCTCGGTTAACCTGTCTATATCCCTCGGCAGACTCTCTGTCATTCTCACTGCTCGCCTTCCCACCTGTTTTTGCGCCATTCACTATTTTGACCGTATTATTGTCACTTGCCCCATCCAAGTCCTTATTGTAAATAGATGCGGTCGAAGCACTGATGCCTGTGGCACTCCAATCGTTAAAAGCTGTCATCCTGAAAATTCTCCCCTTATTACAACTTTTTTCAGGTACGTAGTTCTTTGAAAGTTGTATCTCAGTTAGACAGGATAGTTAAGAAGACTTTTAGCACGCTTGCCTTCATTGCTCAGACCATTGAGTATAGGAGTTGGGACATCCTTTTGAGATTGTATGGGACGTTGGTGAAGGTACTTCTGGAGTACTGTGTACAGTTCTGGTCACCCTGCCGTAGCAAAGATATTATTAAACTGGAGAAGATTCGGAAAAGATTTATCAGGACGTTGCTGGGTTGGAGGGTTTGAGCTATAAGAAGAGGCTGAATAGGCTGGGACTTTTTTCTATGGATATTACCTTGTAGATGGTTTATAAAATCACGAAGGGCACAGAAAAGGTGGATAGCAAACCCTTCTTGCCTCCACCATGAATTCCAATAACTCAAATTTGCAAATTTCTAAAGAAAAGCCCGCATTCATTTTAATGCCCCTCGAATTTTTCTTCTTGATGTGGCCTTCAGGCATTGTTCCAGAGCTGAAGCATCAATTCCTGGAGACTCTAGGGCAATTCTAGAAGGGTGGCAGCCCTTACACAGATGGGGGGGAGTGAAACAGGTCCATTGTTTGACCTATCTCACTCAATGGCCAGTGCTCAGCACCTGAGCTACCTGGCAAAGCTCAATTGACTTTTGCCCTCTGCCCTTTGCAGTCTGTGCACATGTACCCGAGAAAGAGCAGAGCCTGATCGATTACTTACAAAAATAACTATCAGTGTCAGTCCAGCAACTTGAATAAATACACACTGAAGGTCAGTAAAGATGAAATGCCTCACAAAACACCACATGCTGTTTATACAATACTGCACACTTGTTGACAGTATCATTTCTCTAAGACTATTTCTCTTTCAGTTCTAAGAATAACACAAAGCATTACATTGACTGTTTTGGCCATGCTGTAGTTCTTACACAACTGGCAAAATGTTTGACAGCCTTTTAGGGGTTTGCGGATCTCATCCCATTCAATGAGCTACAATAAATACAAACAAAGTTTGATCAAAAATCTCATATGTCAGCATTAGTGACTATAGAGCTCACAGCGAGGGGAGACAGTGGCCCTAGTGGTGTTATTCACTGGACTATCAACGCAGAAACCCAGCTAATGTTCTGGGGACCCTGGTTCAAATTTCCCCATTTTAGAAAGTGGAGTTTAAAACTCAATAAAAATCTGGAATTAAGAGTCTAATGATGAAATCATTGTTGGAAAAACTCACCTTGCTCACTAATGTCCTTCAGGGAAGGTAATCTGTTGTTCTTACTCGGTATGTTCTACGCATGGCTCCAGACTCTTAACTGCCCTAGCAAGCCACTCAGTTACATTCAATAAGGCCTCTCCCCACCATATTTTCAAAGGTAATTAAGGGTGAGTAATACAAGCACTGACAATGCCAGTAATCCCTGCGAATGAATAAAAAAGGCCTTCTGACCTCCCAGAAACATTGAAATCCTTTGAAGAGATAACAAGGTGTGAAGCTGGATGAACACAGCAGGCCAAGCAGCATCATAGGAGCAGGAAAGCTTGATGTTTCGGGCCTAGACCCTTCATCTAGACCCTTTTCTGATGAAGGGTCTAGGCCCAAAACGTCAAGCTTTCCTGCTCCTATGATGCTGCTTGGCCTGCTGTGTTCATCCAGCCCCACACCTTGTTATCTCGGATTCTCCAGCATCTGCAGTACCTATTATCTCTGAAATACTTTGAAGGATTGGTCTGCATGTTTGTTTTGTGACTGAAGATATTTTGAGATGCTTATCAAGACACCTAATTGGAGCTGCTTGTGAAACAGACTTCTCATTGATTCTGGGAGTTCAATTCATTTAAACACACTTTCTACCCAACACTCTTTGCCCACAACCCTACTCACCCCAAGTTCCATTCATCTTTCATCTTGTGGGCTTGATGACAAGCATTGGGTCCTCTTCTGGCAATATTTTAAAATGCTGAATAAAAACCGAAAGAACTGCGGATGCTGTAAATCAGGAACAAAAACAAAAGTTGCTGGAGAAGCTCGGCAGGTCTGGCAGCATGCGTGAAGAAAAAATCAGAGTTAACATTTTGGTGACCCGTCTCCAGTTCTGACGGCGGAGCTGTTCCAGCAACATCTGTTTTGGTTTAATTTTTAAAATGCTCACTCTGGTTTTCAAGTTCATCGTAGGATCACCTGTCGCGTGGAAGTAGGCTATTCAGCCTATTTAAGACCATACTATCCCTCTGAAGAGCATCTCACCCAGACCCACCCCATCCCCGAAGCCCTGCATTTTCCACGGTTAACCCATGTAGCCTGAACACTATAGACAATTTCCCAAGGCCAACCCACCTAACCTGCATATCTTTGGACTGTGGGAGGGAACCCATGTGGACACTGGGAGAACATGCAAACTCCACACAGACGGTCACCCGAGGGTGAGATCAAACCCAGGTTCTCAGAGTTGTAGCATCAGTGCTAACCACTGAGCTACCACGCTTCCCCAAAAGATCCTTAGTCATGTCCTCTCCTTCTACAATCCTTTGAGATTTTTGTCTTATTGTTTCATGGGATGTGAATGTCACTGCTTGGCTAGCATTTGATGCCTGTTCCTAATTGCCCTTCAGGCCAGTTCAGAGGGCAGCCACATTGGTTTGGGTCTGGAGTCAAATGTAGGCCAGCTCAGGGGAAGGCAACAACTTTCCTTTAGTGACGCGGATGGGTTTTTACAGCAATCAGGCTTTTTTTTAAAGTTCAAACATCCGTCATGGTGGAAATCAAACTTTTGCTCCCAGAGTGGATTACTAGTCAAGAGACATTGTCACAATATCATCAACACATCATTATCCTTAAAGGTGTCCATGGCTTAATTCCTCACTCATTCTATGGAGAGATTCTATGGGATTCCACGATTCTGTCTTTCATGGCCGTAGTGTAAGTTATCTAGGGCCTGAGCTCTGAAATTCATTCCCTGAATGTTACCACATCCCTCTCATCCTTTAAGACCCTCATTAAAAGTGCCCTCTTTGGCTGACTGAGCTTTTGGTCTCCTGTCCTAATATTTCCACATTGTGATTTTGTGTCTTTGCAAGGCTCCTGCAAATAATCTTGCAACATTTTGTTGCATTAATGGTGCTACAATAATAAAATATAAATGATTTTTTAATGCATGGTTCCTGCTTGTCCCAGGGATGAATTAGCTGAGCGATTTCTCAGCGTGATCTGGAGTCCATTCAGACTAAGAGTTATCCAGTATATGTGTGAGGCTATCGGTGTGAACGGACTGGGAATGTGGTGGAGTTGTTCTCCTTAGAGAAAGATTTCACAAAGGTGTGCAAACTTACAAAGGATTTCAATAGATTAAGACAATTTGCAGAAGGATTGACAACCAGGGGACTCATTTAATTTAAAACTGACAAAAAAACACCATCATGGGAGGGCAGGGGAGCAAGTATTTTTTATCATGTAACATTTTCTTGTGAGGAGTGGGTTGAGTTAATCCTGTCCAAGTCTCTTCAGCTTTGCAGATCTCTGTCAAACACAGAATGAACTCAAAACAAGGTCACATTGTTTAACTCTCTTATGTTTGAGAATTGGCACTTTTTCAGCCTGTAACAGTTGGCCTTGACAATGTACTTTAAAGTCGCAGTGTGAAAATACTCAAAGTTTGATGCCCTCCTAGCCAGAGATTATTTTTAGACCTTAATACTCTGTGCCATTTGGCCATTCTGTTTACCCTCAGAGGCTCTTTAGAAAACTGGTGATGAGTTATGGTTTTGTCTTTCACTTGTTTTCACTCGTTCTACAGCTGTTGAGATTTCAAGCATTGAGCTGTAGCCCTCAACAGGGAACAAAGAAGTGGTTGTGACTCATGGAATGTTCCTGCTTCCTTAGACCATGGACAAGGTGAGTTCTTAGCTGTGGACCAGTAACAGCAGTGTGACTTTCTGAAACCGGGAGCTGTTGGGATCATGTTCCACTCCACAGGACTGAGTACGTAACTCTAAGATGTGGCTCTCGGTGCAGTGTTTCTGTGTTGTTAGGTCAAAATCTTGGAACTCCCTCCCTAACAGCAGCATAAGTGGCTCAGTGGTTACCACTGCTGCCCCACAGCGCCAGGGGCCCCAGTTCAATTTCACCCTTCAGTGACTATCTGTGTGGAGTTTGCGCATTCTCTGCCTGTGTTTCCCCCCACAGTCCAAAGATATGCAAGTTATCTTGCATGCTAAATTGCCCCTTATTGTGTGGGGATGTGCAGGCTAGATGGGTTAGCCACAGGAAACACAGGGTTACAGGGATAGAGTAAGGGGGAGGGTCTGGGTGTGATGTTCTTTGGAGGGTCAGTGTGGACTTGATGGGCCAAATGGCCTGCTTCCACATTGTAGGGATTCTCTGATCTATGAGCATGGTTCTGCAGCTATAGGGTACATGGTCAGGGAAGTGGCTCACCACCACATGCTCAAAAACAATTAGAGATGGGCCAACAGATATTCCAATCAGCAACATCTACAACCTATGGAAGATTTTAAAAAGTCTTCAAGGATATCTGAAAGCTCTGCCTTTTAGGTTAGATATTAAAATGATGCCCCTTCTTCCTTCTAATGTATTATAATTCGTAAGGCATGATTCCATGAGTGTTACTATGTCAGGCCGTTGCTTGAGAAATCTGTGGGACAGCACTCTCAATTTTTTAAATTCATTCATGGGATGAGGGTGTCACTGGCCAGGTCAGCATTTATTGCCCATCCCGAATTGTCCAGACAGCAGTTGAGAGTCAACCATGTTGCTGTTGGTGTGGAGTCACACGTAAGCCAGGCCAGGTAATGATGGTAAGTTTCCTTCCCTAAAGGACATTGGTGAACCAGATTGCTTTCTCCCCCCAACAATTGACAATAGACTCATGGTCATCACCAGACTCTTAGTTCCAGATTTTTATTGAATTCAAATTCCACCATCTGTCATGGCGGGATTTGAACCCGGGTCCCCAGAACATGACCTGGGTCCCTGAATTAACAGCCAAGTGACAATACGACTAGGTCATTGCAGCCTCCTAAATTTTGGCACAAGCCCCCAGCTACTGTTCTGGGGGGACAGGGTTGAACTTGCCATTGCTGTTTCCAATAGCAAGGCCTCTGGGGTGATCCATACAGGTTAGTGGCTTGATAGGCCATTTCAGAGGAAGGTCAAGATTCAACCACATTGTTGAATGTCTAGAATCACCTGTAAGCCAAACCAGGTAAAGATGGCAGATTTTCTTCTCCAAAGAAGATTAGATCATAGAATCCTTACAGTGTGGAAATGGACAACAAGCACACGCCAACCATCAGAACATCACACCCAGACCCATCCCCATCACTCCATAATACACATAATCTACACATCCCTGGGCAGTACAGGGCAATTTAGCATGGCTAATCCACACAGCCTGCACATCTTTGGAGTGTGGGAGGAAACCCACGCAGACACGGGGAGAATGTGCAATCTCCACACAGACAGTCGCCTGAGGCTGGAATTGAACCTGGGTCCCTGTTGCTGTGAGGCAGCAGTGCTAACCACTGAGCCACCATGCTGCTACATCAGTGAAACCAGATAAATATTTCACAAAACTGTCAATTGTTCCGTGGGTTGCCATTTGGGTAGGTTTGAAATTCCGAGGTAAAGTGTGCACTAACAGAGTCACAGCTGAGAAAGCCTAGTCATTCCTGCTCTGCAGGTAAGAAGAAAGGAAGTCTCTCTCTCTCTCTCTCTCTCTCACTCTCTATCTCTCCCTCTTTTCTTGAAGCCATAAGTAGAGCAAAACCACAGCCGGAAGGAAACGCAAAGTAGCGTTTCAGCTGACTGCAGAGCCAAGGACCTTGAACTCATAGGGTTCCCACGGTACAGAAAGAGGCCAGTTGGGCCATTTAGTCTGCACCAACCCCCTGAACAGCATCCCACCCAGACCCACCTCTATCCCCTTAACCCTGCATTTCCCATGGCCAATTCACTTAGCCTGCACATTCCCAGACACTACAGGCAATTTAGCATGGCTAATCCCCACAATGTACATATCCCTGGACTATGGAAGGAAACCAGAACACCCAGCAGAAACCCCCATAGACACGGGGGGAACGTGCAAACTCCACACAGTCACCTAAGAGTGGAAATGAATCTGAGTCCCTGGTGCTGTGTGGCAGCAGTGCTAAACACTGAACCACCATGCCATCTTAAAGCAATCTTTTCACATTTGGGTGATCTCGAACCAGCAACCTTGCAGTCAACTGCCAACTGCACTGAGCAATTAAGCCAGAGAGGATATGTTAAAATCAATTACTCACTTACTAGCATTAGTGCTAATGCTATCACCCAACATAACAGCTACAATGTCTGACCATCTACACTTCATGATACTCAGGGACTGATCCGTATATCTCTTTTAACTTTTATCTTGACTTTGGACTGTGAAATATCTGCATAGAGTCTTGTATCTCATCACCAAGTCACCCCTTTTTTCCATGTGTACTGTACAAGGGCCCTTCCAGCCTGCTCTGAGCCAGTCTCTAGAATGAGGAACCATGAGGGTGTGTGTTCATGCCTCCCCAGGTGGGAGCTTGAAATTTTGAATGTTCTGTCTGAACCATTATATATCGGGACCCTCACCTGGGGTCTCATTGAAACAAATTGATGTTTCCTTTTGTGGGAAAATCTGGAACTAGGGGTCACTGCTTCTAGACATTTAAGACAGAGATGGGGAGAAATATATTCTCACAGAGAGTCTTTGGAACTCTCTTTCTCAAAGGTGATGGAAACAGAATCTTTAGATTTTTTAAGGCAGAGTTAGATCAATTCTTGATAAGGAAGGAAGTGAAAGGTTATCAGGTTGAAATTTGGATTTGAGCTTACAAAACCATCAGCTCAGGTCTTATTGAATGGTGGAGGAGGCTCAATGGGCTGAATGGCCTACCCTTGCCTGTTGTTCAAATGTCTGCATGTTATAATGAGAAATGTAGATCTGACCCATTCATTCTATTTCTGTCTCCACCAATGCTGCCTGGCCTGCCGAGAGTTTCTGCCTGAGAGTTTGTTTGCCTAGTTGAAGCTGAGCGTGTTGTGATTTAGAGGGCCAGATGGCTCAGCTGATGCTGCCACCTCAGCGTAACGTGGACAGCAATCTGGGGCAAGAGCCCTGGTTGATTTCCTCAACCTCACCCACCTCATACCAACCCTCCTAACCTTACTCATTACAGGTGTTAACAGTGCCAGTTGCAATACCCATACCTAACGGAGATTACAAAAACAAGCAGAGAGATTGATGTGACTGATTACCTGGCTGAGTACAGTATTGTGACATTGTGTGCATTTGAAACATTTTTACTCAAACTCTATTTACAGAAACAATATTCTCTTGCATACCACACTCAAGTACAATATACAGAGAGTGCCATGTGAAGGTGATGGAGTTCAAAGTCATTTATTTCTAACCCAGTTTCAACACATAAGAGTCTCGGGCATGGTTGGTATTTATTTATTTATACGTCAGTCATGGCTCTGTGGTTAACGCTGCCATCTCTGAGCCAGGAGGGTGTGACTCTGAGAACACACCTGTGGAAGCCTTGCCACACAAATCCAGGCCAAATCTCTCAGGGCACACCTGCTGGCCTGTTTGTAGGTGCCATCTTTTGGATGGGATGTTAAACCAAGATCTCACTGTCTCCTCACGGTGGAGAAATGGAAGGTTTGAGTTTTAAGAAAGGGCTGAATAGGCTGGGACCTTTTTTCCCTGAAGTGTAGGAGGTTGGGGGCTGACTATATAGAGTTTTATAAAATCATGAGGGGCATAGATAAGATGAATAGCAAAGGTCTTTTCCCTAGGGTTGGGGAATTCAAAACTAGAGGCCATGATTTTAAGGTGAGAGGGCAAAGATTTAAAAGGTACCTGAGGGGCAACTTTTTCACACAGAAGGTGCTTTCTGTGGAACGAACTGCCGGAGGAAGTGGTAGATGTAGGTACAATTACAACAGTTAAAAGACATTCGGATAGGTACATGGATAGGAAAGGTTTGGAGGGATATGGGCCTAAAACGGGCAAATGGGACTACTATAGTTTGGCAAACTTGGTTGGCATGGACAAGTTGGACCAAAGGGCTTGTTTCTGTGTTGTATGGCTCTATGATTCTATAAAAGGTGAAGAATTTGAAGAACTAAGAATGGGAGATTGCTGCTGGTGTACTGGCTAAAATTTATCCTCCAACCCAGCATCACTGAGACAGCTGGATTATCTAGTCATTATCACATTGTTGTTGGTGGGATCTTACTGTGCACAAGTTGGCAGCCTTAGTTTTTACGTTTCCATCACCTTTGCACTTCAAAAAGCACTATGTTATTTGGGAAACCCCTGTGTAAAGGGGCTTTAGGGATGCAAGTCCTTTCTCTTTGTATTGGCCTGAGAAGGTGATGGTTCTCTGATTCATTGCAATACTTCAATACCTCCGAGCACCTCCCCACTTCCCCTCTCTCCCAAGCCCTGACCACTTTAGTGGTGTGTTAGCCAGATTTGGGGGTGGGTTGGGGGGCTGGTGGTGGTGGTTGCTATCACACTCAGCATGTCCCTATCCCTCAGCCTGAGGCTTTGTGTTTAAGACCCATCTCAAGGCTTGATGATCACAGAAGATATGACATGATGGGTTCAAGTGGGCGTTCTAACTTGTTCTGATGCAACCGTGGCAGGCAGTATGAGCAAGAGAGTTCCTGGTCAGCCCTGTGGTAGACGCAGTGCTGTAGCTTCCCGAAGTGAAAGACTCCCCATGCAGGCGCTAGCTCTGAGCAAAGCCTCATCCTCTTTCCAATGGACTGCTACATACACACATCTGGCTTCAGAGGGCTTTTCAAAGTCGACAATATCGGTACCATGTATCGGTCTAACTTAGTGATGTAGAAACATAGAAAATAGGAGCAGGAGTAGGCCATTCAGCCCTTCCAGCTCTGCCATTCGATACAATCATGGTTGCTAATCCGACTCAACAGCCTGATCCTGCTCATAATGATTGTAAGTTTTTTTTCCCCTTAAAGAGCATTAGGAATCAGTTAGTATTTTTGATGAAAACCTGACAACTTAATTGTTGTTTTATGTTCATTCATTCATGGAACATGGGTGCCATTGGCTGGGCCAGTATTTATTGCCTGTCGCTAGTTGCCCCTTGAGAAGGTGGTGGTGAGCTGCCTTCTTGAACCGCTGCAGTTCATGTGCTGTAGGTTGACCCACATTGTATTAGGGAGGAAATACCAGGATTTTGATCCAGCAACAGTTAAGAAACAGCGATATGTTTCCAAGTCAGGATGGTGAGTGGCTTGGACTAGAAGTTACAGGGGGTAATGTTCTCATATATCTGCTACCCTTGTCCTTCTAGATAGAAGTGGGTGCAGGTTTGGAAGATTCTGTCTAAAGAGTTCTTGATGAATTTCTGCAGTGCATCTTGTGGATAGTACACACTGCTGCTACTGAGCATCGACGGTGGAGGGAATGGATGTTTTTGCACATGGTGCCAATCAAATGGCTGTTTTGTCCTGGATGGTGTCAAATATTTCTGGAGCTGTGCTCACTGAGGAAAGTAGGGGGTATTCCATCATACTCCTGACTTATGCCTAATAGGTGACAGGCTTTGGGGAGTCAGGAGGTTAGTTACTCACTGCAAGATTTAAAGACTCTGACCTGCATTAGTAGCCATTGTATTTATATGATGAATACAGTTCAGTTTCTGGCCATTGGTAGCCCTCGGGATGTGAAAAGATGATGGTTTGATTCTCTCTAGTTGAAGTTGATCATGGCCTGGCATTTGTGTGGCGTGAATGTTACTTGCTACTTGTCAAGCCAAGGCTGGTCACTGTCTCGGTCTTGTTGCATTTTCACATGGACTGCTTCAGTATCTGAGGAATCGTGAATAGTGATGAACATTATACCATCATTGGCAAACATCTCCAATTCCAAATTCTTATTTAAGCCACCCTTCTTACTTCCAGAGTTTTAAAACAAAATTAATTTCAGCTCCTCAAGCCCCCAAAGTGGGTTTTGAATTCTCCAGCTTATCGGTTTAGTAAAATAACCACTGCAAAATTATGTCACATTGTGGTGATATTCAGGATAAATAGGTTTGGGTATAATTACGTGTTTTGTGAGAGGTCTATCTTAGTAATAAAATCTCCCAGTGTCATAAATGTACGTTGTCTTTTAACTGCTCCTTAGCAACATGTTTTTGTGTGAAAATAACATTTTGATGAAGGATCTTTTGTCAAGCTTCCTGATGTGTCTCCGGGAGGAAATATGGCCTGCCCAAACACGTGGGCTACTAACTCCCACGTCACTCAACGTCTGTGTTTCCTGTTTTCAGTTCTGTGTCTGTTCAGCTTAGTGATTATTATTTGTCATCAGCCATGCATCTCATGAGTTTGTGGTTATTCTCACCCCAGCTCTCTGCATGTGAAGATCAAAGCCAATGTCTTCAGTCTATATCACAAACTGCATTCCCCTAGCCACTGGCTCCATCCCTCTCCCTGGAATCTGAGGCTGAACAATATAACTGAAGCCTTGGCTTCTTAGTTGATCCTGAAATGAGTTTGTTTTTAATCACTTGTGGGACATGGATGACACTGGCTGATAAAGCATTTATTGTCCATCCTTAGTTGCTCCTTTTGCACGGACTGGCATGGTGGAGACACGGTGGCTCCTTGGTTAGCTCTGATATCTCACAGAGCCAGTGACCTGGGTTCGATTCCAGCCTCGGGCAACGGTCTGTGTGGAGTTTGCACATTCTCCCCGTGCCTGCGTGCGTTTCCTTTGGGTACATCTGTTTCCTCCCACAGTCCAAAGATGTGCAGGTTAGTGTGGATTAGCCATGGGAAGAGGATAGGGGTGTGGATTTGGGAGGGATGCTCTTTGGAAGGTTGGTGTACACTAGATGGGCCAAATGACCTGCTCCATGCTGTAGGGATTCTATGATATGATTTAGAAGGCAGTGGGTGAACTGTTGCAGTCCATGTGCTGTAGGTATACGCCCGATGCCCTTACAGAGGGCATTCCAGGATTTTAACCCAGTGACACTGAAGGGATGGTGATACATTTCCAAGTCAGGATGGTGAGTGGCTTGGAGGGAAAGTTGACCTTATCTACATTACCATCGAGTTGACATGTGTGTCAGCTGGCTGGGTTGGGGAGGGGGGGCCATCACCAAGCTGGACCCCATCCTGGCATCCATTCATGATCACTCTCCATGGAACATGGATCACAGGTGAAAATGCCACTGCCTGCCATCCTGGCTAAAATCAACTGGCAGGACTGGTCATTATGCTGAAGAAGGGTCTGAATTTACAATTTCTGAAGGGTCTAGAGCCAAGATGTCAGCCTTCCTGCTCCGTTCTTCCAGCTCCACACCTTGTCATCTCTGGTCATTATACTGACCTTTTATTTTCCATAGAATCATTCAATCCCTACATTGTGGAAAGAGACCTTTTGGCCCAACAAGTCCACACTGACCCTCAGAGCATCCCACCCAGACCCATCCCCCTATAACCCACCTAATCTACACATCCCTGAACACTACGGGCAGTTTCCCATGGCCAATCCACCCAGCCTGCACATCTTTGAACTGTGGCAGGAAACCAGACCATCCAAAGGAAACCCACGCAGATGCAGGGAGAATGTGCAAACTCCACACAGACCGTCACCCAAGGGTGGAATCAAACCCGTGTCCCTGGCACTGTGAGGCAGCAGTGCTAACCACAGAGCCACCGTGCCAGCCCCCACACAACAAGCTACCAGCAAAGTGGCAGTGGTGGGATTCGAACCCACACCTCCTAGGAGACTGGAACCTGAATTCAGTCTTAGACCACTCGGCCACACTACCATACGACTGACTGAAGAATGAGCTGATCCCCTGCTGAAACCTTCACCCCTGCCTTTGTCGCCTCCAGATCTGATTGGTTTCATAAACAGGAACCTTGCTTGCCATATCCGAACTCAAACCAGCTCCCACGAGCCATCAATCCTGCTCTGGCAGACATTGACTGGCTCCCAGCAATGTTTCGCTTAGAAAGCTCTCAGCCTTGTTTACAGACCACCTCACACTCTCCCAGCCCTAGCTCTGCAACCTGCTCCAGACCTACACACTCAGATTGTTGAATTGCTCTGAATCTGGCCTCATGAATAGTCAGATTTTCATCCATTCACCATTAGTCAAAGTCCTAAGCTCTAGAATTCTCTCTAAATCTCTCTGCACTGTATCTGTTTTCCAGTTTAAGAAATTCCTCCATTCATGCTCAGTTTATTAATTCAAGAGACCATTTCTTTGGTATCTTGTACTAATGATCTTTTGGTGGGTTGCTGTCAATTGTTTTTGTAATACCCCGGTAAAGCATTGGGATGATTCACAGTCTTAAAGGTGCTATATAAATGCAAGTTGTGGCTGTTCATAGTAACCTTTTGTCTGCACATATTGCTATTGCCTCCTGCCAGTCTCAGTCTGTAACTTCTCTTGCCTCCAGCCACTGCCTCTGTGTTAGGCTCACTAACCTTGTGGACTCTTGCCAACGACGTTGCTTTTGTGGTCAGTTCAGGGCAATGGATTAACCCTGAGCTCTTTCTTCAGTCAGTCAGCATAATGACCAGTCCTACCAATCCTACCAGATTTTAGCCAAGATGGCAGGCAGTGGCATTTTCACCCATGATCCATGTTCCATGGAGAGTGATCATGAATGGGTGCAGGACGGGGTCAAGCTTAGTTGGTGATGCCCTGCATGCACCACCCCCCCCACCACGCACACCCCCCTCCCCCCCCCCCCATCCCCCCCCCCACCCCCGGCAAACAGTCAGCTGACACACATGCCAATTCACATAGAGTCATAACATCACAGAACTGTACAGCACAGAAATAGACCCTTTGATCCAACTTGTCCATGCCAACCAGATGTCCTTAATTAACCTATTCCCATTTGCCACTATTTGGCCCATATCCCTCTAAACCCTTCCTATTCATATACCCATCCAGATGCCTTTTAAATGTTATGATTGTACCAGCCTCCACCACTTCCTCTGGCAGCTCATTCCATACATGCACCACCCTCTGTGTGAAAAACTTGCCCTTCAGGTCCCTTTTAAATCTTTTCACCCTCACCTTAAACCTACAGCCTCTAGTTTTGGACTCCCCCACTCCAGGGAAAAGACCTTGTCTATTTACCCTATCCATGCTCTTCATGAGTTTATAAACCTCTATAAGGTCACCCCTCGGCCTCCGACGCTCCAGGGAAAATAGCCCCAGCCTGTTCGGTCCCTCCCTGTAACTCAAACGCTCCAACCTTGGCAACAACTTTGTAAGTCCTTTCTGAACCCTTTCAAGTTTAACAGCACCTTTCCTATAGCATACACGAGGAGCAATCAATCTCTTGAGGAATTGGATGGTGAAAGACACCCCTTCACACTTGTTGAGGAGGGAGGGCGGGGAGGGAGGTGAAGGGGTAAAACTGCCTTAGCAAAAAGTGAAATTCAGGGTCATTCCGCTCATGCTGTGACTAGAATCAGCAGCATGCACCAAAGTGACCCCTGACTTCCTGTTTGTGTCACATCAATTGTTTCTGTATCAATATTATTGCATTTCTAAACTGTTTAGGATCTACCACTTGATGAAGACAGCATCTGCTATGTTTTGCAATACTTGTTCGGTCAGCAGCCGATTGCTGCCCTCCACATATTAATGAGATTGCACCATATCCAAGGGGGACGTGCAGCACTGATTACCACGTAGCAGCTCATTCTACTAAAAGGTGAGTTTTCCACTGAAATGAATTTCCTGTATACTCTCAACATGCTCATTCAAGCAATAACAGAAATCTGCGTTCATATAGCATCTTTAACATAGTAAGGGGCTCCAAAAAACTTCACAGGAGTGCTATTGGATAAAATTTCACAATGATCATGGACTAAGGTGTTGGTCATGTGACCAAAGTCTCAGCCATAGCCGTAGGTTTAAGTAACCCTTTATAAGAGTAGACAGAGATGAAGGGAGGCTAGAGGAGGGAATTCCAGAACATGGGGTTCACACATGGTGGCCAACAGCAGAATGATGGAATTTGAAGATATTTAAGTGTGGAATGATTTACAAAGCTAAGGAAAGGCCAGTGATTTGGGGCTGGTTAGCTCAGTTGGCTGGACAGCTGAGTTTACAATGTACAGTGACATTAATAGCAGGGGTTCAATTCCTATTACTGGCTGAGGTTACCATGAACATCTTGACCTCAACCTTTGCCTGAGGTGTGGTGACCCTGACGTTAAACTCACTGCCGGTTGTCTTTCCTGTGACTGAGGGAGTGGGACAATGGTGACTTCCCCTTTTTATCGAGTGCGCTGATCTTGGGGATGAGGCTTTTCCAACTGAAGATCAGCCAATGTAGCTCAGCAAGCACAGGGGTGAGAAGCTAAATGGATAAGAATGGAAGGCATCAATGATCTTAAGTTTATGAAACTGGAGAGTCATGGTAATGTATTGGCAATGTCTGTGGACTAGTAACCCAAAGGCCCCAGCTTAATTCTCTGCGTTCATTGGTCCATATCTCACCATGGCAGCTGATGGATTAAAATTCAGTTAATGAAATCTCAACTTGAAACTCAGTGTTGGTAAATAAGTGCCAACGATGATCGGAGTTAGTGACTGCGTGACCACAGACAATTGTCATAAAAAGCCATCTGATTCACTGATGTTTCTTCATGAAGGAAATATGAGGTCCTTACATGTAACTACACAGACCCACAACAATGCAGTTGACTCTCAATTGCCCTCTGAAATGCCCCAACACACCATTCAGTTCAAGGGTAATTAGTGATTGGCCATAGACTATGGTTTTGACAGTGTGCCCACATCCCACCAAATGATTTACATCAAGCTGGAAGCAATGTGAAGCAATGTGAAGCAGCTCTTCTCACTGTTTAATGTAAAATTAGCCTATTTAAAATTAACAGGGATGTTAGCATCAAAATGGTGCAGGGAGTGGAACAGTTAAGTTGCAATCCCACACAATAACCATTGAAGAAGAACAGCCTAAACTTCAATTATTTCCAATGCTTTAGCTTCACTTCTGTGCCTGAGGGTCCATTCCATACATTGATCACACCTTATGTCATAGAACCGTAGAGATGTATAGCATGGAAACTGACCCTTCGGTCCAACTTGTGATGCCTTTTAAATGTTGTCATCGTACCAGCCTCCACCAATTCCTCTGGCAGCTCGTTCCAGATATGCACCACCCTCTGCATGAAAAAGTTACCCCTTAGGTTCCATGGAGGAGAAGCATTTGAACATTAATCTTAAATTAATCTTTTACTAGTTTGAACCTGTGTCCCATTGTTCTACATCTGCATTTTGAGCCAAAAAGTTGAATTAAATGTTTCCATTCCCTTAATCTATAAAGGTGAAGTCACTATAGTCCCGGTGCACCATAGGGCTGTTCTCTCATTAAAGCTCAATTAAAAACTACCCCCTTCACATGTCCCCACCTCTGCCAGATATTATCTGTTTGTTCTGCAAAGCCCAAATTAGCTTTTAGTCATTCTCAGGATGTGGGCGTTACTGTCAAAGTCAGCATTTATTTTGTCCAGCTGCCCCCACTTGTCTTTGTGAAAAGAGGAGGGAATTTTCTGTGAACTGTACAGTAGGGCTGAAGGGATGTTGCGAAGTTGGCTGGGGTGGGGGGATCCAGGAGCTGAGCTCAGTAAGGGGAAAGGGACAAGGGTGATCTGCTCACATTGAGATGACTCGTGACTTGAGGAGGGACTTGGAGATGAGGGCTTTCCTATAATAAGAATTGAGTTGTAGAAAAGGTCGTCGCATTTTTGTAACAGTCCATCATTGGGTAATAAAGCAAGGAGGAGGGCTTTTCTGTGGACTGTTTATGCCAAACATCAGCTTGCACTCAAGTTACTGACTTTTCCGGTCCTTGACACTTATAGAAACTCCTTTCAGTCATCAGCACATCATTGATCATTCAGACAGTAACATCCCAGAATATACACCCTCTACTGAGAGAGTTCGGGAGAATGAGGAACAGCAAAGAAAGAGAAAGAGAAAAAGACACAGAGACAGACGCAGTGGATCCAAAGAGGGAACGAAGCAGACAGACAGGGTAAACTGTAAGGCAACAGGGGAGGCTGTTCAGCCCCTTGACTGCTACACCCTTCAATAAGATCATTACTGATATTCTACCTCAATTTCACCTTCCCACCCACTCCCCATTCCCTTGATTCCTTAGTCCACAGAACACTATCAATCTCAGGCTTGAATATACTCAAGAGCTTGTACAGCTTTCTGGGGTAGAGAATTTCAAAGAATTCATAGATAGTAGGAACTGCCGATGCTGGAGAATCTGAGATAACAAGGTGTAGAGCTGGATGAACACAGCAGGCCAAGCAGCATCAGAGGAGCAGGAAAGCTGACGTTTCGGGTCTAGATCCTTCTTCAGAAGAATTCATGTCCCTCTGAGTGAAGAAATTTCACCTCACATCAGTCCTAAATGACCTACTCTGTGGCCTGTGTCTATAACTCTTTGTTCTAGATTCTCCAGCCCTGGAAAGATGGATCCATGGATGCTGCCTGATTCACTGTAATTTCCAGCATTTTTTGTTTTCAGACAGCTTCTCAGCATCTAGCTGCTCAGACCTTCTGACAATTGTGCTTGCTGCCGTGAAAGTTTTGAAATATTTCAGCAGAGAGAGTGCTGAGGAAGACAATGGATAGACACGAGCAGAGATGGGAGATGAAGGAAACAGTGGTAGAGTAAGGAGAGAATGGAGTGAGCGACAGACAGATGGAGGAGGGAGCAGGAGGGACAGAGGGAGAGAAGGGAGGAATGAAGCAGAGGGACAAAGAGAAGAGAGATGGGGAGAGGTGTGAAGGAGGAAGGATGCTGGAATTGAAAAAGAAGTGAAAGTTTGGGATGAGGAGGAACAGAGATTGGAAAAAGGTACAGGAAGTTACCAACGAAGACACCAAGGTGATACAAAATGAACATATGTAAAATAAGTGTTTGCAGCTCAAGCAACTTTAGCTTCCGGTTGAGGAGCTGGGATCTGAGCTGTGCTGTATCAGCATGGGGTGAATTACTTGGACACATTGCTCCAGGGGCAGTCACAGCTGGTCATTTAGATTTGGTCTGTGATCAGGGGCAGGAAAGTGTGACTGCTTGTGTAAGGACCCAGGAGGTTACAGTTGAGGAGGTTGGCCCCTGGAATTGTCCAAGGTTCTTATAAACTGTGCCAATGAGAATGAGGAATGCAGGGGAGATCAGCAAACTGGCCATGGCACCTTGGTACAGGGAGGTATTCAAGTGGGGGAAAGGCAATAGGAGTGGGAGTCGTAGGGGGCAGTACCATGAGGGGAATGGATATTGCAGCCGTGAGCAGGAGTCCTGGAGGTTGTGTTATCTGTCCAGGGTTAAAGACGTCTGCTTAGAGCTGGAGAAGATCATAGAGAGGGAGTGGAAGGAAGCATTGTTTTCATCCTCTTTGGCACCAGCAATATTGACTGGACGAGAAAAGAGGTTCTGCTGAAAGACTTTGACCATTTGGGAGCTAAATTAGAAAAGCAGAACCTCAGAGGGAATAATCTCAGGATTACTACCTCAGGCACAGAGGAACTGTCAGAGGGTACATAAAGAGTTAAGTGCATGGTTTAAAGATTGGTGAGGGTGGGATGGCTTTCTATTCATGGGACATTGGCACCAGTACTGGTGGAGAAGGGGGCTGGTTCTGGTGGGATGGGCTTCACTTGAACCATGCTGGGAGCAGTGTCCTGGCAAATCAAATAACTAGGGCTGTAGGAAGGCTGTAGACTAATTGGGGATAGTGGGATGGGGATGGGGGAGAAGGGGGAAAAGGGGGATTGGAGGGGAGGGGTGCAGTGGTGTGGTGTTCTGGAGACAGGATACATCAAATTACAAAGCAAAACAAAATTTCAGTGTTGCAGGGCATCTACTTTGTTAATGATGTCCAGATTGGGACAGGAAAGGATAGACTACACAGTTATATCAAAACAGCAGCAAGTGGGTTCAAAGGAGTTAATAAACAGGACAAAGCCAAAACTAGTGTCTCTTTAGTTAAATAAGCATAATATTCAGAACAAAAGAAGTGAATTAATGGCACAAAAAGAAGTTGAAAGATGTGATAGTGTAGCCATTAGAAAGATATATTTGCAAACAGATTAAAGCTGGAACTAAAATATCCGGGCTATGTGAATTTTCGAAAGGACAGGCAGAAAGGAAAGGGCGGTGATGTGGCTTTGTTAGTTTGGGATAAAATGAGTGATAGCATGAAGTGAGCTTGGATCAGAAGATATAGAATTCATATGAGTGAAGCTAAAAAATAACAAGTGGAAAAAGACACTGATGGGAGCAGTCAGTAAGATCCCTAACAGTAGCTTCACTGTTACATACTTTGGCAAGAAGAATGGAGGAACTGACTATTACTTAAATAGGGAAATACTGCACAGAGGGATTTGTCATCCCTTGTACATTTGCACTGATTAAACCATGGCCAGGTGGAACTCATTGACTATGAGCTCCTTTACTGGAGTTGTTAACCTGGGCCAATCAGGGAGCCCTGGCTGACAGATGTAAGGAGGAGATTCAGGAAGCCTCCTCAATCTAGGGACTGGCTCTGATTTGGCTGGTCGCAGCCCATGTACTGTGCGTATGTAACTAAAGGGTGACTTGGTGATTGGAAGCCAGCCTCTGTACAATTATTTCATAAATAAAACTCAAAAAGCTAGCATCCAAATTCATTGGTTAGTAGAAAAGGTAAATTAATTTTATTCCATTTCAAAAAATTGGTGGAGAAAATCAGCAGGTCTGGCAGCACCAGTGGAGAGAGAAACAGAGATAACGTTTTTAGTCTGGTGCCCCTTTGTCAGAATCTGTCCATCAGAGGGCATGATCTCGGAATAAGAAGTCTCCCGATTAAGGGACAGAGATGAGGACAAGTGTCTTCTCTCAGACAGCAGTGAATCTGTGGAATTTTTTTTACCACAGAGGGCTGTCGAGGCTGGTCATTAAGTATATTCAAGGCTGAGATAGACAGATTTTTAATCAGCAAGGGGAATTAAAAACAGTGGGGAAAAGGCAGGAGAGTGGAGTTGTGGATTATCAGATCAGCCACAATCTCATTCAATGCTAGTCCAATCTCAAAGGGCTGAATAGCCTACTCCTGCTCCCGTGTCTTTTGGTCTTGTAGTGAATGTGAAGACAGAAGGAAAAAATGGAAGGATAGAACGGTGGATGGGTTGGGATTGCAGAAGAGGACAGAGAGAGAGAAAAACAAGCCAGCTAAGGGGTTAGAGAGAAGACTAACAATGAGTGAAGTGCAAGAAAAGTGGCAGAAACTAACGTTCTCAGATTTTATCGAAACACACACTCTGTTACCAAAATGCATGGGAGATATCCAGCACAAATCTAATGGTTATCTTTTAACTAGTTCATTTCCTTTCAATACTCAGTAACTATAATTGTTGCACTTGGTCTCTGATTCGTTAGGCTAATGCAAAACATAACTGGCAGGGAAACTAAATAATTAATTTTGAGGCATCTAGAACCCGTTCATATTTCCACACAAAAGATTTGATTTATAATTCATTGCGTTTTCTTTATTAACATTTTCCAATCTTCCACCAATTTAGAGTCTAGTGACTGAGGGAAGTATCCTGAAGTTTTGCATTTCTTAATATTCTACACTTGCCATAATACAGAGCAGAAGTCTAGGAGGAGGTCATTCAGTCTTTGAGCCTGATTATGGCTAATTTATACCTTAATTCCATGGAACATTTGAGACATGACACAACAAGACAGAATATTCCCTAAATGGTAAGAGATTGCGAAGTGCGGGTATGCGAAAGGACCTGGATAGGCTTGTAAATGAGCCACTAAATGTTATCTTCTTACTGTAGCAATCAGTTAGAGAAGCAAGCAGTATGTTGGCCTTCATTGCAAGAGGTTTTGAGTACAGATGACATGCTGCAATCGTATAGCACCTCGGTGTGACCGCACCTGGAAAATTGTGTAAAGTTTTGGTCTCCTTATCTGCCAGCTTGATCTTGGATATGGAGGGATTTTCTTATGAGGAGAGGCTAAACGGGTTGGGCTTGAACTCATTGGAGTTCAGGAATGAAGGAAGACTTCATTGAAATATGTAAGATTCTCAGACGACTTGACAGTATAGGTATGGAGAGCTGGGGGAGTGTAGGACCAGAGGGCATAATTTCTGAGTAAGGCATTATGCATTTAAAACAAGGACAAGGAGGGGAATGAATCTGGGGAATTCTTTACTGCAGAGGGCTGTCGAGATTGGGCCATTGAGTAAATTCAAGGCTGTGACGGACAGATTTTTAATCAGCAAGGGAATCAAGTGTCATGGGAAAAAGGCAGGAAAGTGGAATTACGGATGGTCAGATCAGCCATGATCTCACTGAAAGGCAGAGCAGGCTCAATGGGCTGAATGGCCTACTTCTGCTCCAATGTCCTTATGGTCTTATGGAAGGATGTACTTCGCATAGAGGGCATGCAATGGAGGTTCAACGCAGTGATCCTTGCAATATCATGATTACCTTATAGGAAGAGATTGAGGAAATTGTCTCTTTAGCATTTCAAAGAATAAGAGGTGGCCTCACTGAAATTTATAAAATTCTTACAAGCTATGACTGGGTGGATGTGGAGGGGATGTTTCATCTGGCAGATGAGTCTAGAACCAGGGAACATGATCTCAGGATAAGGGATAAGCCATTTCAGATTGAGATGAGGAGTTTATTTCTTCACTTTGGAATTCGCTACCCCAGAGACCATGGAAACTCAATCATTGAGCAGGTTTGAAACAGAAATCTATAGATTTCTGGAGACTAATGATGAGATGGAGATAATGTAGGATAATTGAGACAGATGAACTACTATGGCCTAATTAAATGGATGACCCATGTTAATTGGCTGATTGGCCTATCTTTTTCCTATGTTAACTCAATGAAAATATTGACCATGAGAATTGACAGGTTTCTTGCAGACTCAAATTTAGCTCAACGGAAACTATGGAGAAAGAAAGGTTCTCATCACTAGGTCAGGGTTTAAGTGAAATTTTCAACTCTGCAGGAATGACTAAATGCTTCAGGACTGTTTTGAAGTTTTCAAATGATCCCCGGCCACGGCAGCTTCTCAAGAGACAACATTCCAAATGTCTCAGTTTTATCTCAAGAGTCTGAACTTGTTCGAGTCCTGGTATAGTACTGAGGTGCAACCAGTTCTCACACGTACTCTTGGTGACTCATTACTAACTGAACTCACTGTGGCAGCAGTGATTTTTTTTTAATTCATTCACGGGATGAGAGCATCAATAGCTAGACCAGCATTTATTGCCTATCACTAATTGTTAAGAGTCAATCACATTGCTGTGGTTCTGGAGTCACATATCGGCCAGACCAGGTAAGGATGGCAGTTTCATTCCCTAAAGGACATTAATGATTGTAACAGGGTCAGCCAGATAGATCTCAGAGAATATGAGCTCCCCGATTGGGGCTGTTAACCTGGTCCAATCAGGGAGCCCTGGCTGACAAATTTAAACAGGAGTGTCAGGGGTTCTGTTCCCTCTGAGAGCTGGCTCTGAGAGAGCTGGATTTGTGTCAAGGGCTCTCCATGTGTAAATAAAGGCTGAGTTGGTGATGGGATTCCAGCCTCTGTGGAGTTATTTCAGCAGTAATATGGTGAAGTCTGATAGTTCTACAACTGTTTCCCTGTTGAGTTCTCTACATTCAGGACTTTTCATTGTCAATGGGATTAAATGCACAAAAGCGTAACTTCTAAATGTTTTACCACTGTTGTCCACTTTTCAGGCTTACAAATTAATATGAACCCACAGTGAGACCTGTAAGAATGGGGGGCTGTTGAAGCAGGGGTGTGAGGTTTGTATCTAGGTTGGAGTTTCCATTTTAGCGCACAAACCCTCCCTTTCCCTACCGACCTTGGGGTCCCATTCTTCAATTTGAGAAACATTATCCCAATGTGCTCAGATCAGCAAGATGCAGTCTCTATGCTTGGCCCCTGGGACTGCTCTGAATCATACAGTTTATGCAGCATTGAAAGGGCAAGTGAGCTTAACTGCTCAAAAGCAGTCTCCTTCCACCCTATCTGTTTCAGCATTTCTCCCTATTTGTGTGTGGATTGTCAGTCAAAAAGCTTTTGTTTTGAATCCCTGTTTCCAGAGGCTTGGTCTCCAAATCTAGGCTGATACTTGGAACAGTACTGAGGGAAAGCTGCACTATCAGAGGGGCAATCTTTTGGATGAGCTGTTAAAATGAGGTTTCGTCTGTTCTCTGAGATCGACAGAGAGAATCCATGGCACTGTTTCCACCATAACCAACATCACAAAAATGGAGATTATCTGTTCATGAAATATTGCTCTGAGCAATTTGGCTCCTTTACAGCTTTCACTATACTTTGGGACATTGTGCAGTAAAGTCACCATAGTCCTCCCAGACCAAATGGCTGCTCTCTCATTAGAGAGAGACAGGCGGTGGTGATTTACCCTGAGGGTCACCACATCTCGGGCAAGGTGCGAGGTTGACAAGGTGCGACCTTCGAGGAGACCTCAGCTAGAAACATGAATTGAACGCACGTTGTTGGGATCACCGTGTATTACAAGCAGGTATCCAGCTAATTGAGCCAACCAGACCCTATACCCTGGGAGGTGGAGAGGTGGGGGGAGGGGTGCATCATGAACACACCCTGAGAAATACAAGTCTCACTTTACTTTTCCATTCCTTTCTTCCTCATGTGTTTATTCAGTTTCTGCCGATGTACATCCATTTCATTCACCTCAACGAACTCCTGTTGGAACGGATTTCACATTGTCACCACTCTATTGGATCTAGTCACAACAATCTTAGGTTGGTGGCTCATAATATCTGATATTTATGGGACAAAAACTCCTTTTATCTTCAGCAACATAGGGTAATGAGTGGGATTGCAGATTATATGAGTACCTGAGTGCCCATAGCATTGTGGAATTGCCTTGGCTCCAAAGCCTCCCATGGTTGAATAACTATATGACACTTGCAAATAATTAGATGCTGCATCTGTGAGTGGTCACTCCTTTGCAGCCAGCTACGTGCCTACCCTTTCCTAGTTAACTCAGTTGGCTGAAAGGCTGGTCTTTGATACAGAATGATGCCAGTAGTGTGGGTTCAACTCCTGCATCAAACTGAGGTTAGCATGAAAGACTGTCCTTCTCAATCCCTCTCCTTGCCTGAGGTGTGGTAACCCTCAGTTTCAACCACCACCAATGTTCCCTCTCAGAGGATAGCCCTATGCTGACTTTACCCTTATCTCTACAGAAGGGACAAAGCCAATAGATGTGAAGCTAGGAAAACACAGCATCAGATAGCAAGAAATTCAACATTTCGGGCTAAAAACCTCCATCAGGACTCACGATGGGCTTCAGCCTGAAACATTGACTTCCCTGTTCCTCGGATACCATCTGACCTGCTGTGCTTTTCCAGCCTCACACCTATTGACTCTGACTTCCAGCATTTGCAGTCTTCCTGTCTCCAAGAAGGGACAGATCAATGGTATACACATAATCAGAAAATTTTACAATTGATTGCAACCAGGATCTTTTCCCCAAACCCACTCGACTAAAATGCACAGTTTATTTTTTTCTTTTCTGTGAGAATATAAAATTATGATATAAAATTATATTCACGATCCAGCTGCCTGGAACCTATCCAGGGCAGTCCTGGATTCGTGAATTTCACATGTTTTGTTATTCCTGCATGAGTCAAACATTTCACACGCATCTTGACCTTGGGACTGAAAATCATTTCATTTTTTGATATGTTCCTGGGGTCGGTGGCTTTTGATGTGTGAACATTGAGTCTGAGGCAGCTCATTCATTGCTGCACTTTGCTCGTGTGATCTCTTGTCTATGTGAGATTCCCTTTTCTGAGAAAAGGCAAAAATGTCTCATACTCCTTCAATCTCTCATTATCTAATCCTGGTCTCCGCCCAATAAATGTTCCCCGCACTACTGTCTCCATCAAGTCTGAAAATAAAATGTTTTCTTTCATTTGCATTATCTTTGTGATCCAGCTCTGTGGGGCCACAGCCAAATCTCTGTCCAGTCTTCTCTTGCAGGTGGGTTTCAAACATGCCAGGGGTTCTCCTGGTGTTCTGGTCAATATCTCCTGTCTTGTGCAGCACCATCAACTGTCTTTTACCCTGCTGCAAATGTGGGATCTTGCTGTGCACCTGTTGGCTCCCTGCATTAAAACCGTGACTGCACTTCAAAATGTATGGACAACTTTTGTTTTCTTTTCTTGGACGCTGGACTGAAAATAGGAGAATATGCAGCTTTAAATCGAGGAAACTGTAAGAAATTGTTTAGATATTTTAAAAAGTTACTTACAGAAACACGTTGTGAGTTGTATCCACAACGTTGCATTATTCAAACAGTTGGGGGAGAAATCTAGAGAGAATACCACTGCCCTGCATGTGTTCAGGGCAATTCTGGTTTTTCAGTCGGGACCAGTCGTTGTGGGGCTCAGCTAGTAACAGCCATTAAGGTTCTTGTAGTGCAGTGGTGATGTCCCTAGGCCTGAGGTCTTATCCCACCTACTCCAGAGGTGTGTAATGGCATCTCTGATGAAGTTGGTTCGGATAATATCAGTTAGCAATCACCTGATCGGTTCCTGCCCTGATGGCCGCAGTGTTCCATACAGACAATCCAGATGCAACACACAGCCTGTGAAAAGAAACCATCATCGCTCTCTCACTTCTATGTAGGGACCCAGGTTCGATTCCAGCCTTGGGCGACTGTCTGTATGGGGTTCGCACATTCTCTCCGTGTCTGCGTGGGTTTTCTCCCGGTGTTCTGGTTTCCTCCCACAGCCCAAAGATGTACAGGTTGGGGTGGACTGGCCATCCTAAAAAAAAATTGCTGCGTAGAGTGCAGGGATAACCATGGTAAAAAGGCTGTACAGGATAAGAGATAAAAGGTACTGCAGATGCTGGAGAATCCGAGATAACAAGCATGGGGCTGGACCCTGGACTGACCTATCTCCTCCCTACCTCCCCACCTACACTCACCTTTACTAGCTCCATCCCCGCCTCTTCGACTGTCTGCCTCCTCTCCTCTATCCGCCTCCCCCTCTCTCCCTATTTATTTCAGAACCCTCTTCCCCTCCCCCATTTCTGATGAAGGGTTTAGGCCCGAAACGTCAAGTTTTCCTGCTCCTATGATGCTGCTTGACCTGCTGTGTTCATCCAGCCCCATGCTCGTTATCTAGGCTGTACAGGATTACAGGGATGGGGGCAGGAGTCGGTCTGGGTGGGATGCTCTTTGGAGGCTTGGTGTGGTCTCAATGGGCTGAATGGCACTCTAGGGATTCTGTGAAAGGGCTGACCCTAAACCAGTGAATGAAGGGCTGAGAAGTGGTGTATCCACAACTATGTGTCATTAGTAAAGAATCAAAAGGATTCACAAGAAAGCTGAAAGCAAAAGGCTCAGCAACATCTGTGATCCGGACTGGTGCCAGAACTGTGCTTCACTGATTATTTCTTCCTTTCCCACCTGTAATACTTGTGTCTTATCTCGACTCTTTGTGTTTGTGTTTGTATGAGGTTGGGAATTTTAGAAAGGAATAGGGTTTAAGTTATAGAGTAATACGTTAGCAATTCTTGTTTACTTTTTGACATTGGTTAAAGACAGTTGGATTACAAGAAATAGTTAATTTCTTGGTAATGATAAAAACCCGGTTTGCATGTTCATTTAATTCAAATTAGACAGTTCAGTACAATTGGGCCATTTGGTGATTTAATTACGTTTTAACGTTTGTTATGACTCCAGGAATAGTATGTTTGATTTCCAGTACCCTGCACCAGTGAGGCATGACACAAAGCACATAATTGGCTACAAAATGCTTTGGGATGTTGTGAGGATGACAAAGACAGGATCTATAGCCATATTCCATGTCAAGGTTTGGTACTGAGTGCCAAATGTAGCTCACCATTCCTGAAGCTAATTCTGCCCAAATCCAGTGATTACTCACTGGTGTTACAGCAGGAATCCAATGAATCTTTCTCCTGTCCATCCTAGGGAGTCAAATATAGCTGACGGATCCAATCTACACTCCCAGAGTGAGGACAAGTTGCACTTTTGAGGATCATAACAATTACAACAAGCCCTCCACATGAGTTGTATCCTAATATTAAGTGGCCCGATACTTCCTCTAACATTCTTTCTTTCAACCAGCAACCTAACCATTCTGAAATGTTGGTATGGTCTTTGTTTGTTTCCCTCACTCTGCAAATAAAAGGTTTCCCTTGTTCTCTCTCTGCCATCTCGTACACTTAATCTTTTAATTGTATCACCTCAAAGACATTTAAGAACTATTTAGATGAACGCCTAAAAGCCACAACAAACAAGGTTATGGGCTACGGGCCAAGAACAGATAGATGTTTGATGACTGACGTGAACATGACGGGCTAAAGGGCCTTTTTCTGCGTTGTCAAAACTCAATGATGCTATAAGGTAGGAAACTATCTGTTTCTATCTATTCTGCCTTACTTCTTCATTATTCTAAGCACCACTTGCTAAGTCATCCCATAATTTCCTCATTTCTTAAGAAAACCATTTTTCCAAATATTCAGAGATAAAAGGTACTGCAGATGCTGGAGAATCTGAGATAACAAGCATGGGGCTGGATGAACACAGCAGGTCAAGCAGCATCATAGGAGCAGGAAAACTTGACGTTTCGGGCCTAAACCCTTCATCAGAAATGGGGACACCACCCCAAGGCCTCCTACCCTCCCTCGACCTCTTCATCTCCAACTGCCGTCGAGACATCAATGCCTCAACCTCTCTACCCCTCTCAAACACTCCAATCTCTCCCCCGCAGAACGTGCAGCCCTCCACTCCCTCCGCTCCAATCCCAACCTCACCATAAAACCCGCGGACAAGGGAGGGGCAGTCGTAGTATGGCGCACTGACCTCTACGTTGCTGAGGCCAGGCACCAACTCTCTGACACCTCCTCCTACCGCCCCCTGGATCATGACCCCACCCCTGAGCACCTTTCCAAATATTCACTTGGCCGTGCTGAAGTTGAGTCTTGCCGAAAGATGAGACACGCCTTGGAAGTCTTTACATCTTGTACTTATCAGGACAGGTGCAAGAATATGAAAGCTCAAAGGCAGTGCAGTAAAAACCATGTCTTTTTACTTTTCTGTATTTTTGTCTGTGGACTGAAATCAGGAAAGCGCTGGTTTAAAACAAAGGCTTGTGAAAGGAATTGCTTTCATGGATGCATTGTCAAATAAAATTTATCCATCAAGGTACATAAAGGGCGATTAGGTGAGGCAGTTGGTGTAGTGGTAATGTTGCTGGGCTAGCAAACCAGAACCCCCTAGGCCAATATTCTTAGGATGTTGGTTCAAATCCCACCATGGCGGAATTTTGAAATCAATTACATAATAAAATCTAGCCTAATGGTAGTAATGTTACCACTGCCAAATGTTGTGAGAAATCCATCTGGGTCACCAATGTCTTTAGGGAAGATCATCTGCCATCCTTATCTGGTCTGATCAATACATGCCTCCAGACCCACCGCAATGTGGTTAACTCTCAACTGCCTCTGGGTAATAAATTCTGGCCTAGTCATTAATGCCTACATCCCATGAATCAATCATCAGAAGAAAACGAGGATGGCTGTCCCAAATCTTACTCAGGTTTATGTTTCAAGAATTTCCTTAAAGGAGGAGTGTTGGAGTGTTGCGGGAAGATATTGCCAAACTTAAGATCCAGGATGTTGAAAATGGTGAGTGATGAAAATTACAGATGAAATGTCGAATTGAGATCTCGGAGTTGAGGGTGAGGGTATGAGATTGTTCACTGAAGTTATAGAGTTAGTGAGCACAGAGGCTATGTTAGGGTTTGAACACAAAGAAGCACATTTTGAAATTGATGTGTTGTGGGTTAAACCAGGATTCTCCTGACTTATCTCTGAGGATTGTTGGGAGGGTAGGATGGGAATCAGACATGATAGTCTGATTCCCATCCTACCCTCCCAACAATCCTCGGAGATAAGTTCAAGCCTTTCTTTGTTCGTTCTCTATGGGATATATTCATTCTGTGCCAGATTGCAAATAGGGCAGGACAAGAACAGGAGAAACAAGAACCTGAGAGAGAGCAGTGATGGGAAAAGATGGTTGTTAAGCAGAGACCCCATCAATCTGGACTTGAAGCTTTAGATAGCCCTGAAAAATCCCTTGGGACTGTGTCTGAAATTCAGAAAGCTTTGAACAATATTTGAAGGCAAAACAAATTGCAGGAATTTAAAGACTGGGAGAGTAAGACTAACCGATTTACTCTTCTGAGGAGCTGGCAGAGACTTGATGGGCGAAGTGGCCTCTTTCTGTGCTATATTATTCTATAATTTCATGACAAGTTGTTTCTTTTCTGGCATATTCAAAGCTTCAGCACAAATGTGGCAAGTTTACAAGGACAACTAGAGAAAATAGGAATTTCAGGACATTTTTTTTTCACTGAATGGGGGTGTGTATGTGAAACTCATCAGAGGCATGTTTAGAGGTGGAGCTAGAAATGGAATCAGGTCAATGAGGAACAGTGGATTGTGATGAGATCAAAGTTCCTTCTCTGTCTGAAGGTCTTTTTTGAAATTGTACCCAAAGCTAACAGGACTGCTTGAATGCTCGTTTCCCACATTGTCAGTGGGAAATATGTCAGAAAGAATCTGAACCAGGTATTGATGGTTCTCAATAGTTCTGCTATTGTGACAGCTAGCAAGTTCAACCAATGTCCTGGTCAACGTTCTTCCCTCAAGCAGTACAACATTGTGAACATTCTGTACTGGTATGTTGCAGACTGGTCAATTATATTTGCATAAATAACTACTGTGTAACAATGTTTGTTTCAGTGACTTAATGACAGCACCGTCTCATCTCTGAATCAGAAGCCCGTGGAACTACATTCCATTGATTCGAGCTCCATAATCTAAGATGATACTCAGACTACTAACCAACTAGATTCAGGGAAGGATAGTAGTTTAACACACTCATTCTAATGTTTACTTTTTGTTTATCCTACCTACAGCATTAACCGGCTTAACCATGTTAGTGTTCTAGCCAGTGCTCTAAGTGGTTGGAATTCCCACTCTCATAATCATAATAACAAGCATGGGGCTGAATGAACACAGCAGGTCAAGCAGCATCATAGGAGCAGGAAAACTTGACGTTTCGGGCCTAAACCCTTCATCAGAAAAAATTTTTCTG
>JAHRHZ010000043.1:3327274-3365821 GCA_024137785.1 Ginglymostoma cirratum | reverse complement strand
TGAACCTGATCCTAGCCCTAACCCTGACCCTAACACTAACCCTGAACTTGACCCTGAGTCTAACCCTGACCCTAAGCACCTGGCGTACTTGTCTTTCTGGACAGTGCTGGAGATGCATGCTTCATTCAAAAAAAAAGCAGAGAATGACATTTGAACGTGGTGTCCCCTGCCCCGTACGACACAGTAGCTCGAGGAGCCAAATGGACAAAATGTACCATGTTTAGGGAGGGGGCATGCAGGGAAGGGAGGAAGTTGCTCAAATCCTGTCAACATCTGATTGCAGAATGATGGCAAATAATTAAAATGAACAGAGTGGGACAGAATCAGCTTTTGGTCATGCCCTGCTCTGAAATGTTCACTTGGCTCCAAAACACCATCCACCAATGGCAGGGGCTGAGGGAAACGAAAACAAAAACTGTTTGCATTTCCCACAGTTTGCTAGCTTCCCAGCAACAGAAGAGTCTGATATTTGGGTGTAAGGATCTGGGCTGGGATAAAGGAAGGGTAAGGTCATTAAATCACAATGACTCCCCACCACCCAACCTTATCAAATATTCTCTTGACATCCTTGTACTTCTATTGCTGTAATTAGCAGAAAGTAATTTCCAGGAATACAGGACAGGGTGAGAATTCTGGATGGGGGGGAGCGGAGGGGGGAGCTTGAGGAAGCCGAGCCAAACACCAGGCTTCACAGCTGTGGGAATCATAGGATGAAATTAAAACCCGATGGATTTCATTATACAAGTTTCTAAAACCAGTCCGTGTCTTATGGGTTTGGTGAACGTCCAGCAACTGATGTCAGCATACTGCAACGATGGATCGAGGGTCATGTGCTGCTTTGAACTGTCAGTTACTCGGGTGGAATGGCTTGTCTTGCCAAGCTCCAAGCGTTTTCGTAAACACATTCTGTGCAGGGTTCACTGAGGACGGCTGAGGTGGGTCAGTTCGGATCACTATCCAAAGCAGAGCTCCAGAGAACCAGGAGGCCACTGTAAATCCAACTGTAAACCTGCATGAGTCAACTGCTGTGTAGAAAGTACAGAGAGAGATACAGGGAGAGAGAGAGAGCGCGAGAGTCCCCACAACCATGGGACTGGACGGTCCAGGAAGACTCAGCCCAAAAGGATCTTCAGCAAACCTCTCAGGGAGAAGAGTGGGGGGACAGCGGGGTGGAATTAATTGGACAGCCCTTTCAAAAACCAGCATGGGCCCAATGGTCCAAACGGCCTCATCCACCGCAGTAAGATTCGAGATTGCTGTCCTTTCCCCCTGCCTGAAGCTCCTAATATCCTCAGGCCCCAAGTGCACCGGGAATGGAGGGTTTGAGTTATCGGGAGAGGCTGCAGTCTAGGAGGTTGACAGGTGACCTGGTAGAGATTTATAACATCATGAGGGGTATAGATAAGGTGAATACCAGGTGTCTTTTCCCTAGGGTGGGGGATTTCAACACTAAGGGACACATATTTTAAGGTAAGAGGAGAAAGATTTTAAAAAAAGACATGAGGGAAATTATTTTTTAAATAAAGAGTGGTTCATGCCTGGAATGAACTTCAGGTACAGTTACAATATTTAAAAGACATTTAGAGAAATGCGTGAATAACAAACGTTTGGTGGGATATGGGCCGAGTGCAGGCAGGTGGGACTAGTTTAGTTTGGGATTATGGACGATGTGGACTAGTTGGACCAAAGGGCCTGTTTCTATGTCGTATGATTCTATGACTCTTAAGTGCTGTCCGGTAAAGGAAGAAAAAGCTTACATTTATACAGAGCCTGTCATTTCTGCAGCCATCTGTGGGTGAATACACTGACTGTACACTCCCACGGAGAATCCCTTCTCTAAACTCACTTGGCTGACCTCAAATGAAGACTAAAATTGCCAGGCAGTCCAGAGAAGAAAAATCTCAGCCTGGAATCTCATTCCTGGTTGTCTCAGAACGGTACTCAAAGCTCCCCTCTCAACTAAACAGCATGGGAATTTGGACCTGAACTGAGATAGGAGTGTGGAAGAGGACTGATACTTCACAAGGTCGTGTGCCCCTATCAGACACGTCAGTAAGAACAATTGAATAAAATCATGCCACTTTGGTTCAGTGACCAGTACAAGACTCTGCTTAATAATTATACCAAATTGCAGAGGAGTTGACTCATTGCTAGAACTGGACTTTTTCATATTGATACTGCAATCCATGCTCGACCCTGCAATGGAGCCAGTGCTGAACAGGAGCTGCATCACCACTTTGCTGTCACTCGGATATTTGCTGACATATAATTTTCAGAGAAACACTTGGACCCAGATTTAACTTTGCAGAAATGTCTTTCTTAAAGTCCAGGCCTCCTCCTGACAGTATCTCCTGTCTTTGCAATGTGGTGCAAAGAGAAATGCAAGGTCAAACTTGCACTGACCCCGAGGGGGCTTCGGAGTAACCCGAGAGACCATGGTCCCCACGCTGTGATCTCTCAGCTGACTGTACGTGCGCAGAGTCAGATGATAAACCTTCACATTTGGGGCAGCTGCTGTTTCTGGGAACTAGAAGGGGAGAGTTTACACAACCTATCAGAGCTTTCAAAATAGAAGTGACGTGAGGCGAGGATCAAATTTTCTTTGCGTTTAAAACATACTTTTGAAGTGTTCACAAAGTGTTATTAAACTAATTCAGTTGTGCCATGAATCAACTACGATCTCACCGAATGGAGAGCAGCTTCAAGATGCGAAATGGCTTCCCCAGCTCCTGTCAAGCCATGAGATATTAAGACAAGCAACATGGTCAGAGGTAGATTCTGAGAAGTGTCTTACAGGAGGAGATGGGTACAGAGGGAGCTCCTGAACTTAGGGTCTTGGCTGCTGACGTGCAAGGGGATCAAATCTGGGATGTTCAGGAAACCAAATAGAGGTCCATAGGAGTACATGAGCCATTCAGCCCATTGATTCTGCTCCTGTGTATTTTCTTGTACAAGTAACTTTATTAATATTCCACCACCAGGAAGAAAAACACTCACATGGCCAAGGAACCAGTGACAAGCAAAGTCCCATAGGGGCAATGCCTATGTGAAATAAAAAGTGAAGGGCAGGGTAGACATGAAGTCAAAATATAGCGTTGGATGGGGAAATGAAGCACTCCAAAAAATTGCAGGGCCCGCCTGTCCCTAAAGGCTTTGAGAATATCAGGGGACACCGCGTGCTTCCACTCCAAGGACGCCAGGGTGCGAACACAACCACAGAAAAGGGGCAGGCAGTCAGCCATAATGACTCCCCCTACCTCCACGGCCCACTGCCTGGACCTGTTAATGGGCAGCTTGGCCAGGCTCAGGAGCGGACCCATGGAGAGATCCTTTGACCTGCCCACTCCCCTCTGCACCAGGAGCCCAAAGATCAGGAGCACGGGGCTGAAGTGCAACAAAAAAAAACAGAGGAGAAGGTTCTCCAGATAACAAAAGGAGTCAAACGCCCACACCCAATACCCACATGGTCCACGGACTCCACAGCGCCACTAAACAAAGTGTTGGGCTGGGAGGCCGTGGACCACTGCAATCTGTAGTTGCACAGGACTGCTGCGTGCAACACCCTCGCCCTGTCGCCCCACCCCAATCCCAGAGGGAAACATGGGGGAATTCCCCCATTGAGAGCCCTCCACTGGGGACCCCCACTGCCTGGCAGCAAATGGGCACATCAAGGTGTGCCTGGGCAGTGGATAAAGAAGAGGTGGATGGTGTGCAGCAGGGTCCACTATTTAGCAGTTCTAAAATCTAAACTATCAACATTACGGAGGCAGCTCGGGTTGCCGGGGGAGGTACAGGATCCTGGGGCCAATGTGACATTCTGTCCAAGCAGAGAGGCTATTCCTGTATTCAACACAATCATAGCTGATCATCTACTTCAGCACCTCCTTCTCACACACACACACACGCGTGCAATCCCTACATACCTTTACATCATTGGTATTATCTCTACCATAAGCATGCTTAGGGAATGAGCTCCCAGGGGGACAGAATTCCAAACATTTGGCATCTTGTGAGTAAAAAAAAAAAAAAAAAAAATTCTCTTTTGGCCTTTTCCTTTGAGATTGTATCTTGGATCTTGAAAGGTCGTTGGGCTGGAGATTACATAGTGAGGGAAAAGCCGTGGAAATATTTGAAAACAAGGAGAAATTTTGTTACGAATGTGAAGAATTGTATACGACTGAATTGTCAAATTACAAACAGCAAAAGGGAACTGTCTGTACAATCCCTCGTTGCCAAGTCTTGTCAAGTTACAGGAATTGGAGAGTCAGGCTAAAAGTTATTTTCTCTTTCTGATAAACATAGGGATTAGCAACCCGTTGGAGAAACTGCACATTGCAAAGTCAACATTTCCATAACATGATCAATGATTCACTAAATGCAGGAAACAACATGCTTCTTCTCTCTGCTCCTGTTACAGTGTTGGCTGAGGCTCATCGGAGATTTCTTGACTGTGTCAGACAATTGTTGGTTCAAATCCTACTCCAGAAACTCAAAATGTGCAATTGCAAAGTATACGGTGGGAGTGCTGCACACTGACTGAGATGTTAAACTGAGTCTTTGCCAACTCTCTCAGACAGACACGAAAGATCCCAAGGCCCTATCCAAAGGGTCTGTTTCCGTGCTGCAATATTTTTATACAGTAATGGAATTAGTCATCCTCCGTGATCCGGACAAACCAGTCGCCAAAAGCAAATCATTTGATTCTTGTGGGATTTTTCTGTGCAGGGATTGGCTGTATTTCCTCCTACAATGATGGTTACTGCTGGACCAAGAGTGGGGAAGAAACTACATAAATTCAAGCTTTTCTTTGCTAACAATGTCATTCCAGCGATTGTGGCTTCAGGGGGTTCTGCAGAAACATAAAACACCAGTCCTCACCAAGGTAATTGGTACATCCACTGATATCTCTGCTGCTCTCCGTTTAATATATCGCACAGTGTTTTAAATGGCAAAAATCTGTAATTCTCCCCCCACCCGCCCACAAATTGTAATCCAAAATTTTCACAATGTACATATGTGTTTTTTGGCACAAGGAATGAAATGAACCAAACAAAGAGTAAAATGGAGTTAAGGTGCAGCACAGCCATGATTAGATGGATTTGTATAAAAGTGTAGAGGGGCTGAATGGCCTCCTCCAGTTCCTAGGTTTGGTCTTTGTAGGGCTGAAGGGTCACAGCTGGCAACACATTGCCCATACTCTGTGCAAACAAGGGCAGGGGTGTGGGTCAGCAGATGTCCAACTACAGGGATCACTATAACCAAAGGTGACCAAACAGATAATCAAGCTGGCAGGAGAGTCACACAGATCAGGAGCAGGAGTCTCCAGTAATTCTTTATGTAAATCCAGCTACGGAGACCGATTTAAGTTGAGGTTATAGCCGTCTTTACAAAGTCAGGATTTGGAACTTATCCCACTGGGATTCAGGATCATACTGGACGACTATGTCCCAAACTTTTGAACCAGGAAGAGAATTCCTCAAGAACTTTCAACAACCAGACGTGCACACACTGGATTATTTTAAAAAAAGCAGCCAAAAATCACTGGAATAATCTGAAAACATTTTATTGTAAAGAAAAAAAAATACAAAAATATCTTTTCTTTTCAAAAGACAGTTTAACAGTCTGAAACATGTAGGATTTTATACACACAAGGAAGATGGGATTTTATCCCAATCGTATTCCACATGATAACCAGAAACATTGCTCAGAGCTGTCCCACTAACTTAGAGGTTGCCAAATCAGGCAGGATACAAACCTGGAGGTTTTTGACACATTTCAACCCACCTCTGCCCTAGGGGTTGTCCGAGGTGCCCATTCTCACGATGCCCCAGATTTCCACAGCCAGCAGAATAACCTCCTCACTAACCCCTAACTGGATGGTATTTAACCAGTATCTTTGTTAAGCCATCTCTAATAACCAGTGTTGTTTTTAAAAAAAATGTTGGTTTGAATGCAATGATATTTCTTCTCAAAAGTTTTGATCATGTGGTTTCCTGGTTATTAATTCAAAGAAACTCCAAAACAATCCAAGAGAGCCTGGTGACACTATGCTCACGCCTGACACATTAGCCCGCCAATCTACCAAGTTGCTGCAGATCTTCAAGAAGTAATCTTTCTTTGGTCAATAGTTTTTGATGTCTTGCATAACTGAGCAATGTACAACTTCAGCCAAATGTGTGTTCTACTCCTCATAAACCTGTCATCAAAACTCTGCTCATCAATATCCTAAATTACACCAAGTTTATTCACCCATCTGCTCACTGGCTCTATGTTAAGCAAAATCTCGGTCTTTATAACTCTCAGTCTTCTTTTCAATATATTCCATGACCTCATCCTTTACTATCCCTATAACCTTCCACAACTTTCTACATTCCCACATTCCTACAGCTCTAGCCTCTCCAGACACCCAACTTTAATCACTCTACCATCGGTGAGCTTGCTTTCAGTTACTTTGACTGAAGATTCTGGAAATCCTTTCCTAAACCTTTCCACCTCACTGTCCGCCTCAAATGTACCCATGCTCCTTAAATTGTTCGCTATAACATACCGTCCTTGATTGAGCTTATCTTCTTACACAAATGCAAAGCACCTCAGGATGTTTAATTACTTAAAAAGATACCACAGAAACACAGGCTGTTGTTGTTCTTTCTTGAAAAAAAATGTGGAAAGAAAAGGTTCCTTTCTGAAGCATCAGGTCTCTGAAACCTATTATCTGGGTCACATATGGAACCCACTCCATAATACTGGAAGTTAGATCACTACCATAGTCATATCTCTGTCTCTCTATCCCCACCCATTCACAAAGAAAACAGTTCATGCGTAACAAAGACAGAAAAGTCACTTACACCTTTTTGTATACCCTTCTAATGGAAGTTGCATGAATTATCATTGCTCTGATCAACTTTGGCTTCTATTGGTCACTGATATCTTATGCAACCTCACCTCTCTTTCATGTTCCTTCCCAAATCCCTCTCTCTGCTTCTCCACCTCTCACTCCCGGAAAGCCTTTGGCTGGCAAAATGTAATTAACAATCTCCTCTCCTACTTTCTCCCTTCCTGGTTCATTCTCCATTCATTTACCTGAGAAAAACCTACAGGACATCCAGTTTTAAGACAGTGTAAAATGTTATTAGAAATGGTTATTGATCATATATTTGAAAGAAGTCAGTTTTGTACAATTACCCTCAAGCTCAGGATGTTCTGAAATATTTTCCCACACTGTGGGGTCTGACACTTCAGAACAGTTTCTTGGAATTGGGACTGGAGAGATCATTGCAAGTGGACACCACAGGGGAATTATTAAGCAACATTCTAACAATGCTTCTCACTTTTCCCTTGAAACCCAACCTTTTGCACCTAACAGTGTTTCAGCTGCAACACTTGATCCCACATTTCTGTTGGTATACTGCAACCATTGGGAGAGGTCATAACTACAATACATATTGAACTTAGTCTGAGGGAGTAAATCTGACAGAACTCCATACAAACCCCATACAAAAACTCTCAAAAGCTGACTGGTTAAACTGGGGTGGGGCTCCTCCAAGCCCTTGAACCCCCACGTGCACAAGCCGATGACCAGACAGTAATATGCGCCCCTCCCCAAATCCCAACACGCCGCGTGCCCAGTCCATACGAGTTGGAAGCAGAAGATGATTGACAGACAGCTCCAGCAAGATGAATGCCCAGTTCATATGGAGGTGAGGGAAAGGGGTTGGACCCATTCAGCTGTAGCCCGTGTCCTTTAAACGGAAGACCCCTCCGACACACCCTCTCTTGCTGTCACATCGTCCACTGGGTCCGTTACAGGCAGTTGTTATGCGAAACCATTCGATGAGATGTTAAGTTCAGTAGAACAGAGCACCCGAAGGGAGACAGCAAAACAGGTCAACAAGAGGCAGAAAGGTAGCCGTGGATCCCAATCTGACTTGCACCATTGCCACAGAAGTCAGAGGACATTCTCCCTTTATACAGGATGGCCTTGTTTCTCTTCAGACAGCAATATCCCGAGTTTGCTTTCAAAGGTGCCTGGGAAGCATCCCAAGGACCTTTAACCGGTTTTAAAATCTCACTTTTCCTTATTTTTAAACTCTCTGTTGCTTGCTGCAGTGAATTCTTCAACAGGTCATACATCGCGGGCGCATGTCTGATCTCGGAGGATGAGGATCAATCTGAAGAGACAGACAAAACAAAAAGGAAAACATAAGTGAGAGCAGGCTCTAGAGTTTTCACAATATTTAGCAAAAAGAAGCAGGTTATAAAGAACATTAAATAATATAAAACCACTGGGCTTCATTTGCAGAGAGACAGAATTGAAAAGCAGGGAAGATTATAGTTAATTTGTATGGAATCGTGGTTAGACTGCATTTGGAGTAATTCAGACAGTTCTCTTGTCCAGAAGACAGTGTGGCATTGGAGAAGGTTCGACAAAGATTCACTAGCATGATATCAGAACGGAGTGGTCATAAACATCAGCAAGAATTAAAGGTCGGGATTGTATTCCCCTAAAAAGAGAAGATTGAGGAGTGATCTGATGGGAGAAATTTAACTTTGTGTCAGTGTTCTGGTTGGGAAAGATTTAGAGAAGAAGTTTTCCCTTTTGGACAGACCTTGGGACCACATACATAAGATCATCACTAACAAATTCAACAGGGAATTCAGGGGAAAGAGCTTTACACAGAACAGTGAGAACGTGCTCGAGGTGAATAACATTGATGCATTTAAGGGGGAAGTTGGGTAATTGAAAGAGAAAGAAATAAAAAGATAGGATGAGTTGAACAAGGTCAAGAGGGGACTCATATACAGTACGATCAGAATGGCCTGTTTCTGGGCTGCAAGGTATTTTAAAGGCTAGGTTTGCTGAATCTTACCTCAGAGTAAATGGGTGGGGGTCTAAAACGGAACTCCTGTACATAGGCAAAGAAGGGCCGTTCCAGCACTTGGTCGAGGGCCTCATCATCCTCTGGGAGGGATAGTCCTTGGTCAGACCGCTCAGCTTGATCCTCAGAAACCACCTCCGAATAATCAGGGGGTGCTGCAATAGAATGGAATCATCATTAGGATGTGTGTGGAAAGCAGAGATGGTAATTAACAAAAGGTAAAACTTGGTAAAGGTTTAAAGACAACACATGTCACATTCAGTCCAACACCAGGGGGGTGATCGATGTAGTGTTATGGAGGTTAGGAGGGACCAGATGTTTGAAGGTGGAGAATGTGGTGCCAGTCAAGTGGGTTCCTTTGTCCTGGATGGTGTTAAACATCTCAAGTATTTGAGCTGCACTCATCCAGGCCGTCTCCTTCAACATAGGATAGGTTCATCTAATGGAGTTATTTCAGGTGGTCAAAGGAGAAGAAAGGGCAGACAGCGAAGGTGAGAACTGGTTCCCTCAGCTGGTTGGGGGTTGGGGGTTGGGAGCAGGGGGTGATACTGGGGACAGCTGCTGTTTTAAGGTATTTACCACTCACTGCCTCCAGTCTCCTTCCCCATTCATTCAGACTGATTATTGCTGACCTGCCCCTTCACGCATTTCTGGCTTGGATCTGAAATCCTCAACAACCTCAACCCAGCTAAAATCCATCGACCTCATTTTCAACTCCATCCCAGCCAGGATTTGGGAGGGGAGGGGGGTGGGGATGCTTCCTGCTATCACCCTTTAATGGCATGGCATATTGTTTAAAGTTCTCTCCCCTCACCCCACCTGACCCCTTGTTCTGGGCATCCCCCAGCTGAGGGAACCAGTTCTCACCTTCACTCTCTGTCCTTTCTTTTCCTCTAACCACCTGAAATAACTCCATTAGATGAACCTTTTCTATGTTGAAGGAGGTGGCCTGGATGAGTGCAGCTCAAATACTTGAGAAATAATCCAGCACGTGGATTGTAGTGGTTCAGGAAGGCAGCTCTCACCATCACCTTCATGCGCAATAAGGGACAGCTTAGCCAGCAATGGCCACATACTGGGAAAGGATACATCCGAATTAAAATTGCAATGCAACCACTAAACACACAGGACGCAACGGGCCAGGATTATACACCCAGAGTCTTGCTGCAGGTACAGACGGACGGAATGGGCTAGCGGTGGGAAGGGTCACTTACGCTCTGGTCTCTCAGGGAGGCTGAGACGCAGCCAGTTGATCTCCATACTGTACTGACTTCCAACACTGGACGAGCGACTGCCAAATGGATGGAGGGGAATCGTGCCGATGACAAGGGGCAACTCCAGGGACAGTTTGGACGTTCCTGGAATCTCGACATAAACCTGAAAAGTTCAAACAAAACAAGCCATCTAAATTAGAAAATGCTTCAGGCAGGATTCTTTCAGGTCCTATTTGTGTGCGCCCCTCTCTCTTCCTCATCCCCTTGTGCTTTCACTCACTTTCTCCCCATTCACCCCTCCCACCATTACCCCACTCTCTCTCTCTCATGTTCTCCCTTCACTGTCCTTGGTCTCTCTGAATTGCCCACCTTCCCACCCTCCCCCAGTGCCCTCAGCCATGACTCTGCCCCACCCCTACAGACAGCAGCGGCTCACCCAGGGGGGAGGTACTTACCCTGAGGATGTATTCCACCCGAATCACCCGGCATTGCAGGAGCGAGGGCGAAACCGGGGGGATCTTTAGGGGCCGGCCGTGCCAAGAGCCCCTCTTCCTGGGGGTCACACCCTCGCCTTGCAACGTTGCCACCACTGCCCTCTTCTGCTTCATAGTTCCCCGAGCGATGAATGTCTGTATTTGAACAATGGCTGCTTTGGGGGTTACTGTGCGGGAACAGCAGTTATCGACCTCGGCAAAAATGGGGATCACCTCTCCTGGGGAAACGAGAAGAGGGTTACACAGTCAGAAGGCACTCATCTCGGAGTTTTAACCCAGTTCAGTAAAACACTGGCCTCACTAATATAGGACAGCTCTCGGTGACTCCAGTGGGCCACACAGACTTGATGGTGTGAACGAGCACTGTCCCCAGTCCCCTATAGCTTTCCGAGGATGGTGGGCTAGGCTAAAATTGTTCCTCTTTAAAGTCATCCCTGCACCTCTCCGTTTTTATTAAAAATAGATCCACAGCAGTACAGTAACTGTAGGAGGCTATTCAGCCCCTCAATCAGATCATCACTGACATCTATCTAAACCCTGCTGAGCTGCTTTAGATCCATAATTTTGGAATTATTACACAATAATTATCTCAGTCTTGAAAGCTCCTGGCATCCACCTCTCAATGAGTTGATGACAAATTGAAGAGGAGACCCCTCTATTCTGGAACAACACCCCCTGCGCCAACTGCAGAAAATAGTTTCCAGCTTTAAGTCAACAGAAAAGTCTTTATTATTTTAAGCAGCTCAAGAAGATCGCCCCTCAACTTTCAGAGCTAAAAAGAATAAAATAAATCTGTTCTCCTTATTAAACCCTAAAACCATTTGGCAAATCAGAGCTGGATGTAAAAGATTCAGTGGTAACTATTTTGAAATAAAGTAGGCTGCTCCTCACTAGTGTCCTGGCCACTATTTATCCCCCAAACAAAAATCATTAGATTACGATCTGTGAGCATGCTCTTGCTCTTCGTATCCAAATTTGATGCTGTGTTTCCTGCATTACAACAGGGACTACACTTCAAAACTAATCTAATTGGCTGAGACTTGCTCAAAGTCAGGAAAGGTGTGATATAAAAGCGAGAATATATGTGAAAATCCCTGTTACCTGGTGTGTAGCCTTTCCGGTCAATTTTTGCTGTCAGCGACACGTGACCAAGGTTACAGTACCAGACCCGAGCCAACTTCTCCTTTGTACCAGCTTGGGGAGCCTAGTGAGAGAAAATGTAAGAACCCTAAGGAACAGGAAATACAAACTGGCCACTCTGTCCATCAATCCTGACTGAACCAAACCAACAGCAGACCCTAGCCATCATTCAAGGGAAGTAAGGATCTAGCAACTTGCCTTCATTATTTTACCCCTTTAGCTCTGGTTATCTCTTTCTAATTTATCCATGGGATTTTCAGCACTGCTGACCAGGCCAGCATTTATTGTATATCCCTAATAGCCCTGCAGAAGGTGGTGGTCAGCTACAAATAGTGATGGCCACAATGCCATTAGGGAGGGAATTCCAGGATTTTTGACCCTGAAGGATCGGCAATATATTTCCAAGTCAGGATGTTGAGTGGCTTAGAGGGAAACTTGTAGCTGATGATATTGCCACGCATCTGCTGTCCTTGTCCTTCTAGATGGAAGTGGCAGTGGGTTCAGAAGGTGCTGCTGGAGGAGTGAGGGAGTCAGAGTTACTTGGGTATCCTCACAGGTGGTGCATGGAGTGGACTCTGCCCTTTCTGAATTGGGCTGTTTGGCCTTTGTGATTTCATTGAACGTCAGCAACATGCTCAGGGTGTATTCCCATCCTCCTTTGCAGTAGGAAGGATGGTTATCATGAGCTGTCCATCGCTGACAGAGGTCGGCACATCTGGAGTAATCTAACTATGGCATCACTTCCTTCCCCCTTTTACATTCCTTGGGTGAAGGGCAAGACACACGTAGTGAGCCACAGTCTCTGGGCTCCCAAGCTCTAAGGGCAATGGCACTCTCACCAGTAATGATGGTGTGTTGATGTCGATGGGCTCAATCACTGTGAATTCCCGTTTGATTTTCTTCACGGTGGCCCAAGGACGATGAAGCTTGACTTTGACCCAGTAGCGTACACTGCCATGCTTCCCCTCAAAGGAGGTCACCAGGTTTCTACACAATGGAGAATACAAAAACCCGCATGTTAGCTAAACGCAGGGGGAAAAAATAAACCAGCACCAGTTGAAGGATTACTAACAGAAATTCTTTTTCCCCCGAGCAGTGTTTGCTTCTTACAATGGGATGGTCAACTTTTTACACGATTTTTCCGCTACAGTTCATATTCATGTTTCTATCCGCCTGCAGCAGTCACTGTATCATAATGCCATAGTCAGAGTGTTTACAGCATGGAACAAGGCCCTTTGGCCCATCACGTCTATGCTGGTCACGAAACATCCACCCATTCTAATCCCATTTTCCAGCACTTGTACGTCATTACTTCCTCCCGAGGACCCAGTTAGTGAGGACCCGCTCACTTGCCTCACGCCCACCACCAACTCTCAGTTTGAAAGCCCGAGCAAGGATGCATTCAAATTCAAATAGTTAATTCTGGGCTTAGCTCAGACTTTTTCCCCAAACAATGACTGAAATTATTGTGGGCTTTTGGTGCAGACAAGTTGGCACTATATTTCCCCCAGAAGTCAATAATGAGATCCAATTGGATCCAAAAGAACAGAACAAGAAGAGATTCCATCATCTCAGGCCTTCTTATGGAAGGCTGAGGAGAACATTAGATCCAGTCTGGGCATCTATAGAGATACTCTACACAGAAGCAATGGTCTCAGGATATATGCTCTTTTCACTCATAAGGACTCAAGGTACTTACTCTTCGGGGAGCTGAAAGCTGAATGGAAACTCATGGCGACCAGCTGGGAGAAGGGTGATATCCCCATTATCTGAAAAGGTAGAGACACAGTCTGTTAAAAACAATGGCTAGCACTTCTTGATACCTCTGTACAGTTCATCAGTTCAAGTACTTGGGGAACAAAGACTTGTGACAAAAGAGAGCAAGAGAAATAACAAAATGGCACATCACACACCATTACCCAGACTTACCGAGTCAGTCCAACCCTGTCCAAGGAGACACACACACACACACACATATTCAGGAATGTGAATTTGTATCCCCTTATCAACCCTCCCCTCATACAGGTCATAGGCTCAAACCCCACACCAGGATTTCAAACACATAATTGAGACCAACGTCCCTAGTGCAGAACAATGGGAATGCTGGACTGCTGAAGCTGGCTTTGTTTGGATGAAATATTAAGCGGAGGTCACCTCCATTTTGAGATGGACATAAAAGATTGAATGACACTTTTCTGAAGAACAATAGAGGGAATTTCTCCAGCATCCTAACCAATATTTGACACCAAACATCATCAGTAGAGAATATCTGATCTTTAGCACATTGCTGTTCACAGAGATTGCTGCGTGCAAACTGGTTCCTGCACTTCCTGCATGACAACAGGGACTTCAGAGAAATATTTTATTGGCTGCAAAGTTTTTCGGGTGCGTGCTGAGGAGGTTGCGAAACAGCTATATAAATACAAGGTCTTATAAACATCCCAAAGACACAAACAGAGCCCATTACTTCAAACAGACATTCTTGTCCAAGTAAAAATGCAAGTGGGGAAGGAAAGGAGAGTGCACACTGTCTTCTGTAACTAGGCTGAAACTCCAGCTACCAGCTCAATGGAAATTTAATCTGATCACAGATTGGTATAAAAATCACACCCCGTCACTATGGCCTAACCACACCCCGATACTCCATGCAGCCCCACTCCACCCCACCTTCCCAAGTTAAACTAGAGGGGGGATTTTGGGAAAGAAACGTGCCTGTTTGCAGTGATGGCATTCTATTGCATAATGAATTTCCTTTCAAATTAACAATGGAGCTGATGCAATTAGTAGAAATTTCTGAACTCCAACTACAACACGTGCCAACTCTTCCAACCTCCTGTTAAAGCTCAGTCAACATGCTTACACAAGAAATACTGTAACAAGAAGGTGGGTCAGACAATCACTTTTCTGTTTCTCTTCAAGTTATTGGCCTGAGGACTGTCTTCTTGGTGGATTGGTTCTGTTGGATTGTAATGGGTGATTAACTACCCACATCCCAAAGGGTCTGAACATCATTGGTGTGGCATTAATTAGCACCAGACTGAAGGAACCATGCAATTCCCAGGAAAAACCGGCAGCCTGCTTCCCAAGTGGCAATGACATGACTGAGCAAGACGTTGGTTGCAAGTCTCAAGAACGACAAGAGGTGTTCATCACCTTCAAATCAAGAAAACAGGTGAAGGGCACCACACGATAAAGAAGCTTTAGGGAAGGTGAGGGAAGTCAGGGAGTATTGATGAAGCAACTTCCACATTTTGGTTTCTTGAAGACTGAACATGGACCAAGGGAGGAAATGAAGTGAACCATGTCACAGTGCAACAAAAGCTTTTGTTTCAACATTGAAGAGAATATCGGAGGAGGCATAAAAAGAAGTGAAAATGCTTTGGAGCAGCTTCGAGTGTTCCTGAATAGGATGTAAACTGGGAAGGTAGTTTTAAACTCACTATTCCAAGGCACCAATGGTAGTGATCCTGCTGTTGGTCTGTGTACTGTAGATGGTGGATGAATAAGGTTACTTCTAGTGGGAGTGGGAGAAGAGGCAGAACCTGAAAGTTCTGAGCAAGTTGCACAGGGGTGATGAAAGAAAGACTCTCTCATATAAAGGGCAGTGGAAATCCAGAACTGCTGCCCCACAAAACACCGTTGAAGCTGAGGGCCAAAGGAAAATTTCAAAATTGATAGTTTTTTTTGGTTGAGTAAGTTTGTCAAAAAAATGATGTAACCAACAGTCAATAGAGTGAAGATACAGATCAGCCATGACTGGCAGAACAGGCTCGAGGGGCTGACTGACCATTACTCGTTTCTACGCAGAACTCAGGATTGGGTTAATGGGTTACCCATAATCACTAAACTCCTTGCCAAATTCATGACAAATCCTCACAATGTGAGGCCAACTGAGTTCCTTCAATCAATCACTGGGAAGTGTATGGTGTCAGAACCAATGGAACACCCCCAGTGGGATTTCCTTCTTCCCATCCATCCAATTCAGCTCCGGGGCATGAACAGCTTGGGGACGCGCGAGGCATATGATCTAATCTGTTTGTTTTCACTTTGCCATGCTCTGTCCCCCCAGAGTGAAGCAATGGGAAGGATTCACAGGTTGATTAACAGTCTGGCCAGAAGGTGACATCATTGTAAAGGTACAAAAACATCTACCCCAGGAGGGCAGTGCGAAATAGCACAAGGATTTTCAGGTTAACATTCGGAGAGGCTGCACGGGCAATGGCACTAACTACCTTTATAGACACTGCCTGGATTGGGATCAAAACAGGGGAGAATGCATTAGCAGGAAGGGTTTTGTGAGCTGCCTTGACAGACGCAACAAGGTGGGAAGGGGCTGTTGAGGTGGGGTTTGTAAGCACTCTGTACGATGGACTGTCCCAGACCAATAAGATCCCAGTCTTGAAGTTGCATTCTGTAATGGACCGGTATACCAGAGTCTGGATAATGCCGGGGACAGGGCTGGAGGAGACAGCAGTCAGTTACTATCAACAACTGCAACACAGAAGAGAAAGTGTTAAATCACAGACCTACTGTGGATAAAAACAGCTGAGCCAAGGGACAAACAAAATAAGTTCCCAAAAAAAACTGCCCTTCAGAGCTTACACAATGACTAATTGTTAAACTGAAATTAAAAAAGATCTGGGTAGCCATTGACATGTATACACACGCACAACCTGTTCACCCTCCTCATTCTCCAGATCAGCCCCACCTACAGATCATTGTGGACCAGAAGGATAGTCCAGTTTCTACCTAAATGATTGACTTAGTTTATCAATTTTTTTAATCTATAAAGCAAACTGGGCAGAACAGAGAAACTGATAATTATCACTTTATAAACAGACTTGAAACAATTAAGCTAATGTTGCAATTAATTGCCAAAATCTTCACATGGGCTGGGAGATTGACAGTCCATGATCATTACCATTAGTGTATGTGTAAGTCTGTGGTATTCTCTCCCCAGCTCTTTCCACTAAACTGAAGTAGGATGAAATATGAAATGATGACACTTTCCTCTAACTGCTGTCACAGTCTGACCCATTGAATGTTTGCAGTTTCTCCTCTTGTCCTTTCCTGCCCCTCTCACCAGGTGGGCTCTGTTAACAAGCAAACAATGCCATGGAGAAAGGAGGAGGAGACAACCTTGCTTTGGGCTCCTAAATTTTAGATCAAGCAGACTCAAAACAATCAGACTAGCAGTCCAAAGCCAACAGCAGAGAAATAAATGTCACGGTATTTCATTATCTTTCTTTTAGAGTCATACGGGACGAAAGTAGACACTTCGGTCCAACCAGTCCATGCTGACCATATTCCGAGACTAAACTAATCCCACCTGCCTGTTCCTGGCCAATATATGTCTAAACCTTTTCTGTACATGCACATATCCAAATGTCTTTTGGATATTTTCACTGTACTTGCAACCACACTTCCTCTGGCAGTTCCACACACTACCCACACTTTTTTTAAAAAAAGTTGTCCCTGTCCTTTTTAAATCTTCCTCCTCACCTTAAAAATATGCCCCCACAGTTTTGAACTCTACCAACACCACCACCACACTGAAAATACCTTTGACAGCCACTTAAATGTACGCTTTGCACTCCTTTAGATATTTATACCGTTCACACCTCTGTTCGACTGTGGATAGGAGCTGACCCAGTGATAAGGTCTGATTAGGGGATCCAAGGATCACTGGAAAAGGGCAGGAAAATGGAGGTGAAGAATGTCTGATCAGCCACAATCCTATTACAGGGTGAAGCAGACTCATGGGACCGAAAGGCCAACTCCTATTCCTTTTGGTCTTATGGGCTAAAATGTGAGGTGAGTGAAACAAATGCAGCTGAAACAGGATGACACAAAATGTTGCTGCCACAGATTTTACAGGCAATGATTTCACTAACATAGCACCAAGCAAAATGATTAGCCTTGAAACATTTATTTTAACTTATATTTAAGCAATAAAAGAAAACTCGCTCCCCACAACACCATTCCAACAGAGTCCAGTGAAGAAATGCAAAATCTGCATAATTCAGGCTCCCGGTGAAATTCTGATAGACTCAGCATTTCATAATCACCACAATTCAGTCTTCCCAATTACAGGCTCTGCGCAATAAACGTCCCAGTGAAACAACCTACAATGAATAACACAAAGGTTGCGTGACAAAACACACGCACCATATTTAAAAGGACAGATTCACAATCCAGTCAAAATGAAAATGAAACTTACCTTTGCATTTCAGAGAAAGTTTTATTTAACTGTATTACAGTACAGCCACAACTCCAGCAGTCAGAGTCCTCATAATCAGGGGCTCATTGTACTGTTCTGGCAACGAAACTATAAAAACAGGGCAGGATAAGGATGGCCATCACTGCCCTGGTTTCCAGCAGCTAGCCTGGACTGTCACATTGTACCCACTGTCCCTCTCGTTGCCTCTGAACTTCAAATTATAGAATAGAATAGCACTAGAGTAGACCATTCGGCCAAACGTGTCTGTACAGGTTCTTTGAAACAGCTAGTTCTGAGGGGAGGGTCACCGGACCCGAAACATTAACTCTGATTTCTGTTCACAGATGCTGCCAGACCTGCTGAGCTTTTCCAGCAGCTTCTGTTTTTGTTTCTGATTTACAGCATTCGCGGGTCTTTTTTCTAAAATCTTAGAATCACAGCCAATTCTAATCGCTTGCACTCTCAAAGTAAGATGTCAGTGGACATGGGGCAAAGCGGGTACTGACCTAGTTGGACAAGGTTTATCCTCTTGTTGTAATATTCCACTTGATCGCTGTAGTTCTGGGTGTAAGCAGTACTAGAGCCAGCACTTCTTGACTCAGTCCAATGCACTTTCGCACAGCCTTCTGCGTGCAGTTTTAAGGATTGGATCTTCATTGCAGCAGTCAGCTCCAGGACGACTTTCCCGGACACCTCATCCCCACTGCTGTAAACCGGCACAGAGCTGGGGTCTGGACTGTCCAGCACCATTGAAAACCTCTTCAACTTATCCAAAATCATCTTTTCTTTTCCTTCGCTTCCTTTCTCTTTTGGAATTGAAGTCTTGCACTCAATAACCAACCAATAACACAAAGAGCAGGCTTTTTACTTCGGCTACTGTACACCTCCCCTTTAAATAGACAGCGACAGCCTGTGTAGGCGGGGGAACGTGATTGACAAGGACGTCGGCCAATGGCTGGGGGCGCCGTCCACGCCGCTGGCCAATGGTGACCAGGCCTGGGGGGTGGGGCCTTGGCTGTGATTGACAGCTGGGCCCGGACCGGGGCGCGGCGCTCCCAGCTCTCGCTTGTTTTTCTCGAAGTCAAGCAAAGGCGGGGGGGGACGAGGCGCAGTTCGAGTCCGGGCAACGCTGCAAAGACATAAATCTCTCCGCCGATTGGAAGGAAAACATCACGAGAGATTCCAGGCAGCAGAAAAACAACAAGGACCAGTTCAAATAAAAAAAAACCGAGCCTCAAAGGCAAATAAACAACTTCGAGGAAATGTTTGCAAACTTTTGGACAAGTTCTTAAAAACTTTTTTCTTACTTTTGTCAACTTCAAGTGAAATACATTCAGACTTCGAACACAAAGCTCCCTAAAATAAATCGATTTCAAACATATTGAAATAATTTAAAACGTGGTTTTATCTCCATGCCAATGTTATTTGGAAGGCAGTCGCAAATGTTTTTAGACAAATATTTTGCTTGCAAGCTGTCTATTCTTGATGTTAAAAGCATTGTCAATAAGTCAGGTTATGCAACATTTGAAAAAACCCTGCAAGCTTTGTGTTACCACATCTGCCAAGTTTCTCCCGGAGCTGATTTATCTGCTCCTCATTCAGATCGAATTTTCAAAATAAAATCAGAACATGACCATTTCTGAAGAAGGATCTAAGCCCGAAACGTCAGCTTTCCCGCTCCTCTGATGCTGCTTGACCTGCTGTGTTCATCCAGCTCTACACCTTGTCATCTCAAGGCATTTACAAAGCAGCTTTAATAAACAGCTGTAAGACTATACACAGAGTTTTACTTTTAACATTTCATGTAATAGGTTACTGTCAAACGTCAGCCTTTCAAGTCACTAGAGTCATGAAAAATGGGTGCCTTGCAAGAAGAGAAAAAAAAATTTCTCCCAGTGACTTTTAGAATTTTGGAATGGGTCTTCCGGATGGTTCTCAGAGACACAACGGGGATCAGTGAGGGGGAAAGAGGGATATTCCATTCCTCAGTAACTACACAGAATTGTCCTAACCGACTGCTGAAAGATTGTTACGAGTGGGATCTTGCTGCACACAAAATGAATGCCCTCGTCCGCCTACAGGGAACCTGACAAGAGAAAGCAACAGGGACTGCATTTCAAGATCATTCATTGCAGCTGATGGTTGGGTTCTGGCTGTGGGAGATAGGATCCTGATTCAATGAAAATCTCTCGTGAACTTTCCAAACTCAGGGGAAGTAAAAGGTTTCAGCAGATTAAGCACCGCTGCCATCTGCTGGCGACAGATCGCATTTCCTTGAAGCATTTACAACCTAGAACAATCGACATTTAGATAGGATGGTAGCATCTCTCACAACCCATCTCTACAGGGCTCATTTTAACAGTTCAAGACGCTTCACCGGAGCATTCTCAAATAAAGAAGAGCGTGACACAGCCACATGAAAAGCATCTTACGGTCTTTATTTTAGAAGTCTGTTTTTTAGTTGGCTATTCAGCCCTGTGAATCTGCTCTGATCATTCTCACTCCCATTTTTTTCAGCTCTTCCCCATTTATTCTCTGTCTGTCTATTTCAGCCTTTACTGCCCTTTGCAGTAAAGAACTGTACAAATTCACTACCCTCAAATAAGAAATTCCTCCTTCTCTCTGTCTTACATAAGAAATGGGAGCAGGTTCAGGCTGTCTGACCCCTCCAGACTGCTCCACCATTTAATAAGACCATGGCTGATCTTTCCATGGACTCAGCTCCACTTACCCACCCGCTCACCATAAACCTTAATTCCTTTACTATTCAAAAATCTATCTTCACCTTAACAACATTCAAGAGGTAGCCTCAAATGGGCAGGGAATTCCACAGATTCACTACCCTTTGGGTGAAGGAGTTCCTCCTTGACTTGGTCCTAAATCTGCTCCCCCTTATTTTGAGGCTATGCCCCCGAGTTGTGGTTTCACCTGCCAGTGGAAACAACCTCCCTGCTTCTGTCATATCTAATCCCTTCATAATTTTACATGTTTCTATAAGATCCCCCCTTCAGTATTCTAAATCCCAATGAGTATGCTCTCTGCCTACTCAATCTCTCCTCGTAAACCAACCCTGTCAATTCCAGAATTAACCTAGTGAACTTCCTTTGCACCCCCTCCATTGCCAGTACATCCTTTCTCAAGTAAGGAGACCAAAACTGTACACAGTACTCCATGTGTGGGCCCACCAGGACCCTATACAGCTGCAGCATAACCTCCCTGTTTTTAAACTCCACCCCTCGAGCAATAAAGGACAATATTCCATTTGCTTTCTTAATAACCTTCTTAAAAAAAAAAAAGATGTGCAAACTCTCAAATGAACAATCATTTCTTCTGAGACCATGCCCTCTGGATCTAGACTCTCCCACATGGAGATAACATCTCTGAATCAACCCTGTCAAGTTCCCTAAAAATCCTACATTTCAATAAGGTCTCCTCCAATTCTTTCAAACTTCAATAATTACAGGTCCAACCTATTCAACCTCTCCTCATTTGCAGTCTTTTAAATAGATATTAGAATAAGTGGCCAATTATCAGAAAGGCAGGTCTTAAAGAAATGTCTGAGAAGAGGATAGAGAGGTAGTGTTACAGGACCATTACAGCCTGGACGGTGGCCATTCAGCCCACTGAGTCAATGCCAGATGAACCTGTCCCATGTCTCATCTCCATTGCCATAGTCCAAGAGAGATGTAGGGAGAGAATTCACGAGTTTCAGACCCAGACAGATTGAGGCACAGCTGCTGATAGCGGAGCATTAGAAATCCACAGTGCCTTGTGTGAAATCTGACTTCAGCCACCCACAACATAAAATTAGCGGAAACATTTTGACCTGAACTAACTTGGAAGATCCCAGTCTCATGCTTATCCTGAGTGGTGTTAACTGATCTGTTAGATTGTCCAGAGAGAGTTCAAATTTATTGTGCTCCTGAACTATTTGAGAGTTGACAATGTGGAGTGAATCAGCCTGGACCCCTGTTCCTCTTCAATGTTTAATTATCCCCATCTCATCCCCAGACATTGCACAGGATCAGGATCAAAGTATATTGTGATGCCCCTGTAGTTGAACAATTTGTTGACAAAGGGATCGGAGAGAAGTGGGCATGGGAACTACACCCAATTCAAATAAGTCAGCAGTACACTCATCTCAGAGTCAGAGTGAATCAGGTACAAAGCTTACACTGACAGTATTTTTTGGGACTGACAGTAGATGATGGTTGAGTTACATTATTGTTCAAACGTGGAACAAATTGGAGCGGTTCTGATCTTATGGCAGGGGAGGAGTCATCACAAAGTCAATACTGAAAGCATGTTTCTGCTTGTGGTCGGGAGGGGGAGGTAATGAGAACTGGGGAATACTGTTTAGAAATAAGGGGATGTCTATTTAAGACAGTGATGAGGAGGACTTTCTCTCAGAGGGTAATGAATGTCTTGGGAGCTCTCTGCCTCAGATAGAGGCTGGGGTCTTTGAAGGTTTTAAGGCAGAAGTCGATAGATTTTTGTCTTACAAGACAAAAGACAGGTTATTGGAAGAAGGCAGAAAAATGGGTTCAGGCCACAAACAGACCAGCCACAATCTTATTGGAATGGCAGTGCAGGCTCCCAACTCCTTTGGTCACCGCCATTATAGCGCTGAAAGAGTTCTGTACGTGCAGAGGCACTGCAAGTCAGGATTGTGTGGGGCTTGGAGGAGAAATCACACTCCATCACACTCCTGACTTGGTGCTTTGTCGATGGTGGATGGGCTTTGGGGTGTCAGGCGAGTTACTCACTGGGTCTGGGTAGGATGCTTTTTGGAGGGTTGGTGTGGATGTGATGGGCTGAATAGCCTGCTTCCACAGCGTAGGGATTCTATGAATATGACCAAGTCTCTGTACCATCTGTGGGTTTCCGGAAGGGCAGTGAGGAATTCAATTTCCCATAATAAATTACATCAAAATGTGCCGACCCCCCACCTTATTCTGGACTACAAATTTTACAGCATGAACTCATAGCTACTATCAACAATCCCTTTGTTTACTTGTTATTTCCTGTCTCTCTCTCTGGGCTCTATCTCCATCTATCCACTCACTCCTCCTTGCTACCATCAGTTCTGACAAAGGGTCACCAGACTTGAAACATTAACTGTTTCTCTCCACAGTTGCTGCCAGACCTGCTCAGTTTCTCCAGCACTTTCTGTTTCCGTTTCTTCCTTTGGGTTCTATTTTTCCGTTGCGTTTTCGTTTGTAAAAATTCTACTTTGTAACCAAGATAGCCCCAGAGAAATGTGCACTTGTCACCGCACTCATGTTTTCCTGCACTTGAGTACACATGACAGTAAAATCTAATTTAATTCTAAATCCAAACCTGACTGTCACATCAGCTCACCATCCCTCATTTTATCTTCTGGTCTTTTTATTGCAAGTTTAAACCTGTTTCAGGCTTATTGGAAGCAGAGGCTGTGACTGAATATCATTTATAGAAAGTCAGCTGTCAGACTGTAACTGCGATGTTTTGAAACCAGTACCAGTCTTGAGGCATTTACAGATCAACGGAGCAGTTCATTCTGTTCTGCAGAAGCACTATGAGTCAGGAGGCAAACATTCAGAACATACACCACAGGGATCAGGTCACTCTCCCCGATTGTTACAGCCTGACGTTTCAGTGTCAAGTGAGCCTCACCCCACTCTTGGCCTATTCTTCTCTTTCTCCCTCTTGCGTATGTTTATACAACTTATCTTTAATGTACCAATATCATTCACTTCAACCGCTCCATGTGAGACAGAGTTCCATGTTCTCAGCACTCTCTGGCTGAGGTTGGGAAATGGCGGAGGTGGAAGTAACATATGGGATTCTGAACGGATTTGACAGGGTAAATACTGGAAGGATATTTCTTCTCATGGGAGAGTCAAGAACAAGGCACAGTGTCAGAACAAAGGGGTGCACCAGTTTAAGACTGAGATGAGGAGGAATTTCTTTGCTGAGGGTTGAGTGTCTTTGGAACTCCTTGCTACAGAGAGCTGTGGAGATAGAGTCCTTGTATAGATTTAAGGCGGAGATAGATAGAGTCTTGATCAGTCAGGGAATCAAGGATTACGGGGAAAAGGGCAGGAAAGTGGACGTGAGGAATGTCGGATCAGCCATGATCCTATTGAATGGCACGGCAGCTTTGGGGGGCTGAATGGCCTACTCCCGTTCCTATTTGTTATGGTCTCAAGAGGAGGTTTCTCCTGAACTCCCAACTGGATTTATTTTTAGTGATTGTCTTTTTGAGTCTAAGTTTCGGTCTTGTCTAGCCTGTCAAAGTCTTTCGAGACTTTAGAGATCTCTATTGGGTTACCTCTCTCTTCTAGAGAGAATAGCCTGAGGCTGTTCAATCTTTCCTGAGAAGTCCTGTTGCCATTCTAGCCAACCCTCTGTGTCCATTCTCCAGTGCCTCTGTTCTTTATGTAATACTGTGACCAGAAATGTCCACAGTCCTCGATGTCAAAAAGCAGAGACAGACACACAGTGCAGGAGTCAGCCCAGAGCGAAATAAAAACAGAGAGAAAAAGAGTGTGTTTTCGGCAGCGGAGATCAATAGAGCACGTGGGTGATACCAAAACGTAGACAGACGGAGACAGACAGACAGAGAATATACGCAGGAGATTAATCATTCTGCTGGTGACTGATACCTTCTGGGTGGAGATTATGTTTCAGTTGGTCCAGTTAGAGCTTCCTGCTGTAACATCTGTACATTCTGCACACATCTCACTACAGCCCAGAAACTGGTAAACAAGACTCTTTTGCAAGACCCAACAAGCAACACTAATTATCTCATGTCCCCTGTCTATGTGAATGGTTTGATTTGATTTATTAATGTCCCATGTACCTCGGTACAGTGAAGTTTTGTTTTGCGTGCAGTATAGGCAGATCATACCATACAAAGATCATAGGGTGATAGAACAGAGCAGGAAATACAATCTTACAGCTGCAAAGGTGAAGAGAACATTGTTAGTAATTTTAACTGAATGGGGAGAAATTGGTGAGATTAAATTATGGCAAGATATTGTAAGACTGATTTCAATTCAGTTGTGTAAATTTTCACTGTCTCCCCTTTTAGATTCGGTTTTATTGCTGAGATAAATTCCTGTGGTATCCTGCCTACTATCTTGAACTACTGTCTGTCTAAAAGCTGAAATACTGTCTATGGGGCAGCTGCTGAACATGGAGGGCATCACAAATTTAAAAAAAAACGAAAGAATCAGGAACAAAAACAAAGTTGCTGAAAAAGCTCAGCAGGTCTGGCAGCATCTCTGGAGGGAAAAAACAGAGTTAACGTTTCAGGTCCGGTGACCCTTCTTCAGATCTTCCTCGGAACAGGGCATCACAGTCACTCACTGCCTTAACATGATGCACACGGCTTTAACTGGCAACACTTGTGTGTCTGGGTCAGATGCCTCATGGCGCCAGCTCACAGTCCAGGACTCGAAATGACACACGTGTGCAAGACTGTAGCACTGCTGCATTGTCAGAGGCACTGCCTTCTTTATTTAGAGAGTCTTTGTCTGCAATTGGCGCCCATGCTTTCTGCAGCCTCGATTTTGAAACTACCCCCTCAAAGCTCTCCACGATACTCGCCTTCAAATCTTTGGTGAAGCTTTCTTCTCATGCCAGTTACTCTTTACCATAGCAACTGCTGTTCATACATATTAACTACCTGAAGCTGAGTCGGATCTTTATGTCAAATTATGTCCATGTATGCACCTGGGTGACTGTGGTATGGTGTTATTGAGAGCTTTACTCTGTATCTATCCGGTGCTCTATCTGTCCTGGGAGCATTTGATGTGATAGTGTTGTGGGAGCTTTAGTTTCAGTTTTAAAATGTACAGGGAGCTTTACTGTGTATCTAACCCTGTGCTGTCCCTGTCCTGGGAGTGTTTGATGGGAGACAGTGTATAGGGAGCTTTAGGCTGTATCTAACCCTGTGCTGTCCCTGTCCTGGGAGTGTTTGATGGGAACAATTGGTATTTCACATGTAAAAATTATGTTCCTCACCTCAAACATGAGTTTATTAAAAACAGTAAGAGGTTATGAGATTCAGATCAGCTGTGATCTAGCCGAAGGACTTCCTTCTGTTTAAATGCTCAGAAGTGCTGTCTTCTGGCTGAGATTATTAAACCAAAGCCAGGTGCATGTAGAAAGGTCACCCCTCAGAAGAAGAGCATTTTGAAGATGATCAGGGAAACTCTCCTGATCATTATTTATTCCTGAACAATGTCACAGAATCACAGAAGTGTTACCTCACTGGAAGCAGCCATTAAGTCCAATCATACACTGGCTCTTCAAACGCACATCATGACCTGGGGCCAGTCTTCTCCTATCTCCCCCATTCCCTCACAGACCTCTTCAATCTGGATCATCGCCTAATGAATGCCTCAGTTGAACCTGCCTCCATCCCATTTCCAGGGAGCATATTCTAGATCTTAACAACTTGCTGGGTGAAAAACCTTTGTTCTCCAATCATCCTTGCTTCTTTTACATCCACTTTAAATCCATGCCCTCTCACGCTTGTTCCTTTTACCATAAGGAGAAGCTGTTCCCAATCCACTCTATCCAGCCCGCTCATGATTTTGAAAACTACGGTCAATTCACTTCTCAGCCCTATATTCTCAGCCCTCTATACAATGACCAAATAAAGTCCCTGGTGCCACAGTGGTAGTGTCCCGACTTCTGAGCTAGAGGCCCAGGTTCAAGTCGTACCTGCTGTAAAGGGTTAAAGGGACAGGGTGGGTATGGTTAGGATGCCCTTCAGGAGAGGTCGTCGACTCAATGGGCCGAATGGCCTGCTTCCACACTGTAGGGACATTCTAACTCCTGTCCGAAATATGTAAAATTATCCAGAAATGACTGAATTATTTCTTTCCATTAAGAGCTGCATATAAATTATTTGGAGACTCTGCAAACACTTGCCGCAGCCTGCAAAGGAAGAGACCAGTAAAGTTGCACTTTTTAAAAGAAAGACATCTGCAAATCGATACTCACTTCTCAGTAGCATTTGCGCTTGAGGAGGTGGCAAGATTAAAGATTAAGCTCCACCTTTAAAATGAGGTGATAGGAAATCCCCAGGGTTCAGATGCCTGTCAATCATTGACTATCACCCCTGGCAATCACTGTTGCATTTTTTTTAAAATGGGGATTTAAATACGTTGACGCAATTGGTAATTTCTCTTCCTGAACAGAGTACCAAGTAAGTACAGTATTTACGCTATTTCAAGTTACGTCCACAAGGACTCTTACCAACTTTTATAGATGCACCATAGAAAACATTCTATCCAGATGCATCACAGCATAGTAATGTCAACTGCTCTTCTCAAGACTGCAAGAAACTATAGAGATTTGTGAACACAGCCCAGTCCATCACACAAACCAACCTTCCACGCACTGGCTCTGTCTACACTTCCCACTGCCTCAGGAAAACAACCAACATAATCAAAAATCCCTCCACACCCGGTTATGCTCCCTTCTACCCTCTTCCGGCAGGTAGAAGATATAAAAGTTTGAATAATTGTCAAGAACAGAGTCTTACCCACTATTATCAGACTTTTGAACAGACCTCAAATGCTAACTCTGATCTCTCTCTCTCTCTGCACCTTCTCTATGGCTGTGACATTGTATCCTGCACTCTGCTCTGCTACCCTGAAGCACTTTATAGTACAATGTGCCTGTGGGGCACGCAAAACAAAACTTTTCAGTGTCTCGGTACATGTGACAACAATAAATCAAAGCCTATGAAATTTCTGCACAAATCATCTACTCGATTTAATACAATACCTCTCAGTATTTAGTGGTTCAATTTACTGCTATTTTCAAACAAGAGATGTGCAAAATGAAATTAAATACATGGTCACATTTTTTCCCCCAAAATGTATTTTACTAACGCTTATCAGGGACCAAGTTTAGCTAAAATCAGCAAAGTTCATCTTCACCAAAGGACGTTTTTTAAAAAAAAGTTTATACATTTTAACAGCTTACAACAACTAGGAAAGGAACGATGGTCTTGCTTTGTATTTAGGTGCAACTTTTGCTCCATGTTTTCAAGATTAATTACAGAAAAATAAGGAATGCTGAAAAGAGACACGTAACAGCCTGATAACTTACAATTTTTAAAATCCGGGCTGATTTTAATCGCTGCACTACGATTAGTGTTTTCACCCAATATGGTTTATTTAAAGGAGTCTAAACAGAATCAAAACGAGTCAACAAAACGTATGAGTCAAGTATTGTTACAACCTGTTTTGAGTGATTTTTCCTGACATCCTCAACTCCGTGCGAGCATTGTCAGACACTGCCCTCCTGTAAATGTTACATATTGTCCCGAGGGGAGAGAGGAAATCTGAATTTTTAAAAGGGACAAAATTTTTTTAAGGGGAATATAGAATTAGTTTCAGTCTACTGGCATTGAAGAATATCGACTTTCTATTTGATTGCCGTTCCTTAGTGTCCTTTTCTCAAATCCCAAGTTTTCGACTTCTTTTTCCAGAGGGACGGGGGTCTAACTGGCAGGCTTTGTTACCCGTCCCCAAGTGTCCTTGAACTTCGTACCTTGCTCCCAGAGTATCACTCTGCAGTAGGGTAGGAGTGAAGACAGAAACAGTGTAAACAGGTAGATGAGGATGGTAAATTTGAGTTGTTGCCGGACCCAGAGTCAAAAATCAAACAGATTAACTTGACCCTTGTTTCATTGCTGTTTGGAGGAGCTTGCTAAGCTCAAATTGATTGTACATTCGCCACTGGACAACAGCAAGTACGCTTTGAAAGGAACTTTCACAATGCAAATACTGGCTTTCAGTGCCCAAGGCTTGCTGCACTGTCAGCCATGAGGTCAGTGAAGACACTGCCTCTGTTGTTATCAGCAGCTCAGGGATTGTTATTTGCTAAAGAAAGACAGGCTTGTGTTTCTGTGGCAGGTTTCATAACTTCAGATTGCTCCACACAGTGTTTTACAGGCGATTTAGTCATTTCAAAGTGTTTGTTTTTCACCAGACTCTTAAAAAGGCCTGTTGGCTTCTCTCTGGCTCTCCTCAACCCGTACCTCGACATCAATTCACCCATCCTGCTCTGTTTTTACCCTCAATTACACCTTCAATTTTGAAAGGCAGTCACTGCCTTAGAATGGGACTGTTTGTTTGTGCACAGCATGATCCCATGAAAAGACAGGCACCAGACAATTTGTTGGTGGAGCAATTTCCCTGGTGTGAAGGATGGTTCTGACTTTGGTGCCACAGAACAGTCCAAGTAGTTGGACTGTTCTGTATCAACTGCCCCTCATGGAAACACTGCAGCACAATGATTAGGAGACCCTGCGGGAAAAGGAGAGCATGGATCCCGTCATGTTCCTCCCCGAGCAGACTGTCAAAGTCATTTGGCAGAATGCCTCATCGCCAGAACTTTCCAACAAAGCACCAGGATGTCACTTGGCTGGTGGTGAGAAGGACACTGCCCATCAGATTCTTCATGCACACCTAGACTTTCTATGCCACTGCAAGCTTCTCTCAATGCAGCTGTTCTGGGGGATAAGGGGGTTGGTTTAGAGACACACACCTCCAGCTGGTATGTGCCTTTACAAAGAAGGTCTGGTGAGAGATGCACTGCTTTTTATCGAGGTTCATCCTGGGCAGCTTCATGATGCAGGACTCTGTGTTCTACAGGCTGTTCCCTGAGACGCAAACCAAAACAAACATTGACTGCACCTGGATCATCATCATCTGTGTGAAAGATGCTCTTTGGTTCTGCCCGAAACTGGATGGTCTTCCAGAACAAGGAGTTGACCCCGACTCAGTGTTGCAGACTGGCACATGCCAAGGTCCAGGACTACTTGCTGAGGGACACAGTAAAGCTCGCGGTAGAATTTAGTTCCTCATCCAAAAACAGCTCAACTCTGACTCAGTGTGACACTCCGTCAGTACTGCACTGGCAAATAGCAGTGCTCAGGTTTCTGTAGCGGGACATGAATCCACCACTTTCTGACTCAGGGGAAGAGTGTGTGCCCACTCTGCCATGGCAGACATATTATTAAACTCCCACGAGTGACACTTTACTGCTTCAATTTTTGTAGCTGCATATGGACACCGTTCCCTGTGGGCTCACGAGGAATCCTCGCTGGGAAAGGGAAGGAGTGCCAAAGTGAAACCAGCTAACATACTCCCTGGCTTAAAAACAGAAATTTATGGAGAAGCTCAGCAGGTCTGATTTATTGCTGTTTTCTTCCCACAGATGCTGCCAGACCTGCTGAGTTTCTCCAGAAATTTCTGTTATTTCAGATCTCTCGTACCCACTGTTCTTTGTTTTAGTTTATGCATACCGTGCTGCCTGTCGTTTGTGTTAGTTCAAAGAACTTTGCCCTTACAGAGCAAACAGGGCCTGCTCCCTCCCTTTATCGCATTCCATCTGAAGCCAGTGCAATATACTGAAAGGGAGAGCGGGAGTGAGTGACCTTCATGTCAATACCAAGTTCCAAAGTCACAGTATTGATCTCTGAACACTGTTTTCACGAAAACTCAAGTTTTTGAAGTGAAAAAGACTTGCATTGAAAAATGCTGCTTCAGCAAGTTACAACAATGCATTGGTGATGACCGCAAAGGCTCTCACCTAATCGACCAAATTTAACGTGTTACATGAAGTGGTCATCATCTGTTGGTCACCTTTCAGACAAGACTTTATAACGATTGTATCCCCAGGGGAGTACTGCACTGTCAGTGGGTACAGCACTTTGTGCAAACTTTGAACTGAGGCACTGTCTGCTCTCACAGGTGGATGTAAAAAGGTCCATAGGCACTACCTCAAAGCAAAGCAGGGGATTTCTGCTTAAATGTCCTGGCCAACATCTATCCCTCAAATCAACACCGCTGCAAAGACAAATTTTCTTTATTCATTCGGAGATGTAGGTATCACTGGCCAGGCAGCATTTACTGCCCATCCCCAATTGCCCAGAAGGTCGTTCAGAGTCAACCACATTGCTGAGGGTCTGGAGTCACATGTAGACCACAGCAGGTGGGAGATGGTTTCTTTCCCTAAAGGACATTAGTGAACCAGATAAGTTTTTCTGACAATTGATGACGGTTTACATGGTCATCATTAAAGCGGAGTCCAGATTTTCATTGAAATCAATCCCCACCACCTGTCATGGCAGGACTCAAAGCACGGACCCTAGAACATTAACTGGTCTCTGGAATAATAGTCTAACAATAACACTTCGAGGCTATTACCTTCATTAATATTACCCTGACTGATTCTGTATTTGCAGCAAGTCAAATGAGTTGTCAGCCTCATACTTTAACAAATCACTAAATGATAATTTAAAGCCAATAATGTGTGAATTCTCAGTTGACTGCAATAACGTGCCAATAAATCTAGGTATTGTAACTGCACCTTCTCAACGCTAAACCCAAGCTGAATGGGTCCAAACTTGTGTTATTGTAACATTCAGTTCAGTTAATTAGATTTTAGCAGCACATGACAGAAAGTACAATAACTGGCAACGCTCATAAATATTCTGGAGTATTTTAAGATGCATCTACCAATCAGCTAAAATAGTGCAAATGAAATACCACTGTGTTTCATTATTCAAGTTTAAGCATTTTAAATGATAGCCTATAGCACTGTTACTTTTGATAGTGCTCTTTTGGCATTATTGATCCTGGGAAAAACTTTAAGTCACCCCTAAAGCTTGAAAGATGATTAACACTTTGATGAAAGGTGTACATGAGATTTAGGTTTTAAATAGAGACAAAAGAATGTGGGTCAAATCTGTGAAGCTTTCTTTTTTGAAAAGGGTCTGAACAGTCACACATGATTCAGTCTTTGAACCCAATGTTATTTCTGGCATCTTGCTGTGCACAACTTGCAACTGCATTTCACTACAGTCCATCAGAAAGAACCCATTGAAAAAAAAGCTTCATCAGCTGTAAGAAGCCCTGAAGTCATGAAAGGTGCTATCCAAACGCAATTTATTTCTTTAAAAACTAGAGCTGCCAAAAGGTAAGCGACTTTGATATTGTGTTGGGTGGGGTGGGGTTATATTTCCTGAACTATGGTGCAATTTATCAGATCTATGACAGAAATTTCACCAGTTCTGATGCAAATTCACCATGAAAATCCCAACACAAGGCAAATATTGATGTCTGCTCACGAGCTGGCCTTATGACCAACTGCTGTCAATGGCCCTCTTTCTGTGTTCAAATTTCTATCAAGCTGCAAGTGTTATCCAGGAGACGGCACATGAGAGCACTCAGGATCCCTGGTTGACTCCCTCCCTCACCCCAAGCAAGCAGGGACAGATAACACAGGCACAGAATGCAGCCACTCTAGTTCAGGAACAACAGTCGTACTACATTTCTGCATTGCATGTCACCAATTCCAAAAATAGCTTGACGTTGAAGGTGTGCAGGAGGTTAGGGCAACAGGATGAACCTAGAGATTGTTTGTCAACCCTCCAGAACACCATCCCTGGGATTTAAAGATTAATCTCTGGAATGTGGTTGTTGGTTGCTCCAACGGACATTAATTTCAGATGACCAATGGCAGGAAAGTGGCAAGTCATACGAAGAAGATACCAAGAGGCACAGCCAATCGGAGTTGGCATATGGAAATTTACAGCGGGTCAGTCACCTAGTGAGGGGACTTGTGATCGGATTCTGGGAATCGGAAAGTCAGGTAGAGGCCACAAAACTTTCCGTGCCTTATTTGCTGAATACCACACCCCCAAACACCGACCTACCAAATAAAAAGTCACTTGTTGTCAACTTGGTTTAAGAATCCCAAGAAACTTCACAGAGGCATAAGGAATGCAATTGGAGAGCTGGAGAAGGATAGGTCAGGTCAGAAAAAGCTTGGTGAAGGAACTGGGATTTAATGAAAAGTATTAACAGAGGAGCCAGAACTGGAGAGAATTTACTTTGGAATGAGTTTGAGAGATGGTGTTTATTGGCCATTTTTTCTCTCCTGGCCCTGAGAAGTTGCTGATCAGCCTTTCTTCAATTGAGTGCCTTCCTGGGCCACTTCGAAAGGTAGTCAAGAGTCAAACACATGGTTGTGGGCCTGAAATTAGTTTTGACTGGGTATACACAACAGGTTTCCTTCCCTACAGGGCATTGACTACTTGATTTTTATTATTAAAAAATGATAATCTGCAAGTTTTATTTCCAATTATATCGAAGAAAAGTAAGTCGTGTCTCAGACCATCTCTTACCGGCCAATGGAAAAAGTGTTATATTGTCCAGGATGAACTCTTCTGCTTCTCTTGGAAACATTACCAATGGAAGTGGTGGCTCAATTTGAACCTCATTCAAAAATTTGTATTTTCAACTACACAGCACTCCCTCAGTTCTACAGCTTAAGCATCAGATTAAATTGTGTTTTTACATCTCTGGAGTGAACCCACAAAACCTATTAGCTCAGGAAACAGCGAAGGGTTGGACACAATAAGGACTGCAGATGCTGGAAGCCAGAGTCAACGGATGTGAAGCTGGAAAAGCACAGCAGGTCAAACAGCATCCAAGGAAAAGGAAAGTCAACGTTTCGGGCCAAAACCCTTTGTTACGACTGGTGAGGGGGAGAGGAGCCCAGAAGTATACAGATGGAGGGGGTAAGGCTGGGGGAGGGGTAGCTGGGATAGTGATAGGTGGATGCAGGTAGGGGGTTATTGTGAATGGTCAGTGGGAAGGGTGGAGCAGACAGATGAGTAGAAAGATGGACAGATCAAGGAGGTGAGGAGGAGAGGGGGGCTGGACGTGGATTAAGGCTGAGGGTGGAGAGATTTTGAAGCTGGTGAAGTCAACATTGAGGCCATTAGGCTTTAAGCTCCCTAGGCGAAATATCAGGCGTTGCGGAGTCACAGATGACATTGCACACTTCCCTTTTTGAAACAACAATCACACGCAGAATGACCTCATGTCAGTGTGAATGGGATATATTTCTGCTTTAGATCTAACAGTCATTGGGGTATTGAGAGGTTCGGGAGAGAGGGGAAAGATTTAAGGGGGACCAAGCCACAAATTTTTCATGCAGAGTGTGGTGCGTGTATGGAATGAACTGTTAGAGGAAGTGGTGGAGGCTGGTACAATGACAACATTTAAAAGGCATCTGGGTGGGTATATGAATAGGAAGGGTTTGGAGGGATATGGGCCAAATGCTGGCAAAATGGGACTAAACTTATTTAGGACATCTGATTGGCATGAACAAGTTGGACCGAAGAGTCTGTTTCCATGCTTTACAACTCTATGACTTCTAACATTGACACCATCTTCCTGCCAAATTGCACCTGCTCCGATTAGCAGTTTAATCCCATTGAGATGAAGGAGATCTGGGCCTAGGTAATTCCTCTGTAAACCACAACTTTTGTGGGAATGGTTAATTAATTTTTAAACGTTTTGTACATGTTACAGAACAAAAGAGAAAATGAGAAAAAGAAAGGACTGTCATAGCCCTAATACACACTCTGTTTTACTACTTGTTGAGTGGTGTGTCAGGGAAGCCTGCACAGATAGGGGAAAACGTTTTCAACTCTGAATGCACTTGTATCATTGATTATGTGAAGATGAGAGAGACTGGGTGTGGGGGATGATAGGAGAGTGCGAGGGAGTCTGTGTACACACAGAATATGTATTAATGAGCATGCATTCGAGTGGTCTGTGCGCACATGTATGTGGTGTGCAAATATCAGGGAGCATATACATATGTATGTATGGAATGTGCACATCTGAGTGAATATAAGAGACAGCATGTGTTTGTATTGTTTGTACCCTAATAAGTGTGTGTCTGCACGTATATTTATGGAACGTGCATGTCTGAGAACGTGGGTGACAGAAGTGGCGAGTATGTCCGAGAAAGAATACATGCAGTGTGTCTGAGATGGAGTGTGAAGTGCGAGAGAGGGTGTCTGAGGTGGAGTGTGAGCAAGAGAGAGGGCGTCTGAGAACGAGTGTGATGTGGGAGAGAAAGTGTGTCCGTTGAATTTGAGGAGATGTGGATGTATTCTCTCTCAAGAGTGAGTTGTCTGTACAGGAAGTGTTAGGAGTAAGGTTTATCAGCAAAGTAATGTCCCTTTAACACAACCAGCTGAAGTGGTGACATGTCAGCACACAGTCAAACATATTGACCAGATTTGCTTATTAAACAGTATGGACAATTAAAGAGGAGATTTCAACACTTCTTTTGCTGTTCATGCTTAAAACCACCGTGCAGCCAGATTCAACACAATACACAGGAAGATCCCACAACAAGACTTGAAACCAGGTCTCACCCTGGCTCCCAGCTGCATGTCTAAAGGAACCCTGGACAGTTCTCTCTCACAGGGACAGACAAACACACACACACACATTGTGTTATAACCTCTCCTGCAGAGGAAGCTGTACACACACACAGACACAGACACTCGGACACACACAGTCGAAAGGGGTAGTTGCACACTGACCTCGGATGACGTGCTGCCTCTGTTTGAAGTAGGTTTGGTGAGAGCTATAGTCGGAGTAGACCGTGTTCATGCCGATGCTCCTGCTCTCCAGCCAGTGCACCGCGGCCATGCCCTGGGCGCACACCAGCAGCGAGCGGATGGCAACGGCCGCCCGCAGGTCCAGGATCACCCGGCCCGACATCAACTGGCCCCGGGTATAGACCGAATCCTCCAGCCTGTCCGGGAGCAGCAGGAAGCCGCGGATCTTGCCGACCTTCATCCTCGGGAAACTTTCACACCGAAACCACTCGCTGGTTCGAGTCTGTAGCCGTGGGATCTTGCTGTGCGCTGGGTTTCGTCGCTTGGGGCGGTGCCCAGAGGGGCAAAGCAGTTCGGGTGGGGGGGGGGGGGGTGTAAGTGGGGGTGTTCTGAGGTTTGGAAAGGTAGGTGTGCTGAGGGGAAGAGGAAGATGGAGGGGGGTGTCTGCTCTCAATGTAACTTTCTCTCTCTGGGCTCCTCCTGCGGCTCTGCTACATACAGATGACAAACTGAACCGACCAGCTCCCTGGGACACTGACACCTCTCCGGAAGGAGGAGGAGGGACCTCTGCTTCCTCCAATTAGCAAAAGATTTCGCAAAAATTTGAAAAAAAACTCCGTCACCGCCCCTCCTCTCTTAAAGCTCCAGCTCTCCTCACTGAACTGGTGTCACACAAGAAGGAAACAGACCCTTCGGTCCAACCAGTCCGTGCTGACCAAAATTTGATTGGCAAACATAAAATGCTGGAGATTACAGCGGGTCATCCATGGAGAGAGAGCGAGCTAACGTTTCCAGTCTAGATGACTCTTCACCAGAGCTGGTGAAGTGTGGAGGGGACGGCATTTGTACAATGCTGCTGTGCGTTGTATTCGCTGTGGCCAACTCTACGTTGGAGAAGCCAGACGCAGGCTGGGTGACCGCTTTGCAGATCACCTCTGGTCTGTGCACAAGCATGACCCTGACCTTGCTGTAGCCGGTCATTTTAACACAGCATCCTGCCCACATGCCCCTGTGTCTGTCCTGGGCATGCTGCAGTGTTCCAGTGAATCACAACACAAACTGGAGGAACAACATCTCATCTTCAAACTCAGCACTTTACAGCCTTCTGGGCTTAATATTGAATTCAACACCTTCAGATTGTGAACCCACTTCCATTCCTTCCCTGATAATAGGAACTGCAGATGCTGGAGAATCCGAGATAACAAGGTGTAGAGCTGGATGAACACATCTTCTGAGGAAGGGTCTAGGCCCGAAACGCCAAGCTTTCCTGCTCCTATGATGCTGCTTGGCCTGCTGTGTTCATCCAGCTCCACACCTTGTTATCTCCATTCCATCCCTTTACTTGTTACATTCTCTGTCACCAGAATGTAGGTCATTCAGCGAACCAAGTCCTCCATTGCTTATCAATGAGATCATGGCTGATCTGATAATCCTCAAATACACTTTCTTGCCTCTTTCTCATACCTTGATTCCCCTTACTGATTAAAACTCTTGTCATCTCAGTCTTGAATATACTCATTGACCCAGCCTAGACAGCCCTCTGTGACAAAGAATTCCACAGATTCACTCCCCTATGACAGAAGAAATTCCTCATCTCTGTCCGATGAATCTAAGATCATGTCTAAGCTAGTTCTAGACTCTCCCAAAAGGGGATACAACGTTTCTGCATCTACCTTGTCAAGTCCTGTAAGAATCTTATGTGTTTCAACAAGGTCTGTTCTCATTCTTCTAAACTGCAAAGAATATGGGTCCAACTTACTCAAATGCTCTCCATACACAGTCCCTCCATATTTGAATTAATCTATTGAACCTTCTCTGGATTGACTTCAATACCAGTATATCTTTCCTCAGACAAAGGGATCTAAACTAACTCTCTGAGTGTTTTTAGGTTAGTGCCAACCAGCTGAACATTTCATCTTGAGGAATCTGTAAAACTCTTGGAAAATTCAAACTCAGGATTCCTGCCTCCAGTGATTTGAGGTCAATCCCTGGGCAAAGACAGGTTCTAGGTCAGTCTGTCATAGCCTGATGGTCAAATGTGTACCTAATGTATATTGTCTGGGTCAAACTCTGCTTGTGTGAGGTAGCTGTAGGTGGCCAGCATCAACAGAGCATGACTCTCACCTCCATCAGAGTCAAGGGAGGAGAATTGAGAAAGAAAAGTGGGAAGTGAGCACCAGGGTAAACTGCTCCATACATTGCTTTTGCAGAAACTGGAGCTCATGCTTGGTAGCTCATCCCTCTAAAAATAATTTGAAGACAGAGCAAAATCCCAAAGCTGCTTCAACATCTGAGTTTGGTCATAACTAGGAGTTGAGAGGCTACAAGAGAAAGAGGATTTGTTGCCATTTACATGAACAATTTGGGTGACAATTTAGGGGGCATGGTTAGTAAGTTTGCAGATGACACCATAATTGGTGGTGTAGTGAACTGTGAAGAAGGTTATCTAAGATTACAAAGTGATCTTGATCAAACAGGTCAATGGGCTGAGGAGTGGCAGATGGAGTTCAATTTGGATAAATGAGAGGTATTGTATTTTGGTAAAACAAACAAGGGCAGGACTTAGAGACAATCAGGACTGTGGATGCTGGAAGCTAGAGTCTACAAGTGTGAGGCTGGAAAAGCACAACAGGTCAGATAGCATCCAAGGAGCAGGTAAGGCAACATTTTGGCCTGAAACATTGACTTGCCTGCTCCTTGGATGCTATCTGACCTGCTGGCTTTTCCAGCCTCACACCTATAGACAAGGGCAGGACTTATACTATGAATGGTAGGACCCTGGATGGTGTAGAACAGAGAGACCGAGGGGTTCAGGTACATAATTCGTTGAGATTGGCATCACAGGGAGACAGAATGGTTAAGAAGGCATTTAGCAGGCTTACTTTTATTGCTCTGACCTTTGAGTGTGGGAGTTGGGAATTCATATTGAGGTTGGTAAGGCCTCTTCTGGAGTACTGTGTACAGTTCTGGTTGCCCTGTTAAAAGGAAGGATATTATTAAACTGGAAAGGCTTCAAAAAAGATTTACCAGGATGTTAGAGATAACAAGCATGGGGCTGGATGAACACAGCAGGTCAAGCAGCATCATAGGAGCAGGAAAACTCGACATTTCGGGAAGGGTTTAGGCCCGAAACGTCAAGTTTTCCTGCTCCTATGATGCT
>JAHRHZ010000043.1:3310823-3322274 GCA_024137785.1 Ginglymostoma cirratum | reverse complement strand
CCCGAAACATCAAGCTTTCCTGCTCCTATGATGCTGCTTGGCCTGCTGTGTTCATCCAGCTCCACACCTTGTTCCCTGTGGTATAATCTATCTTTTTTTAAGCTACCTGTGTAATAACATGATGCCTGGGACTCTGTACAATAATACAACACGCTTTGTTTTTAAAGAACAGGAACCCTTTTTCAAACACAGACATCATCTCTACAAATTAGACAATACTTCAGTAGATGTCCCAAATGACCAGGTCTAGTCCTTGTGCAGTACTCAGTTGTGTATCTTCACTCTGCAGTGTGTTGTCATTGCAGATGAATGTGTGCCATTTTTGTAGCATCTGGCATGATACTTTCAACATGTAGAATTATAGAATCCCTCCAACAAGCATCCCAGCCAAATCCGCTCCCCTACCCTATCCCCATAAGCCCACATTTCCCTTGGCCAATCCACCTAACCTACACATCTTTGGATCGTGGGAAGAACCTGGAGCACCCATAGGAAAGCTGCACAGACACAGGGAGCACATACAAACTCCATACAGAGAGTCACCCAAGGCTGGATTGAACTGGGGTCCCTGGCACTGTGAGACGGCAGTGCTGACCACTGAGCCACCATGCTGTGGTGTCTGAGCTGTCATCCTGTGTTCCATTGGGCTGATGATATGAAGTTTGAATATGCAACCTGTTTTGTCTCTGGGGGGATTTGACAAAGCGTTATTATTTTATGTGATCTCAGCTGGACACAGCAGTAAAGTATTTTCCCCCAAACCCATGTGTTCATGTGACATCTCAAACTCTTCTGCTTTGTCTTCATGCAGTTTGAGATAATTGTTTGTATGTAGATTGATCACACTACTGGCTCATTTAACCCAACTATCTGAGAATCTTGGTAAATGGCTGCATACTTAATGACCATTGATTTCACAATATGAACAGTGTGCTCTGTGAAACTGTTAGGTTGAAGGTGCTGAGCAGAAAAGGTAATGTATTGGACTTTCTACTTTCTGCATGTGTCTTGGAAGGGTGCACTAGTCTACTGCGGCCTCTTATAATTGAGGAAAATCATTGATATCTTTTACTCATTACACTAAAGAGAATTTGGTAAGTAGCCAGCCACCATAATGTAATTATCTGCTTGTATTTGGAAGACCACAGTCTTGCACCATAGCTTAGAAGGTACTTTGTGTGGGATGAGAGCTCCTCTCCAGTGTTAAGGGTGATGGAGTTGTCACAAAACATGACAGTGGATTGATGTCCTTATTGGCACTGGGACAATAGATAGATTTCACATTCCAATCTCTTGGTTTCTTTTCTGTGCCCATATGACCTATAGGTATATGGTCCAGTATGTCTCAATGTCAATTTTGGGGAATCATCACTTGTTTCCTTTTGAAAATTCCTAGAGAGTTCCAACTAGTCTAGGAATAATAAGAAGCAATGTGCTTGTTCAGGGACGTGTTGGAAGTCTTCAGGTCATCTGCTGATGGTGCTCTTCTTCAGCCATTGGTGGTGGTCCATATCTGACGTTGACGTGTTTGTGTGTTGGACGGGAGTTTGGAAACTCCCATTAGTCCCTAGTTGATTCTTCTTCACAGGCTGCTATGGAACATTGTGTTCTCTGGATAATGGGGCTTCTTGTACGTTTTTTAAAATGTATTCATCTGTGGGATGTGGGTGTTGCTGGCTGGGCCCAAGCATTTATTGCCCGTCCCTAGTTGCCCTTGAGAAGGTGGGGGTGAGCTGCCTTCTTGAACCGCTGTAAGTCCACCTGCAGTGGGTTGACCCACAATCCCATTAGGGAGGGAATTCCAGTATTTTGACCCAATGATAGTGAAGGAATGGCGATATATTTCCAAGTCAGGATGGTGAGTGGCTTGGATGGGAACTTGCAGGGGGTGGTGTTCCCACTTATCTGCTGCCCTTGGCCTTTTAGATGGTAGTGGTCATGGATTGTAGACCAATGTCCTCGGAACAGAGTTGGCATATGAGATGACATACTAGGCTATGTTTTGCTGAGACAATCAATATCTTCTACAAGATTTAGATGTTTTTCCAGCGTGTCCAGGCCTGTTGTTCCAGAGTCAGGCATCTATACATACTGCTGTCCCACTACGATTCCTTCAAAACTTTCTTTGAATAGAAGGCTGATGTGTTATTTGGCTTTATCTAGAAATGCCGTTCAGTAGGATTTAATGGGCCTAGAATTATCAGTTCCATAAACCTTTGAGCTAAGTTAGCTTGGGTGAAACCACAATCCATGCATTTGGGTCAATGCTTGCCTATGGATAATCAATTGTTTAACCTGATTGTTGCTGGAATGAAACATACTTAAGTCTGTAAATCAGATTTAAAGATGATCTTTTAAAAGCCCAAAAATATTGTTAGGAACTTTGCAGTCATCACCAGAAATTCTAGAAAAATTTATTCTTCTTAACCCATCGTTTCCCTAAGCAATAGGCAGAGACGTATTCTTTCTTTAAACAATTGAAATTCTGACACAATGTCAATGAAGTTCTGATCCATTCTCAGATAGTTTCTTATCATCTTTACTGTGCAGCTTTATGCTTGTTGAAAGTGCCAGTATACAAAGGATCTGAGCTGCAGTTTGTTTTAATATTTTGTTGCTAGCTTTTCTCATATTGTCTCTTCCTTATTTTTGTTGCTTTAAAAGTTGCTACTTTTAGGAATAGTTCAGCCATGTGATATTCATGCAAAAGAGATAACAGAGTGACATCAAGGACTTTCATGCTGTGACCAAAAGAAACAAAATAGCAGAATTGGCTGATGTCTGCACATAAGTAAGATTTTAATGATCTTAGAATCCCTCACAGTGTGGAAACAGGCCCTTTGGCCCAACAAGTCCACACTGAACCTCTGAGCATCCCACCCAAACCCACCCCCACAACAACCCACACATCCCTGAACACTATGGGCAATTTAGCATGGCCAATCCACCTAACCTGCACATCTTTGGACTGCAGGAGGAAACTGGAGCATCCAGAGGAAACCCACACAGACACGGGGAGAACATGCAAACTCCACACAGACAGATGCCTGAGGCTGGAATTGAACCTGGGTCGCTGGTGCTGTGAGGCAGTAGTGCTAACCACTGAGCCACCATGCCGCCCCTAATAAGACAGAATTTTTTTCCCCAACATTCTGGTTTGTATTTTGTTCAAGGATCACTTTGACTGTTGGAAAGTATCCTGGGCGTCTTGGAAAACTGCTCAATTTTTAATCTGATACACCATGGGGTCCCATTAAAGAAAGAGAGAATTTTAAAAGTATTATACATGGGACATGGGCGTCATGTCTAGGCCAACCTCTATTGCCCATTCTTAACTGCCCTTGAGAAGGTGGCAGTGAACTGCCTTCTGAACCACTGCAGTCTTTGGGGTGTAGGGACACCCATAGTGTTGTTAGGGAGGGAATTCCAGGATTTTGACCCAGCGACACTGAAGGAAGAGCGATAAATTTCTAAGTCAGGATGGTGAGTGGCTTGGAGTAGATTTTGAGGAGTGTACTCATGACTGTTGTTCCTCTGTCGAGGTAACCATGCGAGTGCAGATTGCAGCACACCGCTCTGGTTGTTTGCTCCAACCCTGGCTCTGGGCTCAAGTAGACTATGAGTGTTGTTTAGGAAAACTATCTCTTCACAATTGTCACTGCTATGATTACCCTTTCATTCTTTAGCATCACTTACTTACCATTAGACTTTCATGCCCACTTATTGCCAAACTGATGTCGTTTCTTGGCTCAAACAGATATGCCAGCGTGAAACATTCTGATTGTTTTTCTATTTTAACCCCCTTAATACGTACGACAAAAACTGTGCCCTTGTTGAGACTGATATTTTGGCCTTTATTTAAAACACTGACTATATACACTATTATGATACCTCAGACCTACACCTTCCCTCATATGGCTGTTTCATACCTTTTTTATGATGTGCCTGTGAAATGTCTTGGAATGTTTCATGAGGCTGAAGGTGCTATATAAAGTTGTTGTTGTTGCTTGTAGTCTGGGGGCCCCTGACCATTGTGAGGTATGATAACTAAGCAATAACGTTATGCTTCTGGGCTGTGAGCAGGGCCAGGGACCATAAAACTATAAGATATAGGAGCAGAAATAGGCCATTCAGTCCATCAAGTCTGCTCCACCATTCAATCATGGTTGATATGTTTCTCAACCCCATTCTCCTGTCTTCTCCTCTTGATCCCCTTACTAATCTCCCTTTCAAGGGGCAGCAAGGGCCGAGTGTTATTATTGCGAGACTGTTAATCCAGAATGTCAGTGAATGTTCTGGGGACCCGAGTTCAAATCCCACCACACCAGATGGTGGAATTTGAATTCAATCACAAATATCTGGAATTAAGAATCTGCTGCTGACCATAAAACCATTGTCAATATTCAGAAAGACCTTTCTGGTTCACTAATGTCCTTCAGAGAAGGAAATCTGCCATCCTCACCTGGACTGGCTTACATGTAACTCCAGACTCACAGCAATGTAGTGGACTCTCTACTGCCCACTGAAAAGGCCCAGGAAGCCACTCAGTTGTACCAATTGCTACAAAGTCTCAAAGAAATGAAACCAGACGGATCACCTGGCATCGATCTAGGCACTGGAAAAGACAACAGCAGAAACAGCTCTGTCGACCCTGCAAAGTCCTCCTCACTAACATCTGGGGGCTAGTGCCAAAATTGGGAGAGAAACAGCCTGACATAGTCATACTCACAAAATCATACCTTACAGGCAATGTCCCAGACACCACCATCACCTTCCCTGGTGATATCTGTCCCACCGGCAGGACAGACCCAGCAGAGTTGGGGGGCACAGTGGTATACGGTCGGGAGGGTGTTGCTCTGGGAGTCCTCATCATTGACTCTAGATCCCATGAAGTCTCATGGCTTCTGGTTAAACACAGGCAAGGAAACCTCCTGCTGATTACCACATACCATCCTCCCTCAGCTGATGGATCAGTCCTCCTCCATGTTGAACAACACTTGGAGTAAGCAGTGAGGGTAGGGTGGATGCAAAATGTAATCTGGGTGGGGGATTTCAATGTCCACCACCAAGAGGGGCTCAGCAGCTGTACTACTGATCAAGCTGGTCGGGTCCTAAAGGACAGAGCTGCTAGACTGGGTCTGCGGCAGGTGGTGAGGGAACCAACAAGAGGGAAAAACATACCTGACCTCATCCTTACCAATCTGCCAGCTGTGGTTACATCTGTCCATGACAGTATCAGTAAGAGTGACCATCGCACAGTCCTTGTGGAGATAAAGTCCTGCCTTCACATTGAGAACAACCTCCATCGTGTTGTGTGGCACTATCACCGTGCTAAATGGGACAGATCTAGCAACTTAAGACTGGGCATCTATCAGGTGCTGTGGGCCGTCAACCGCACCAGAATTGTACTCCAGCACAATCTGTAACCTCATGGCCTGGCACATCCCCCACTCATCCATTACCATCAAGCCAGGGAATCCACGTTGGTTCAATGGAGAGTGCAGGAGGGCATGTCAGGAGCAGTACCAGGCATACCTGAAGATGAGGTATCAACTTGGTGAAGCTACCAAACAGGACTACTTGCACGCCAAACAGCGAAAGCAGCAAGTGATAGACAGAGCTAAGCGATCCCACAACCAACGGATCAGATCTAAGGTCCGCAGTCCTGCTACATCCAGTTGTGAATGGTGGTGGACAATTAAACAACTCACTGGAGGAGGAGGCTCCACAAATATCCCCATCCTCAATGATGGAGGAGCTCAGCACATTCGGGCAAAAGATAAGGCTGAAGCATTCGCAGCAACCTTCAGCCAGAAGTGCCAAATGGCTGATCCATCTCAGCCTCCTCCAGCGGTCCCCAGCATTACAGTTTTCAGCCAATTCGATTCACTCCATGTGATATCAAGAAATGGTTGGAGACACTGGATACTGCAAAGGCTGTAATACTGATTTGTACTGAAGACTTGTGCTCCAGAACTTGTCGCTCCCCTAGCCAAGCTGTTCCAGTACAGTTACAACACTGGTATCTATCCGACAATGTGGAAAATTGCTCAGCTTTGTCCTGTACACAAAAAGCAGGACAAATCCATCCCGGCCAATTACCGCCCCATCAGTCTACTCTTGATCATCAGTAAAGTGATGGAAGTTGTCAGTAACAGTGCTATCAAGCAGCACCCGCTCAGTGTCGCCCAGTTAAGGTTCTGCCAGGCCCAATCAGCTCCTGACCTCATTACAGCCTTGGCTCAAACATGGACAAAAGAGCTGACTTCCTGAGACAAGGTGAGAGTGACAGCCCTTGACATCAATGCTGCATTCGACCGAGTGTGGCATCAAGGAACCCTCGCAAATCTGGAGTCAATGGGTATCAGGGGGCAAACTGTTTCCTGATTGGAGTCATACCTGACACATAGGAAGATGTTAGAGGTCAGTCATCTCAGCTCCAGGACATCTCTGCAGGAGTTCCACAGGGTAGTGTCCTCGGCCCAACCATCTTCAGCTGCTTCATCGATGACCTTCCCTCCATCATGAGGTCAGAAGTGGGGATGTTCACTGATGATTGCACAATGTTCAGCACCATTCATGACTCCTTAGATACTGAAGCAGTCCATGTCCAAATGCAGCAAGATCTGGTCAATATCCAGGCTTGGGCTGACAATAAGACACAATTTAACCACTGCCCCTTGACATTCAATGACATTACCATCACTGAATCCCTCGCTATCAACATCCTGGGGGTTACCATTGAGCAGGAACTCAACTGGGCTAACCACATAACCACAGTGGCTGCAACAGCAGGTCAGAGACTAGGAATACTGAAGTGTGTAACTCACCTCCTGACTCCCCAAAGCCTGTCCATCATCTAGAAGGCACAAGTAAGGAGTGTGATGGTATTCTCCCCACTTGCCTGGATGGGTGCAGCCCCAACAATATTCAGAGTCATGGAGACATACAGCATGGAAACTGACCCTTCAGTTCAACCCGTCCATGCCAACCAGGTTTCCCAAACTGAACTAGTCCCATTTGTCTGTGTTTGATCCATTTCCCTCTAAACCTTTCCTATTCATGTCCCTGTCCAAATGTCTTTTAAATGTTGTCACTGTACCTGAACCAACCACTTCCTCTGGCAGCTCATTCCATACACACACCACCCCTCTGCGTGAAAAAGCTGCCCCTCAGGTCTCTTTTAAATCTTTCCCTTCTCACCTTAAAACCATGCCTTCTAGTTTTAAACTCCCCCACCCTGGGGAAAAGCAGTTTGCTGTTCACCGTATCTATGCCCCTCATGATTTTATAAACCTCTATGAAGTCACTCCTCAACCTCCGAGGCTCCAGGGAAAAAGAAGGTTGACACCATCCAGGACAAAGTAGCCCATTTGGTTGGCAGTGCATCCACAAGCATTGACTCCCTCCATCACTGATGCTCAGTAGCAGCAGTGTGCACGATCTGCAAGATGCACTGCAGAAATTCACCGAAGATCTTCAGACACCACCTTCCAAACCCACGACCACTTCTATCTAGAATGACAAGTGCAGCAGATACATGGGGACACCACCCCCAGCAAGTTCCCCTCCAAGTCACTCACCATCCTAACTTGGAAATATAACGCCATTCCTTCACTGTCACTGGGTCAAAATCCTGGAATTCCCTCCCCAGGGGCATTGTGGGTCAACCCACATCTGGAGGACTGCAGCAGTTCAAGAGGCAGCTCACTACCATCTTCTCAAGGGCAACTAGGGATGGGCAGGAAATGCTGGCCCAGTGACACCACATCCTACAAATGAATACGAAAAGATTAAGAACCCGTGTACCTCTGTCTTATATATACTCAACGACTTGGCCTCCACAGCCCTGTGTGGAAATGAGTTCCACAGACTAACCATCCTCTGGCTGAAGAAATTCCTCCTCACCTCAGTCTAAAGGGTTGCCCCTTCACTCTGAGGCTGTGCCCTCAGATCTCGGTCTCTGCTACCAGTGATGTTTCTTCTCCACATTCCAGGGCTTTAGAGGGCTCAGATCAGGGGCAGGGCCAGTGCTGTTGTTCAGCGTCTGGCTGTGAGGTTGCGCTCAATATGGATTACCATGTTGCTTCATGTGAGGTTCAGATTTGAATTAACAGCAGGTGAAAATCTGCAGCCAGTGAAGATTTAAAGAACCTTGAATGGGAAGAGGTTGGTGGGTAGGTACACGAATCATTCACATGAAAGGCTAACTGAATACTGGCCTTCTTCCCTCAAGGACCAGAACACTAGGAAATAGAAGCCATGCTTCAGCCATACAATGCCCTGGTATCCATGATATAAATAGGAAGTGCTGGAGAAACTCAGCAGCTTCTGTGGAGAGAAACAGAGTTTCATTGGAGGCATTTGAGAGAAGGTTCACTAGGATGATTCCCAATATGGAGGGATTGTCCTTATGAGCAAAGGCTAAACAGGTTGGGACTCTACTCACTGGAGTTTAGAAGGATGAGGTGATCTCATCGAAACATCCAGGATTCTTAAAGAGTTTGACGGGGTTGAGAGGGTGATTCCCCCCATGGGAGAGTCTAGGACCAGACGGCATGGTCTCAGAATAAAGGGGCACCAATTTAAGGATGATTGAGGAGGAATTTCTTCTCTCAGGGGATTGTGAGTCTTTGGAATTTGTTACATCAGAGAGATGTGGGGGCAGTCCATGTATATATTTAAGGCTGATAGAGATGGATCCTTGATCAGTCGGGAAATCAAGGGTTACAGGGAAAGGGCGGGAAAGTGGAACATGAGGAATGCCAGATCAGCCATGATCCTATTGAATAGCAGAGTAGGCTCAGGGGGTGTGGGGGGACAAGGTAGATTTGAATGGCCTCTTCCTGTTCCTATATATCGCCCTGTGTTACCTTGCTGCCACCTGGTGGCTATTTATGTTAATGTTGATTAAATTCTGCAGTCACGTAAATATCATTGCTCATAAATGACCGCTCCTTTCTTTCATTCATTATCAGTAATCGCATTACTGCATGAAACTCTGCTAACAGAATTGTACATCGAAGGACTCGACATGCCATCAGATTGTGTAAGGACAACAGATTTCCATCTCTAAACCCTATTAGTGAACCAGTTGGGATTTTATGACAATTTTGCCACACTTTCAGCTGTTTTGCATTTCTTAAAGCTGAACTCAAACTCTGAAAAATTGCCCTTGTGGAATTGGAAACTTACATTCTGTGGATTACTAGCCCAGTAACCCTGCCCTGCAGTGCTGTGCACCACCTCCTGGTCTGTGTTCCATTGGGAGCAGCTCACTAATCTTTTGGGAACGGTGACTGGGGGCCAAAACATGAGGAGGAATGCCCCTTTGGGATCTGAATCTTCAGTAAAGTAGCTGGTGTATTGGTGCAGGGCAACTCCCCCCACCCCCCCAGTACTGCCCTGGATTTCAGCCACGGTAGATGCTGTTCTTGAGTAACTTCGGTTAGACTCTGAACTTACAATATTCGGACAAAGCAGGAAGATGGCCATTGAACAAAACTTCCTTTCTATTCATTCACAGGATGAGGGCATTATTGCCCATCCCCAGAACATTCCCTGGGCCTTTCGATTAACACCACTAGATAATTACGTCCCCGAGTAAAACTGCAATACAACTAACTGACAGCAAATACGAAAAGCTAATGTTAAGGTTAGTACAAACACAGTAAACCATATGTTCCTTTGATACTATGGGCTGAGTTTATCATCACCTAAAGTGTCCGTGAGTCAGTATCAGGAATTCCTGCACAAAACAGCCATTCAGTCCATTCTCCCTCTGCTGGTACTAACACCTCATGTAGGTTTGTCAAGTCTGACCTTTCATTTTACTCACATTATTTCAGCTTTCTCTTTTATCACAGATTTAAGGTTGAGCTACAGGGAGAGGCTGGAAAGGCTGGGGCTATTTTCTCAGGAGCGCCAGAGTCTCAGGGGTGACCTTATAGAGGGTTATACAATCATGAGGAGCATGGATAGGGTGAATAGGCAAGATCTTTTTCCCAGGTTAGGGGAGCCCAAAACTAGAGAGCACAGGCTTAACATGAGAGGGGAAAGATTTAAAGGGTACCTAAGGGACAATATGAATAGAAAGGGATTAGAGGGAAACGGGCCAAATGCTGGCAAATGGGACTAGATTAATTTAGGATATCTAGTCAGCATGTACAAGTTGGACTGAAGGATCTGTTTCTGTACTGTATATCTCTATGATTCTATTACAGCTCAGAAGGATACCATTCGGCCCATTGTTCTTGCACTGACATTTTAAACGACCATCATTATCTTGTGCGAATCTTCTGCTTTTTCCTCATTTCCTTGCACATTGTTCTTGTCCAAATTATCATCCAATGCCCTCTTGAATAGCAGCATTGTTGACTTGTCTGTCTCCTCTCCATCTATCTTCTCCTCTATCCATCTTCTATCCGCCTCCCCCTCTCTCCCTATTTATTTCAGAAACCCCTTCCCCTCCCCCATTTCTGATGAAGGGTCTAGGCCCGAAACGTCAAGCTTTCCTGCTCCTATGATGCTGCTTGGCCTTCTGTGTTCATCCAGCTCCACACCTTGTTGTCTCGGATTCTCCAGCATCTGCAGTTCCTATTATCTCAGATGCATTTGTGGGAATGTCCTCTTCTGCATTTTAAATGCTGCACCAGTCTCTGAAAAAGAAGTTCCGTTCTGAAGAAGAGTCACTTGACCCAAGATGTTAACTCTGCTTTCTCTTCACAGATGCTGCCAGACCTACTGAGATTTTACAGCAATTTCTGTTTATGTTTCTGTTTCCGTCTCAATAGCCCTTTGTCATAAACTTTGTCCCATTCTACCGGCTCTCTGTGTGTAATCTCTTCTTCCACTGTCCCCCTCCATTGTACAACCTGAGGTTAGACTTGCTCCAGTGAGTATGAATGGGAACAATTCACACCTTTGGGATACTGTATGTTTGTTATAAATGGGAGGAAATTTGTTAGTCAAGGTTGTACATTCTGGGATTAAGTGGGAAGTGGTTTACTCTTTTGGGATTCATTGCAATAGAACAGAATTTGTTTTGTTGGAATTTTATACAGTTGGGAATGGTATAAATCCTTAGATGAAGCCACAGTGTATAAATTGTACTGACTTGATCTTACAATTACCCAGCAAGGTCCTGAATAAATTAATGACTTTATGGCATTGCACAGCTTCAAACATTTGGCTGTGTTGCACCAATCTATAATTAAAGTCATACATCCAATGGGAACCAGGCTTTATGCTAAATTATATCCATTAATATTTCAAGTATCATCAGATCCAGCTTAATCTTACAGGAGGAAAGCTAAACAAACTGGATAACTAATAAAAACTGAAAGAACCGCGGATGCTGTAAATCAGGAACAAAAACAAAGTTGCTGGAAAAGCTCAGCAGGTCTGGCAGCATCTGTGAAGGAGAAAACAGAGTTAACATTTCGGGTCCTT
>JAHRHZ010000043.1:3298673-3310423 GCA_024137785.1 Ginglymostoma cirratum | reverse complement strand
GGAAACGTTAACTCTGTTTTCTCCTTCACAGATGCTGCCAGACCTGCTGAGCTTTTCCTGCAACTTCTGTTTTTGTTTGTTGTTGCGGGTAATAAATAGTTTAACTCTTGGTCTCGGAGAAATAGACTGAGTCCCTGGACAGACCAGTTTGCTTTTCTGTAAAATTTGTTATTGCTTTGGAATGTGAGGTGATTTTAACTTCACATCCTTGTTTGCAAATTCTTCCATGGCCTCACCCTCCCCTTGTCTGTGAAATCACCTCCTGCTCAACAACGCTCGGAGATTTCTGTGTTCTTCCAATTCTTACCCATTCCAAGGGGAGGCAATGGCCTAGTGGTATTATCGCTGGACTGTTAATCCAGAGACGCAGATAATGTTCTGGGGACCCAGGTTTGAATCTTGCCACGGCAGATGGTGGAATTTGAATTCAATAAAATATCTGGAATTAAGAATCTAGTGATGACCATGAATCCATTGCTAGTTGTTGGAAAAACCCATCTGGTTCACTAATGTCCTTTAGGGAAGGAAACTGCCATCCTTACCTGGTCTGGCCTACATGTGATTCCAGACCCACAGCAACGTAGTTGACTCTTAACCACCCTCTGGGCATTTAGAGATGGGCACTAAATGCTAGCCTAGCCAGCAATGCCCTCGTTCTGTGAACAAATAAAGAAAAAGAATATTTTAGTCACTGCGCTGGTGGTGAATGTGATTTCAGTCGACTGGTCTTTCAGCTTCCATGTTCTTGCCATAAACTTTGCCTCTTTCAATCCAATCCTCACATCCTGTCTTTTTGCCCAAGTTTTTTGACATCTGCCCAGATATGATTTTAAGAGTCAAATTTTGCTTCATAATGCAATGTGAGGCATCTGGGATGTTTTATAACATTAAGTGGGGTAAATAAATGCAAGTTAACAAGGTGTAGAGCTGGATGAACACAGCAGGCCAAGCAGCATCCTATGATGCTGCGTGGCCTGCTGTGTTCATCCAGTTCCACACCTTCTTATCTCAGATTCTCCAGCATCTGCAGTTCCTATTATCTCTAAATAAATGCAAGTTATTGTTTTTAAGAAAGGTTTTCAATCTGATTAAATGAATAAATTGCCCTCCATGGATGTGGACGGGATATTTCCTCTTGTGGGGAATCTAACACAACGGGGTCACTCTTTAAAATAAGAAGTCACCCGTTTAGGACAGAGATGGAGAGACTTTCGGTTTTCCTTTTGAAGTTTGTGAGTTGTGAAGTTTGAAGTTCCTGAAAAGGTGATAGAAGCAGAGTGTTTGAAAATTTTGAAAGCAGAGATAGATTTCTAAATGGGGAGGAGAGGAGGGTGAAAGAGTTTTGGGGTTAGGTGGGAATGTGGAGGAACCAGATCAGCCAAGATCCATATTGAGTGGAGGAGCAGGTCCAAGACTATATTCACATAAATGGGGACACCACATTTGAAGCACTGTGAGCAGTTTTGGAGCCGTTATTGAAGAAAAAGATATTATTTAATTGGATGTAGTTCAGAAAAGATTCAACAGAATGATCCCTGAGGTGGAGAGATTGTCTTATGAGCAAAGATTAAATAGGCAGAACTCTACTCCCTGGACTTTAGAAGAATGAGAGGTGATCTCATTAAAACATGTAGGATTCTTAAAGGACTTGACAGGGTCAATGCTGAGAGAATGTTTCCCCTCATGGGAGAGTCTAGGACCAGAGGGCACAGTCTCAGAATAAAGGGGCACCAATTTAAGACTGAGATGAGGAGGAATTTCTTCTTTCAGAGGGCTGTTAATCTTTGGAATTCCTTGCCACAGAGAGCTATGGGGGCAGAGTCCTCATGTATATTTACAGCTGAGATAGATTCTCGATCAGTCAGGGAATCAAGGGTTACAGAGAAAAGACAGAAAAGTTGAGGAATGTTGGATCAGCCATGATCCCATTGAATGGAGGAGAGGCTTGAGGGGCCGAATGGCCTATTTCTTATGGTCTTATGTCCACTCTGACCTAAGCACAGGGGATCAACCTTTATTTCCAAACCAGAAGGCAGTGGCTTATATGAGACAAGGGTGATAATGATGCAGTGAGGGAGGAACACAACCATTGAGAAGGACCTTCAAGTTCCTCAAAGTAAACATCACCAATGATTTATTGTGGTCCACCCCATCAACACTACAGCCAAGAAGGCACACCAATGCCTCTACTTCCTAAGGGAATTCAGCAGGCACACAATGGCTCTTGCCAATTTTTACAGACGCACCACAGAGAGCATCCTATCTGGATGCATCACAGTGTGGTATGGCAACTGCTTTTCCCAAGACCACAGGAAACTACAGAGAGTTGTGAGCACAACCCAGTCCATCACATAAACCACCATCCATTCATTGACTCCGTCTGTACTTCCCAATGCCTCGGGGAAGCAGCCAACATTATGAAAGACCCATCCCATTTTGGTCATACTTTCTTCCACCTTCTTCCATTGGGCAGAAGATACAAAAGTTTGAAAACACGTATCAACAGATTCAAGGACAGCTTCTTCCCCGCTGTTATCAGACTTTTGAACAGATTTCTCATATATTGGAGTTAATCTTTCTCTGTACCTTCTCTGTAACTGCAACACTATATCCTGGTGCACTTATGTAAGGTATGATTTGCCTGGATAGCATGCAGAACAATACTTTACATTGTATCTCGGTACACGTGACAGTAGTAAATCAAAGCAAATCAAACCAAGACATGTAGACATTTGGCCCGTCAAGCCTGTTCTAGCATACAATGAGATCATGGCTGATCTGTTTGTGGCCTCAGCTCCACGTTCCTGCCCACCTTCAATAAGCTTTGCCTCTGTTGACGGGCTCTTATCAAACCTTCAGAGTTGCAGGCTGGCGCTGCACCTGAAGGTAGACAATGTACACTGACACAGTGCAACATCACAGGCTGAGGAGTGGGGCGTGTGGGGGGGTGGGGGGATCTGGGTTCAGTGGCTGTGACACAGACAGGGTGGGTCAAGCTGGACTTTCCAATGGAATAGATTCCCAGGGTAGGGGTGGGACAGGAAGAGGGGGAGGGCTGGGGAGGTGTGCTTTACAGTGGGTATGCAGGACTACTCAAAGTGGAGGAGTAGGATGTTGTGGAGGGAACTTGCAGGGGGGTGGGAGAGGAGGGGTTGTCAGCATAAGGGAGTGTTCAATGAATGAGATGGTTACTCAAGACAGCAGAATGATGTCTGGGGGATGGTCAAGAGGATATCTTGGGAGGGCAAGTTACTGGCTCCTAGGGGTAAGCGATGTTGGGAAAGGGGCAATCATTAGAGATTGGAGACAGTGAGGAATGGAGACATTGGGCTGGGGGTTACCTAGGGTAAGGAGCTTACTGGAGTAAGGGAGGGGTTCTGGAAGAAGGGACGTAACTGGAGGTGGGGGGGAGGTGGTGACAGTTTTGTGGACAGAGGAAGGGTAGACTGAAGAGTCAAATTTCCCACCCAATCGGCTCCAAATGTTGCAGCAACAAGTCCATGTCTGACCCTACTGGAGGTTACAGGCTTGAGACATGAGATCCACTGAGTAAATCCACAGGCAGCGCAAATGGTTTGTTTAAACCACTTATAGTTCAAAACATACCAGGGATTTTTGATAATGAAAATGTAGCAAGACCTGATTCCCCAGTACCTGGAACCAGAAAATTCACTTTAATTTCAACATTTCAGGAGTAACTCAAACTCAGCTCACAGCTAGACTCAGAGTTCAACAAGGGAGAACGGAGGGACTGGGAGAGTGAGGGATTGGGATAGTGAGAGACTGGGACGGTGAGGGTTGGTGACAGTGAGGGTCCGGGATAGTGAGGATCTGGGATTGTGAGGGACTGGGATAGTGAGGGACTGGGATAGTGAGGGCCTGGGATATTGAGGGATTGGGATAATGAGGGACTGGGATATTGAGTGCTTGGGATATTGAGGGACTGGGAATCAGGGACTGGGGTAGAGGGTCAAGGGAATGGAGGTTGAGGAAGTGGGGAGTGTGTGGAGTAAGGAATGGTCAGTGGGGTGAAGGAGGTGTGAGAAAGAGGGTGAAGGAGGGGCTGTTGGAGTGGGATTGAGGCAGGGTGTAAGGGAGGGAAAGGGAGGGGTGAGGGTGTGACGGAATAGGAGGTGGGGAAGAGGGGTAAGGGACAGGATGTGGGTGAAGGGGTGAATGTGGGGGTAGTTTGATGGAGGGAGTGAGTGAGGGAGTGTGAGGGGGTGTTGGGCAGAGGGGATGAGTGAGGTGGTGCGGTCGGGCAGATGGCGGAGGGTGTGTATTGGGGGTAGGTGCGAGGGTGAGAGGCAGGGGATGAGGTATCGGAATGTCAGATAGTGGGAACAGGGAAAGTCGGTTTGTTTGTCTTGGGATAACAAGGTGTGGAGTTGGATGAACACAGCAGGCCAAGCAGCATCATGGGAGCAGGAAAGCTCGATGTTTCGGGCCTAGACCCTTCATCTAGACCCTTTTCTGATAATGGCGGACTCTAGACAGCAGGGGGCGCAGTACCGCATTGCCCGGGAACACCTGGGACATCCCCGCTTTAAGAGTGAAAATATTGGTTGAACACCTTTTAATGTGGGCAGTGAGACGGGCAAGCTACCTGGAAGATGATGGCTCCAAGATTAGAGGAAATCTTTTATATTTGTCTCTGTATTGGCCTCTCCAGTTCACAGAGTGAGTGGTGTTCAGTGTTTTGCATTTGTTTGTGTGTTTTGTTTAATTGGTAATCGTTCACAACTTCTAACAAAACTTTTGAAGAAAGTTTTAAGGAAGTGTGTACTCTGTTGACGTGTCAGAAAGGTGACGGGCAGATTTCTTTTCGGCCAACGTTCCTGCAGCTTTAAAAGGAGTTTAAAAAGTTCTTTAGAAAAATTAGAGCCAAAATTGCTCGCGATCTTTGCCAATTGTTGCACATTGAAATGATTTACAAATATATTTCTTTACCTTCAGAGCAGCCCAAACAGGAAATAACAACTTAGCACTCCATTAGCCCTGATTTCCTCCTGATTGCAAAATTAATTCCCACATCGACTCAGATCTTGTTAATTATCATCAAAATACACTGAACCGGGTCAGAGTTCTGAGGAAGGATTATCGGACCCGAAACTTTAATTCTGTTTTCTCCTTCACAGATGCTGCCAGACCTGCTGAGCTTTTCCAGCAACTTTGTTTTTGTTCCTGAGCTGGACAGAAACTGATTTCCCTGGAGAGATAGCCTAGTCTGTAACTCATTCCCAGGTATCTGTTATTCTGTACATAAACCACCCCAAACCCTTCGATCAGATTCCAGTCTGTAACTCCCTCCCAGGGTATCTGTTATTCTGTACATAAACCACCCCAAACCCTTCGATCAGATTCCAGTCTGTAACTACCTCCCAGGTATCTGTTATTATCCACAATGGAGTATTCTTCAGGTGAACCCAGCATTCCTTGAGGAGGCTTTCTGCTGTAATGCCTCTGGTTCAGTGGTTAGCACCCAAACTGAGAATTTCTGACTGAGTGACTGGAATCCCTGCTTACGAGGTTTTTGCAGGAAATCTGGTCTGGACCCCTCTGAGGGGTGGTTGCAGTGTGGAGGTGGCCACTGTAAAGAGTTTGTTATTGCAGTCTTACATCAGAGCATCAAGATGCAATTTACAATTGAGCTGTGTTTGAAAATTAGGGGAAAGATGGTGCTAATTTCCTAGACCTGGGATTAATAACTTTCTAGGACCTTCCTTGCAATTCCCAGAATTAAAGCTTAATGTTTTTATTGAGAAGCCTGGAATGAAGCCATTCCCAGCAAGAAAAATAGGATTATACGTTCTATAGGGTTATATTCTCCAGATCCGCACTGTATGGGATACATTACATAGGGCTACATTATGTAGGAGTACGTTATATGGGATTTTATTGTAAACGTTCTCAGTCTATTGGATTCCATTATGTCTGACACTAGAGGAGGCGGTGGTGTTGTGGTAATGTCACTGGTCTAGTAATTTGACACGCCGGGTTTAGATGAAATCATGGGGTTGTAGTGTCCCTATCTCTGAACCCAAATTCACCTCCTCCTGCCCTGAATGTGTTATAATGTGTCCAAATAGGTTGATCAAAAATAATTACAAAGCTGTCAGTCTCCACCTTGCCGACCCCTGTCCTTGCAGTATGACAATGCTGAGTGTAGTACCTGAATACCTGAAATGCTTAGTCTGAGCCCAAGCCTGAGAGTGTAGGGCACGTTTACAAATACCAGGAGCTTTAATGAAAAATCATTAAATTGTTCAGTTCTACCTAACCCAAAAGCTAACATAAATATCCCAGCATGATTGCTGCAAATCATCAGTATATCTCTCCAGATATGACTAAAATACTGATTTCATGGAATCCCTATATGTGGAAGCAGGCCACTCAGTCCATCAAGTCCCTGGAGAGCATTGCACCCAGACCCATCCCATCCGTGTATTGGCCATGGCCAACCCACCCAGCCTGCACATCTTTGGTCTTTGGGAGGAAAATGAATCACCCAGAGGAAACCCACACAGATACGAGGAGAATGTGCAAAATTCATGCAGACAGTCACGTAGTGCTGGGTTTGAAGTCAGGTTGCTGGCACTGTCTGGTAGCTGTCTAACCACTGTGCCATTGTTCCATCCTAATCACCAGGCCTCCCTTTCTTTGATAAGGTTGGATAAGCAGCACTAGATAGAAACAGCAACATTAGAAAAAGGATCAGCAGCCAGCAATTCGGCCCTTCCAACCTGCTGTGCCATCCAATATAACTATGGCCGACCTTCATTTGCTCAACTTGTCCGCTCAACCGGATTTCCACTGATTCTCTTTTGTGTCTGAAAATGTCTGTCAATCTCAGACTTGAATGTTTTCTTTTATTCATTTGTGAGACATGGACGTTGCTGGCTGGCCAGTATTTATTGCCTGTCCCCAGCTGGCCTTGAACTGAATCACTTGCAAGGCCATTTCAGAAGGCAGTTAAGTTTCAACCACACTGCTGTGGTTCTGGAGTCACATGTAGGCCAGACCAGGTGATGATGGCAGATTTCTATCCCTAAAGGAAATTAATGAATCCAGATGAGATTTCCCTGACAATTGGCAATGATTTCAAGGTCTTCAGTAGATTCTTAATTCCAGATTTTTAAAAATTGAGTTCAAACTCCACTGTCTGCTGTGACAGGACTTAAACCTGGGCCCCCAGATCATTAGCTGAGTTTTTGGATTAATAGTCTAGCGATAACACTACAAAGCTGGTACCTCCCCAGTGACTGAGCACCAACAACTCTCTGGGGTCAGGAATTCCAACAGTGCAGAACCATCTCTGCGTTGCGATGGAAAGAACATGAAAAAACGTCTCCTCATCTCAGTGTGGTCAAAGCCTTGCTCTGAGATTTAAACCCTCAGCTAAGGGAAAACATACGCACATCGTGTCAAATCCCTGAGCAATTATAAATTTTCCTTATTCTTTCATGGGATCCAGGTGTCACAGGCAGGGCCAACATTTGTTGCCCATCCCTAATTGCCCCTGAACTGAGTGGCTTGCTTGGTCATGTCAGAGGGCAGTTCAGAGTCAGCTACATTGCTGTGGGTCTGAAATCATATGTAGACCAGACCAGGTAGGAATGGCAGATTGCTTTCCCTAAAGGATTTCATAACAATCAATTATCATTGTCATAGTCTCCATTATTAAGATTAAATTTTAACTCTAGATTTGTTCATTGAATTCCATCAGATGTCATAGTGGGATTTGAGCTCAGGTTACCAGAGCATTAGCCTGTGATGCTGGTGAGTGTTAATATTGCAGTTAGCTAAATTGGCTGGACTGCTGATTAGTGATGCTAACAGTTTGGGTTCAATTCCTGCACCAGCTGAAGTTACTCTGATAAGACTCTCCTTACCTGAGGTGTGGTGACCCTCAGGTTAAACCACCACCAGCTGTCTCTCTCTAATGAACACCCCAGTCACAACCTTCCATTCTGAAAAGCATCCTTCCACCTCTACCCTCTGTCTCCTATGACTTAGCCAGTTCTGTGTCCATCTTGCCAGCTCAACCCTGATACCATGTGACCTTCCATGCCTGTCTGCCATGAGGGACCTTGTCAAAGGCTTTACTGATGTCCATGTCAACACCATCAACTGCTTTTCCGTCATCAATCATCTTCATCACATCCTCAAAAACCTCAATCAAATTAGTGAGGCACAACCTCCCCCGTACAAAACTATGCTGTATATTGCTAATCAGTCCATTTACTTCTAAATGCATATAGATCTTCTCCCTGAGAATCTTTTCCAATAATAATAACAGTGGCTCAGTGGTTAGCACTGCTGCCTCACAGCGCCAGGGACCCGCGTTTGATTCCACCCTCGGGTGACTGTGTATGTGTGAAGTTTGAACATTCTCCCCATGTCTGTGTGGGCTTCCACTCGGTGCTCCAGTTTCCTCCCACAGTCCAAAGGTGCACAAGTTAGATGGGTTGGCCACGCTAAGTTGCCTGTAGTGCTCAGGGATGTGCAGGCTAGGTGCATCAGCCATGGGAGATACTGGGATAAGGTATGGGTTCCGGGTGGGATGATCTTTGGAGGGTTGATGTAGACTTGTTGGGCTAAATGGCCTAATTCCACACTGTAGGGATTCTTTAACGATTTCCCTACAACTGATGTGAGGCTCACAGGCCTTTAATTTCTTGGATTATTCCTGTTACTCTTTCTCAACAATGGGACAATATTAATTATTTTCCATTCAATGTTTTGGCCTCAACCACTTTCTGTGGCAGAGAATCCCACAGGCTCACCATACTCTGGGTGAAGATAATTCTCCTCATCTGAGTCCAACATGCACTAACCTGATCCTTAGCCTGTGGCCCCTGGTTCTGGACTCCCTGGTCATCAGGAACATCCTTCCTGCATTTAACCTGTCTAGTCCTGCTAGAATTTAATAGGTTTGCATACAGTTAAGTTGTAGGTTGTAGACTTTATGGCAGAACAGTAATAATGAAATAAAAACAAAAAGTGCAGGAGAAACTCAGCAGGGTCTGGCAGCATCCGTGGATAGAGAAACAGAGTTAACATTTCAGGTTCAGAGACCCCTCTTCACAGTTCAAAATGTTAACTCTGTTTCTCACCACATATGATGCCAGACCTGTTGAGTTTCTCCAGCAATTTCTGCTTTTGTTTTAGATCTTCAGCATCCACGGTTCTTTGTTTTCTTACAGTAATGATGGCCTTTAACCTTTGAGTAAGAATAAAGCAATGGGACTTCTCACAGGTTCCCATGGCCAATGTCTATTCTTCAACAGGATGTTGTTAGATTGGTGCCTCTGGAATCCTGTTGTCAAAGTTAGAAACGCATGTCCCTTTAACGCTCCAACAAACAACAGTTTCAGAGTTGATTGAGAACAGATAATGTTCAATGGACTTTGTATTTAAGAGCTGAGTTCTTGTGAGTGATTGCACTCCCTTTTTACTTATTTGAAAGATTTTTTGCTGTGCATTTGGTTGCACTTCAGCCCCATGCTCCTGATCTTTGGGGATCCGGTGTGGAGGGGTGAATAAGTCAGAGGATCTCCCATCAATCTGCTCCTGGACCTGGCCTCATTGGCCATTAGCAGGTCCAGGCAGTGGGCCATGGAGAGGATCATAGCTGCCAGCTGTCTGCCTGTCTTCATGTCCAGGTGTGTTTGGAGATGGAGCATGTTGTGTCCACTAATAATTTCACTCTATAGAGACAGAGAGGTAGGCACCCACAGGGGGTAGAGTGCTTGATCTCTCCTTCCAACTCTATTCTGATTTAACTCCCTCCCTCTCTCCCTATCTTTCCCTCACCTTTGGATGGTTTGCAATCCCCTCAATGGGCTTTGTGTGTAAATTAACCATTTGAAAAACACAGGTAATTTACTGATGGTTGTTAATAGATGTAAAACCAAACCACGGGTCATTTGGTGATGGGGAAATAAAACATTCAGTTGTGTGTAAGACCACTCTGGATATAAAAATAGGAAAAATTAAGAGCCGAGGTGGGTGTAATGATGATGTCACTCAACTAATATCCTAGAGCCCCAGGCCAAAGTTCTGGGGTATGAGCTCAAATCCCACCATAACATCTGACAGAATTCACTTACTGAATCCTGAGCCGGAATTTTAATTGAAAATATAGGTGATTTAGTGGTGATGGACAACAGGTGATAAAGTAAAGAGCTGAAGTCAGGGTCAGGAGAGGGAGGTGTAGATTAGCTGGCTTGTAGTAAAGGATGCAGGTTCAGTTCTAGCACTGGCTGAGATCACCAACAAAGTCCCACCTTCACACCTGACACTTGGTAACCCTCAGGTTAAATATCACCCAGGATATTTTTTCTGATGAAGGGTCTAGGCCCGAAACGTCAAGTTTTCCTGCTCCTATGATGCTGCTTGACCTGCTGTGTTCATCCAGCCCCACAGCTTGTTATCTCGGATTCTCCAGCATCTGTAGTACCTTTTATCTCTGGTTAAATATCACCACCCAGTTGCCTCATAATGCATTGTACAGCCAGTATTATGTTTGAGAAACACATACAAACTGTGTTGAAATTCTCACAAAGTGCTTCCTGTTCTAAATTAATTATCAAAAGAGCTGAGGTCTCAAAAAGGGGACTTGTGCGTCCCTACCTCTGGGCTAGGAGGGCTGTGTTTGAGTCCCACCTGCACCACAGGTGCATAACAACATCTCTGAGCAGGTTCATTAGAAAATATAAAAGAGCTGAATTCTTGTTTGTAAATTGTTCATTTAATTAGAAACACTGGCGATTTAGTGGGTAATAAAAATCATTCATAGGTGTGTTACAGCAACTCAGGACAGAACAGAAAAACAGCCATCCAGAAGACACACCTCCTCCAGAAGTGTGTCATAACGAGCCTGAACAGTTGATAAAAATATCTATAAGTTGATTGAACAAAGCAAGACATTCAACATTAAAGACACTGAGGGATATTATTACAACTGAGATTGGCGGACCACACCTGTTCCTTTCTAGTCCCATTCTTGCACTGATCAGAGATATTTTCTTAGCCAACCTGCTCCAGGATGTTACCTCAAGAGCCCATTCCTCTATGGATCTTGACAAACCTTCAATTTAACCAGCATGGTGAAACGGCCAATTATATAGGTTTCACCGTAGTCTGAAAACAAAAGGAAAAAGATCTGGCTTCATCATCTTTTGTGGTTAGGTTTATGCCAGGGTGAGACAGCAAATGGCACTCACTTGGATAATTCAAGTATTTGGTCAGAGGTGGTCCGTTATATCCCCCAACAACACCATTTTGATTTAATCTCCTGCTTTGTCTCCTCCCCTTGTTTGGTATCTGTTACACTGCCCCTGGCAGACAGTGTTTGTGACTTGTTAATTGGACTAATTATAAATCCAGTGGCTGGTTTATTTCAAACAGAAATAGTCTGACTTCTTCCCCAGTCATCCCCTGTCTTTTGGGCAGGGAAAGATGGAAACTGATGCTTGTACTAATTATAAATTTACGATAAAATCTTCTGCTAGCTAATCCAACATATAGACATTGGTCTGTGAAACACTTGCTGAGTCAAAATTTCTTAAATCTCGCTGCCTCACTCTCTTCCCTTAACAAACTCTTCCATGGCCAATCCTTTGGCTACCTCTCCTAATATTTTCCATATTTGGAGTCAAATGTTGTTTGAGGACATTCCAATGAAGCATCATGGGATGTTTTCTTGAGTTACTAAGCTGTGGTAAAAGGTATCAGAGATAAAAGGT
>JAHRHZ010000043.1:3237010-3283673 GCA_024137785.1 Ginglymostoma cirratum | reverse complement strand
GTGAGACACGACCTGCCCTTGACGAATCCATGTTGACTATCTCCAATCAAATTGTTGCTTGCTAGATGATTATAAATCCTATCTCTTATAATCCTTTCCAAAACTTTTCCTACAACAGACGTCAGGCTCACTGGTCTATAATTACCTGGGTCATCTCTACTGCCCTTCTTGAACAAGGGCACAACATTTGCAATCCTCCAGTCCTCTGGTACTAAACCTGTAGACAATGACGACTCAAAGATCAAGGCCAAAGGCTTCGCCATCTCCTCCCTCGCTTCCCAGAGAATCCTCGGAAAAATCCTATCCGGCCCAGGGGATTTATCTACCTTCACACCTTCTAGGATTGATAACACCGCCTCCTTACTAACCTCAATCCTTTCAAGTCTAATAGCCTGTATCTCAGTCTTCTCCTCTACAATATTCTCCTTTCCCAGTAATTTGTGTTTTTGTTTCTGATTTCCAACACCCGCAGTTATTTTTGGGTTTTTTTTTGTTTAATGTGTTAGCTATGGCCACACCCCCCCACACCCACACCCACAAACACAACCCCCAACACCACCACACCCACATACCCCCACCCCCACCCACACACACACCCACACCCACAAACACACGCCCTCACCATTTAGAAGATCCAAAAATTTACCCGATTCATGTCTGGACACTGGGGTGCCCATTTTAATTGCTGGTGATTGGGCGAAATCAGAGGAATGATGGGAGAAGGAGATGGTAGGCGAAACCACATGAAAGCAGCAAGTATTTCCAGAACTTTCTACAATAAACAAACAGATGTGGATTAAAGCGTGAGCAGAAGTATCTTCTCTGGCAGGATGGGATAGAAATTGAGACCAGGAGAGATTCCAAACAAATACACTGTTTTGATTCCCTTTAGATTTGGAATTTCCTTAAGGACCAGGAGGAGGGAAGGGTTGGTCCTCCAGACCTCATATGGAAGAACTAGGAACCTTACCCTGTGCTAACTCTGCTGTTTCATGTAGCTGAGCTGCTGCTCCTGCCCAACAGAATTGCTGACGTTTGAGATAAAGTCAATAACTTTGGGCAGAATTCCTCATTCTGAACCGTACTTCATCCCTTCCCAATCTCCGCAGGAGCGCTTGTTCCTACAAAATGCCCAGAAGCATGGTTACCGGTGCTAACAGCCCTCCATCAGCTCTGTCCCTGCTGAAAATTGATGCCATGGGCCAGAATAGCAGAACCTGGAATCTGTCCTGAAAACAAAAATTGCTAGAGATCACAGCGGGTCAGGCAACATCCGTGGAGAGAGAGCAAGCTAACATTCAGAAGAGTCACCTTGACTTGAATCATTAGCTTGCTCTCTCTCCGTGGATGCTGCCTGATCCACTGTGATTTCCAGCACTTTTTGATTTCAGTACAGATTCCAGGAGCAAATTACTACAGATGCTCGGATCTGGAATCTTGCTGTTCCATGCTCAGTCTGATCCCAAGAGCACCTCATTATATTCTTAGCAAGAATAAAAAGAAACAAAACATGGTAACTTTAATAGATTTTAATATTTTACACAACAGAATTCCTTCATACATAAACTGAGCATCATTCACAGCCTAGTTTTTTGACACTTTTCTTTTTAAATATATATTTTTTTAAGTGTTTTGTTTTGATGAAAGAGACCTCTGCTATCAACCAACACCACAGAAATTCCATATTGTGAGAAATAGCACATTCCACAAAACAAGAACAAATGAGAAGATTACGTATAGACTTCAGCAGGTCTTGTGCTCGGCTGGACAGAGATAGAAATTAACTCAAACAACCGCTTGATCATGGAGTGGGGAGTGGGAAAGACAGGGACAGAGATAACCAGGATATCTGACCTGAGAATTTCCCCGTATCATTTCCTAATCAGGAAAGCACTCATTCTCACCAAAAGTAATGGGGCCTGACAGAGAACAAATATCTAATTCTGCCCAATTTATCTGGGTGCATGAGGGATGCTTAATGAGCAAGAGACAAGAGATTCCCACCATTGTACTAAGCTAGGACCAAACTGTGAGTGCCCAAAGTCCAAAAATCCCAAAAAGATCTTGTGGTCCTGAACATTATAAACTCTCATTGATACATTCATCAGTCTCTCTCTCTCGACCTTTTATTCTAGCTCAGTTTTAAAGGTATCATCAAGAGAGATATCTGCACAATAACTGTTCTCATTTACGAAATTACTGGTGCTAATTTCCTGACGTTAATCCTGGGGAAATCCACACACATTATGTTCTCACCCAAGGGCGGAAAACAAAGCACAGAATGACAGAGAGGACCAAGTTCCTCCACAACATGCTCTGCTATCACGGACCATTAAATGCCAAGTGAAGAGAAATGCTGCCCACAGTCAAAAGGAATCTAAGAAACCTTCAGAACATTCATCCTTCCTCATGACTCTGCCATTCAACCAGAACAGACCCACTACTGCCCAGCTCGGAGTAGAATGTGATCCTCATCATTAAATTGACTGGCATCTTTGATAACTTGTGGCTAGAAGCACAGGGATCAAGTGCAGGAAGGCACTGGGCACTGAACGATATAGTGAACACTTGCAATACAATACACTGCCACTGGTATTCTCTAAGTGACTCCTTCTACTGTATTCAGGGAGAGGGGACACACACGTTATCTATGGCCTTCCCCAGAATGGGGTGGCACTGGGCCACAGTGGACTGACTAATTCTCCAAACGACATTTACAAGCTAAACCTGTTGACCCTCGACATCCAAGCCCCCCCAATGCCACAGACTGAGTGAATGTTTATCGCAAATTCAAAGGATTTTAGAACTGGATTCTCGAAGAAGAAAGCACAACAGAATGAGGGTCAGAATTACTCTGACATCATTGTCCAACTCAGTGCAGTCTGCATCCAGGTAACAGCAATGGGCAAGGAGTGCCAAACACACAGTTGGTCAGCTCAGGGACAGAGCAGCATTATACACAGAGTGAACCTTCCTCTACGCTGCTCCCCATCAAACATTCCGTGGACAGGGACAGCACAGGGTTAGATACAGAGTAAAGCTCTCTCAACGCTGATCCCCCATCAAACATTCCCTAGACAGGGACAGCACAGGGTTAGATACAGAGTAAAGCTCTCTCTACGCTGATCCCCCATCAAACATTCCCTGGACAAGGACAGCACAGGGTTAGATACAGAGTAAAGCTCTCTCTACGCTGATCCCCCATCAAACATTCCCTGGACAGGGACAGCACAGGGTTAGATACAGAGTAAAGCTCCTTGACACTGTCCCTATCAAACATAAGCAGGACAGTTACAGCAATGGGTTATATAGAGAGTAAAGCTTCCTCTACTCTTTTAAACTGAAAGTAAAACTTGCTCTACACTGTCCCCATCAAACGCTCCCAGGACAGGGACAACATGGGGTGAGATACCACATAAAGCTCCCTCTAGTCTTTTAAACTGAAATAAAAGCTGCCTCTACTCTTTTGAACTAAAAGTAAACTGCAAGTAAAATTCCCTTGACACCGTCCCCATTAAACACTCCTGGGATAGGGACAGCACAGGGTTAGAGACAGGTTAAAGATCCCTCTACACTGACCCATCAAATACTCCTAGGCCAGTTACCATTGAGATACAGAATAAAGCTTTTTCTGAACTGCCCATCAATCCCAGTCTGGTTAATCAACAAAAACTTTTATGGCGATGAACGACAAAAATCTGCGTTGCAATTCCTTGCACTGAACACCCAAATTTAAAGGCAACGAGATATTTTGATATGCAGAAACCTATCTAGCTTCACACTTCATGGCCCAATGCATAGCTACTCCATCACATGCTACAGCACCTAAGCTCCCACTGTGCCTGGATCTCGGAATCAAGCCTTGACATCCTGGTCCAGACAAACCAGGTTTCTTGTGTCCCATAACCCAGCAATTAGTTCTCCAACTCACGAGCCTTAGCAACCTGGCTTGGGACGGTTATATTCCCTCTCTAGGCACATTCAACAATTTAAAAACTTTAAAACTTCAAACAAAATAAAGCTTTCAATGAAGACAAAACTGTGGAAGTCTCCTAAAAGTGGGGAACTGCTAGATGCAGACACAACAATCTTATCCATAAGAAACAAAATTTTAACATTGGGATTTATTGGGACTCATTTTTTCTTTTACACACACAGACACACTTTACATAAAGCCCATTTCAAAACTTCTATATTGCTTTTCATTAGTTCCTTTTTTAAGAAAAAGAATTGTACACAGGTACACTCGGTGCTTTAAAGGAAAAGCAGTCACAAGCTAATAGAACAGTGCAAAGTTGTGCTGAGGACATTAAGACACCAACTAGATAATAGAAGCACACAGTGACTAATATTCTGGCTATTTACACTTATATACAATAAGGAAGACCTCATATATAGAGCTGTTTTCTCCCCCTGATTTTTCTCCACTTTTTATTTGTAAGGTGTGACATGCGCTGTGACATCCTCCCACCTCCAGTACAATCCATAGATAACTGGGGCCACGACCAACCAGTGAGAATATTAAATCAAACATAGGCCACTGCTTCAGATTCCAGTCCCTGCAGTTCTCACCTCTCAGCTGAGGCTTCACTTCACCAGATGAAAGGGTTAAGAAATGCTTCACTCCACTTTGTAAGAGTTCTTTCTCAGGGTTGTAGACTTCGCTGGCGAGGCCGGCATTTATAGCCTGTTGTCCCGGAAAACCGGGCCAGGTGGTGGCCCTACTTTTTGTATCAGTTTACAACGTGAATGTGGTTATGAGTCAACAATTTACAAGGATGTTGCCAGGGTCGGAGGGTTTGAGCTACAGGGAGGGGCTGAATAGGCCGGGGCTATTTTTCCCTGGAGCGTCAGAGGCTGACGGGTGACGTTATAGAGATTTATAAAACCATGAGGGGCACGGATAGGATGAGGAGACAAAGTCTTTTCCCCCAGGAGGCGGAGTCCAAAATTAGAGGGGCATAGGTTTAAGGTCATACAGGAAAAGATTTAAAAGGGACCTAAGAGGCAACTTTTTCACACAGAGGGTGGTGCGTGTATGGAAGGAGCTGCCAGAGAAAGTGGTGGAGGCTGGTACAATTACAGTATTTAAAAGGCATCTGGATGGATACATCAATAGGAAGGGTTTAGAGGGACATGGGCCAAATGCTGGCAAATAGGATTAGATTAATTTAGGATATCTGACGATGGACCAGCAGGACCAAAGGGTCTGCTTCCATGCTGTACAGCTCTATGACTGTGTGATTCTATGAACTGTGCTGGCTTTCGACTGGAACCGTAGGCATAGAGTAGGTAAGGACAGCAGGTTTGATCTGAAAGAATGTGTGCAAATCTATTGGGTTTTCCTATAATTGATGAGGGGCTGAGAGGGCGAAGTTGGATTCTGAATGGGGGTAAAGTAGACTGTGAGGTTATCCTGTAGATGTCCCAGCACTGGCTGTCTGGCCATGGGAAATAGCCACTTGGGTCACATCCCTCACTATTTCCGCCTCTCTCTGGAGTAAAGAGAGCGAGAGTATGGGAGGGTGTTTGCGGGGGCGGGTGGTGAAGACAGGGGGTGATGCTAAAGATTTAGATATCAAAGATGGCTACTAACAGAAATGAATATTGACTGCTCAACAACATGACCTTCACACACAGCTGGTAAAGTCAGAGCAAGCATTCAGTAGATCCAGCACCAACATCCTTACTGTTATTGGAAAGGTCAGTTGATCTCAAGGCCCCAAGCCCCAGTATAGCGTGAGGGTTGCACAGCATTAGCCAGCGTCAGAGGTGAACAAACTGAGACACTGGACTGGCAGGCCAATGTCTGAATGTTACTGCAATGGGATTGTGGAGCTTTCATTTAAACACACTAGCTAGGACTAAGACCTAGGGGCACAGCAAAGGGAAGTCCTGTTAGAATGGAGATGAGGAGGAATTTCTTCAGCCAGTGGCTGGTGAATCTGTGGAACTCATTGCGGCAGAGGGCTGTAGAGACCAAGTCATTGAGTGTATTTAAGACAGAGACAGATAGGATCTTGATTAGTAAGGGGATCAAATGTTTTGGAGATAAGGCAGGAGAATGAAGTTGAGAAAAATATCAGACATGATTGAATGGTGGAGAAGAGTGGATGGGTTGAATGGCCTAATTCTGCTCCTGTATCTTATGGTCTTAATAATAATTAATACTGAATGCTAGTTTACCAGCCAATTTTTCTCCTTGCTTTACTAGAGGGGAGTTACTACGGTGAGGTATGGTTTGAACGTTTTTGGTGAGGTATTAGAGAGTATGGTTTACAAATGTGATACAGGTTCATCTCTCTGACAGTGTGTGCGGATGTGTTAACACAATTTATGGTCAGCCTCGCCAGAGGGCTGTTCTGTGCCGACCAGACTGAGTGTGGAATTGGAGTCCCATATAAGCCCAGCGTGGGGAATATGGGCAGGTTTTATCCCCTAATGCGACACTGGCAACCAGTTGGATTTTAATCAGCAGTCAGGTTCTTGCTGCTTGTGCTGACCCTGATCTTTAAGTTCCGGATTATTTTCAGATTCTCAAATGACCCTAGCAAGAGGTTGACGTGGCCCAGGAAGCCATATTGTTGACAAGGTGGCAGCCAGTCGAACAGTTGTGAATCTGCAAAGGTCATCTCCTGAGAATGAAGTTTCAAAATGTCACTAAGGGAACAGGGTAACACACTGCCTTCAGGTAAATTAGGACAAAGAAGGAGGATCACTCCAGAAAGTGAGAGATAGTAGGAACTGCAGATGCTGGAGATTCTGAGATAACAAGGTGTAGAGCTAGATGAACACAGCAGGCCAAGCAGCATCAGAGGAGCAGGAAAGCTGATGTTTTGGGTCTAGAAAATTTTCTGAAGAAGGGTCGAGGCCCGAAACGTCAGCCTTCCTGCTCCTATGATGCTGCTTGGCCTGCTGTGTTCATCCAGCTCTACACCTTGTTATCTCCGTTACTCCAGAAAGTGATTTTTTTTTTAAATTACAGAATCCCTACAGTGTAGAAACAGGCCCTTCAGCCCAACAAATCCACACCAACCCTCAAAACATCCCACCCAGACCCATTACCCTTTTTCCTGTAACCCATCTACACATCCCTGGACACTACAGGCAATTTAGCATGGCCGAATCACCTAACCCGCACATCTTTGGACTGTGGGAGGAAACCGAGCACCCAGAGGAAACCCGCACAGACACGGGGAGAATGTGCAAACGCTACACAGACAGTTACCAACGGCTCAAATCGAACCTGGGTCGCTGGCGCTGTGAGGCAGCAGTGCTAACCACTGAGCCACGGTGCCGCCAATCTATACCTCGGAGTGCCAGACAGTTTATGTAGAATTTGCAGCCCAGAAATAGGCCATTCAGCCCAACTAATCCATGCTGATGCTTATGTTCCACATGAACTCCTTCATCTTAGCCCATCGATCTCTACCATCCTCTATCATGCATTTATCCAATTCCCCTTAAATATACTAATTGCATCAACTTCACTCGACTGAAGTGGTTTCTCTGCTCACACCACACTTTGGGTAAAGAGGTTTATCCACAATTCCTCATTGGATTTATTCACTGACTGTCTTCTACCAAAAGCCTCTATATCTGACGTCCCCTATAAGTGGAAACGTTTTCTCAGAAATCATAGCCTTGCTCCTGCTCCCTGGCCCTGCACGCACACATCCCCCGCTCCCACCCCCACCCCCACCCCCACCCTGACTCAAGTACGGCTGCCCCCTGGGGCCCTGATGCAGGTCCCTGTCCCACGACCCGACCCTAAACCCATTCAGAATTTTAAAGACCCTATTGTCAACCCTATCACCAGGATTCTTTTTAAAAGAAAGAGATGAAAAACTGTGATTGAATTAGTTCAGCCTCTTATTACCGGTTCCATTTTCTAAGTAGTTTCTCCAGTGCCTCTGTATCCTTCTTGCTGCGTACAGTCCGGTGTTTTGGGTGGTGTCTAACTAAGATTCTATTTGGGTTTAATGCAACAACTCTACTTTTCAGTTCTACTTTTCTAGAAACAAAACCAATTTGTGTTTATTGTTACGGTCTTTTTAGGAAGTACAGGAAAGTACAGGAAAGCCCTTGCAGATTCGAAAGGGAAACAACTGTGGTGTTGGTTGGGAAGGATGCAGTGCTGAGTGCTTTAAGGCTAAATAATGTAAAAAGTAACTCATATCTATCCCAGTGTCTGTGGCAAGTGATCAAAGGCAGAAACTTGTTCTGGTTTTGTGTGCGCGTGCACAGTGACGGGGATATATTTGTAAAAGCTACAGAACTGCAGAAAAGGAGAAACATTAGGACAATGTGAGAAGAGACACAAACACGGAGATGCACACAGATACGTGTGAGCACCGCACAGATACAGAGACACAATGTGTGTCAGAGATGGCACAGGGTTAACTTTCACACATCAGAATAAATCACGGAGAAAACAAAAAGAAACAAACGCGAGAATAAATATGCATTGCAAAAATACATAACCTTCCTCCTCAAATAGAACAGTGTCAGGGAGCTAAGGTGCAGGGAGGGGGACAGAAGCAGATTGCTTTCTAACCAACCCTTTGTAAACCAAATGATGAATGTCACACACGGATCTAGTTCAACACAGTTATCATCAGGGTCTGTCTGGGGGCAGGGGGAAGGGTAGGAGGGGAAGGGGGTGAGAACTGTAACAGTACTGGATGAGTTTTAAATGTTTCACATACCCGTGCGTTTCAATCACACAACAGGCTACCCTCCTCTGTTGTTTCTGGTTTAGGATTATACCATAATGATATCACATATCATCCTCTGGCCCTTAACATTTCTGTCCACTTGGCTGCCTGCACACACCTTCTTGTTTCTTTTAAAAGGAGAGGGAGGAGGGCAGGGCTGGAAGTGGGGTGGGTAGTATAGACAGAGACACAGAGATAAAGAGGAAAACATGAAATAAAGGGAGGTGTTGGGACATGTTTCCTGGGGGGAAAGGGGTGGTGTTTAACAGCCGCAGTCCTGGTGAGGGGGTGCTGGATGCTCATTCAGCTGTGTCCCCTGCTTGGTCCCAGTCACTGCGGGGTCTGCTGTGTCTAAGCTCTCGGACATCTTTTCACAAATGATGTCCACCAGGCGCTCAAATGTTTGCTTGACGTTGATGTTGTCCTTGGCACTGGCTTCAAAGAACTCAAACCCTGTAACCCAACAAGAGAAAATTAAACATATGGCAAGCAATAACTCCCAGACTGAGCCTGGTGAGTGACGGCAGGAGAGCAGGAGAAGCGGGAAAAGGAGCAGTGAGCTCAGGAAGTCTCAATAGCACGTTACGGTCAATTAACTAATTTTAAAAACATGGTCACAACTGTGACATAGAAAGTGCAGCAGGGCGCACAGCAAGATCCCACAGGCAGCCGTGCCCAGATCATCATCTTCAGTCATATTCCTTAAAGGATAAATATTAAGCCCATGAGGACACTGGGGGATGACTCACCCTGTTATTGGCATCATTTACAGCTTGGAGCTCATTTCAACACCTCAACATGCAGGGAGCATACTCTGTGTATTGCGGTGGGAATGTCTCCTTGGATTCTGCGCTCACATCTCTGGCGTGAGGCTTGAATCCACCATTTTCTGACTGAAGGGGGCAATTGGACAGGATGACCGGCCTCAGAGTTCCTCGCAGAAGCAGTCACTGTTCCTGCTCCTGTGATCATCTCCCAGGCAACTGTGACACAGCATCGCACTGTTGGGTGATGACAGTCTGCAAGGGTAGCACAGTGGTTCGCACTGCTGCCTCACAGTGCTGGGGACTCCACCCTCGGACAACTGTGTGTGTGGAGTTTGCACATTCGCCCTGTGTCTGTGTGGGCATCCTCCGGGTGCGCCAGTTTCCTCCCACAGTCCAAAGGTGTGCAGATTAGGGTGGATTGGCCATGCTAAATTGCCCCGTGGTGCCCGGGGATGTGCAGAATAGGCGGATTAACCATGGGCAATGTAGGGTTACAGGGATAGGGTAGAGTGTGGATCTGGATGAGATGATCTTTCGAGGGTCAGGTGGATTCGATAGGCTGAATGGCCTGCTTCCACAATGTAGGGAAGCTGTGATAACATTGGAGGAATGAACACTTGAGGTAAGCTGCAGGAGGACAGTGAGTACACAATCAGTTGCACCCCAAGTACAGGGAAAGCTCGATAATTAGAACCGTTTTTTAAAGACAATACATGTCCAGGCAGCTCTCTCTCCTCACTCAGCCTCAGGAACAACCAGACAGTCAGCAGAAACCCATCAGCATCAAGTCCTTTTATGTTTTCTGTGATAAACTCCACCTCTCTCACAAATAGCTTTGCCCTAATATCATTAGGAGGCCATTCAATCCCTTGGACCTATACTGTCATTTGATTCATGGCTAGTTAATTTGCACCTTGGCTCAATTCACACACTTTTGTTCTTTAACTCTAAATTCCCAGATCCCAACTGGATTGACTTCACTCTCTGTCTGAAGTTCCAGCTGAGTCCTAGCATGCACAGGGTGCGTTTCCAAGACTTTTTGCCAGGGAATGCAGCTCCGATTTACTCATTGTAAACTGACCACTCAGCCCCTCTCTTTCTGGACTCACCCACCAAGGGCAATAGTTCCGCTCCATCAAATCATTTGACTGGATCACCCTCGACCTGTTACACTCGAGGGGAGTACAAGTCAGCTCCATACCATCCACCCTCGCATTTTAACCTTTTAAAAAAGTGCATCTCCTGAAAGCTCCAATTGCCAACTCCATAAGTTGGAGGAACAGAAGTAGGCCATTCAGCCCATTAAGTCTCCTCCACCTTTCAATGAGATCATGGCTGATCTGATCATCCTCAATTCCACTTTTCTGCCTTTTCCCCATAAGCCTTGATTCCCGTACTGATTAAAAGTCTGTCTATCCCAGCCTTGACAGCTCTCTGTGGTAAAGAATTCCACAGAATCACTATCATCAAAGAAGTTCTACTTCAACTCTGTCTTGATGGGGTGACTCCTCACTCAGATTACGCTCTCTGGTCTTAGACTCTCCCACAATGGAAACAACCCCTTTGCATCTACCCTATCAAGCATCCTTTGAATCTTCTATACTTCAAAAAGATCACGTCTCATTCTTCTAAATTCCAAACAATATTGGCCCAAATTAGTCAACCTCTCCTCATAAGGCAGTCCCTCCATACTTGGTACCAGCCTAGTGAACCTTCTCTGGACTGCGTCCAATGCCAGTCTATCTTTCCTTGGATAAGGGAACTAAAACTGTTCACAGCATTCCAGCTGTGGTCTAACTACTGCCTTGCATAGTTTTAGGAAAGCCTCCCTATTTTTACACTCCATTCCCTTTGAAATATACGATGTTTTCTAAGGTTTTGGAGTAGATCTGTAGCTCAGTTTGTGGGTGTTGAGGTTATACCATGTTTTCTTGGAGGATGCTCAGGATTCCCACTATCTTTCATCAAAATACATTCAATTTTCTTCCAATCCCATGCACATCTTCTCTGTAATTGGACCTCAGGTGAAAAAACATTCCTGTCTCCCGGATTGTCTTATTCTAAATATTCTGATATCTTTTGGGCTGGTGTCCGACGGGATTTGAAGCCTTTAACAGGAATGATTTGTCTGGGTAAATTCTGTCCATCCCTATAATCTTAAACTCTACTTGAGCCATCTTATTTACAGCTGGCCTCATTGTAAATTCCTAAAATCTGGAATGATTTTCTTATGTTCAGCACTCTCTCCAAAAGGTAATAACATTCTCTCAACAGCAGTTGCCCTGAACTGTACATAAACTCATACCATGGAAAATCCCTATTCCTGCACCATCTATACTCTCACCTTCACCAGTCCAACTCACCTACCAGAAAGTTCCACCCCTCACTCAACCTACATTGGCTGCAAGCCAAGTTGCATCTTAAATCATAATCAATTTTAACATCTCATGTTCACTTTCAAATTCCTCCGCAGTTTCACCTCTCCCTGCCCCTGCAAACTCCTCTAGATCGATAAACCTCTCGGATTTCTGCATTCCTCCAATTCTGATCCAGTTTCCTTTGTTCCTGGTGGTAGCTGCCTCAGGGCCAATGTTCTGGTAGTCTTTCCTATAATTCTCCCCCACGTCCCCTTGCAACCCCACTCTAGGACTGTAATGTTTAACTTCCAACTTTTTTTTCCACTTTATACTAAAAAGAACTGTAGCGATGAACTTTTTAAAACTTAAAATATCTTTATTTTTCTACTTTTATACCTAAGAATTTGCACTCAGGTACCTTCGTAACTAAGATGGCGTCGAGAAAGGCGACAATACACACTTTACACTGTGCTCCCATACTTGAGTGTATGTGACAACGAAACCTAAATCTAAAGCTACTCTGACACTCCTTAAAAACCTACCTCTTCAATCAATCAGTTCTATTTGTCAGCCCTAAGAATGCACATTGGATGGTTTTGTCAGATTTTTCATGTGAAGCACCTTGGGACTCTTTGACACAGGTTCGAGAGAAATAGAAGTTGTTGTTGGTGGTGGCATTTGACCAGGACCTTGTATAGTAACAGCCTTTCTATTGGTTGTCTTACCTAGGTGATCAGCCAACTGCTTCCCTCCCTCGGCTAAAACTACCCGCTCGTCCTCCATATCGCACTTGTTTCCAACCAGTAAGACCTGAGCATTGTCCCATGAGTAGGTCTTAATTTGGGTTGACCTGTGAAGGACAGAGATCAAAGCAATTAACATCCTGGAGGAGGAAAATCAGTCAACAGGTTCTTGAGGAGATCCCTTCATTGCACAAATGGCATGTTCCTCACAGGAACCAACAAGAACCATCAGTTTACCATCAAGAGCAAAGGGTCATGGAATGGATCATACAGTAATCAAGAGGCTTTCAACCCATTGAGTTGTCACTGACTAAAACTATCCGAAATCCTCATTAGCCCCTCTTTCCAACACATGCCCCAAGCCTGGAGTGTTGTGTCATTTTCAGTTCTCATCCAAGTACTTTTTTTAAAAAATGTCTGTGAGCTTCCCCACTTCAGCTTGAGGTTGTACACTTTGAGGCCACTTTTAGAGTACTGTGTACAGTTCTGGTCCCCCTGCTGTAGGAAGGATTTTATTAAGCTGGAGAGGGCTCAGAAAAGATTTACCAGGATGGAAGGGTTTCAGTTATAAAGATAGGCTGGGACTTCTTTCACAGGAGAACAGGAGCTTGACAGGTGACCTTATAGAGGTTCATAAAATCATGAGGGGCATAGATAAGGTGAATAGCAAAGGTCTTTTCCCCAGGGTAGAAAAGTTCAAAACTAGGGGGCATATTTTTATGGTAAGAGGAAAAAGATTTAGAAGGGACTTGAGGGACAACTTTTTCACACAGAGGGTGGTTCGTATGGAATGAAGTTCCAGAGGTAGTGGTAGATGCAGGTACAATTACAATGTTTAAAAGAAATTTGGACAGGTACGTTAATAGGAAAGGTTTAGAGGGATGTGGGGCAGACACAGGGTAGTGGGACTAGATTAGCTTAGCAAATTTGATCGGCATGGACAAGTTGGATCGAAGGGCCTGCTTCTGTGCTGTATGACTCGATGTCTCCAACAACTACTCTCGCAGGCAGTGCATTCCAAACCCCTATCGCTTTCCTCAAATCCCCTCTAAACCTCCTAACCTTCACCTTAAACTTATATCTCCTTGTTACTGTCCCTTCAACTACGGGGAATAGCTGGTGGGATACTAGGAGATTTGTCTATAAATCCTTTATTCATTTAAAATTAATTCTCAATTGTCATTTACTACCCCTGCAGCACACCCTAAAGTGCTTACAGCCAATGAAGTGCTGTCACTGCTGCAATATACGCAACAATGAAGTCAAATTATGCACAGCAAGATCCCACAGAGAAAGGATAAAGGCCAGATTGTTCTTGTGATGTCAGCTGAGGGATAAGCCGAGGATAATGCTGCCTCTTACACCCAACTCAGAGGGTGCACACTCCAATTTAATGACTGACCTGAAAAATGAGATCTTTGAGAGGCTTCCCTGCTATCGTATATTTATTCCTCAAACCCCGTATGACTAAACCAGACTAAGTAGTCATTTAGCAGATGGCTGCTTGTGGGAGTGTGCTTTGTGTAAACTGATTACCATATTTCTTGCTATAACACTGACTACATTTTTAAAATGTACCTCACTGGTTGTAAAGTACTTTTGCACATCCCAATATTGTGTAACAGTCATACAGCACAAAGACAGACCCTTTGGCCCAACTTGTCCATGACAGCCAGATTTGCTAAACTCAACTAGTCCCATTTGCCTGTGTTAAGCTCACAACCTCTAAACCTTTGGGTGCTACAGAACTGCAAGTTCTTTCTTTTACTGTTGCCTCCCACTTATGCTATGTAACCACAGAAACAACCTCTTTTGGGAGCAGGCATGCCGTGGACTGATGTCCTTGGTATAGGGGCTGAAACATGGCCCACTGACATAGTTAGCTCATTTGGCTGGACTGCTGGGTTTGCAATGCAGCGTGATGCCAATAGTATAGGTTCAATCCCTGCTCTGGCTAAGGTTATCATGATATTTTCCTTCTCAAGCCGCCTCGCCCAACGCACAATGGCCCTCAGGTTAAACTGGTCGTGTCTCCCTAATGAGAAAGTGGGAAAATGGCAGTTTTTAACCATTGCGATTGGAATTCCTGCCTGAAAGTGCAGCGGAAGCATATTCAAACCTTAGCTTCCCGAAGAAAAAGGGGATAAATGTTCGAAGGAAAGAAAATTACGTGGCTACAGGGAAAGAGCATGTGAGAGAGATTATCAGATTGCCAGCTCTTTTAAAGAGCTGGCAGAGTCACGATGGACTGAATGGTCTCTTAGTGCACTCAAAGATATTAGGACTTACATAATTCACCCTAAGCCATAGATTACATACCAGTCCTGGACAGCATTAAAGGATTCTTCGTTAGTTATGTCATACATCAAGATAAAGCCCATTGCACCACGGTAATAAGCTGTGGTGATGGTCCTGTATCGTTCCTGACCAGCCGTGTCCTGAAGGAGACAAAGCAAAAGGACTTTCATTAAAACCCTCCAAGCAAAGGGAAGGGGCTAAGCAGAATTAAAAACAAAAAAATGCTGGAGATCACAGCGGGTCACACAGCATCCACGGAGAGAGAACAAGCTAACATTTCGAGTCTGGATGACTCTTCGTCAGAGCTATAATGCAGAAATTGAACCCAACTCTGACGAAGAGTCATCTAGGCTTGAAACATTAGCTCGCGCTCTCTCCACAGATACTGCTTGACCCACTGTGATTTCCAGGGTTTTTTTTGTTTTCAGTACAGATTCCAGCCGAGCACGTTCCACCTCCACCTTTCAGTAAGTTACTGGCTTATTAACAGTCGCAACTTGTACTTTTCGGACACTTTCAAAGGGGTTAAACGTTTGGCCAAGTGCTTTGGGGCATTCATCAAGTAAGCACACACACATTGAGACAAAGGTGGAGATATTAGGATAGGTGTCCCAAAGCCTGGTCAAAGATGCAAGTTTTAAGGAATATTTTAAAGGGTGTTTTAGGAGCTGATTCCAGAGTCATTGGTAAAGTGATGGAATTAGTGGAAACACTGTCTCATGACTGCAGGAGTCTAAAGTTTTCAGTAAATTTGAGGGGTTGGAGGATGTTATGGCGATGGAGCTGGAGGTGGTGGTTGGAGGATGAGCTGTGACAATAGAGACGGAAAGGTAGTTACATCCACTTACCCAGATCTGCAGCTTAATCCTCTTTTCATTCCTGTAAATAGTCTTCACTTTGAAGTCAATCCCAACAGTGCTGACGAATGCTGGAGTGAAGGAATCATCGGCATATCGAAACAGGAATGATGTTTTACCGACACTGCTGTTCCCAATGATCAGGATCTTGAACATATAATCAAAGTTCTGATCTGCGGACTCTTTCTGTCCAAAGCGTGGATCTGTAGCTGAAGCCATCTACAGAAAGCAGAATTATTCTCCTTAGACACATCCATAAGATAATAAGACAGAGGAGCAGAAATTAGGCCATTCAGCCCATCAAGCCTACTCCACCATTCAATCATGGCTGATAAGCTTCTCAACCCAATTCTCCCGCTTTCTCCCCGTAACCCTTGATCCCCTTGACAATCAAGAACCTATCTATCTCCGTCTTAAATGTACTCAATGACCTGGTCTCCACAGCCTTCTGTGGCAGTGAATTCCATAGATTCACCACGCTCTGGCTGAAGAAGTTTCTCCTTACCTCCGTTCTAAAAGGTCTTGCGTTCACTCTAAGGCTGTGCCCTCGGGTCCTAGTCTCTCCTACCAATGTAAACATCTTCCCAATGTCCACTCTGTCCAGACCGTTCAGTATGCTGTACGTTTCAATTACATCCCCCCTCAACCTTCTAAACTCCATCGAGTATAGACCCAGTGTCCTCAAACGTTCCTCATATGTTAAGCTTTCCATTCCTGGGACCATTCTCATGAACCTAAGACGATCATCACTCTTTTTGTGAAGAAGTACTTCTTGACAGCTTCTTGAATCCCAATGGCTAAATTGTTTCGATTTCTCACTATAGCTTCTCACTCCTCCCAGCATCAACCTAAAACACCTCATGCACAGTGAAGTACATACACAGGTGTTATGGAGCCAAGGGCAGGAGGCAGTGCCACATTACCAACAGTATTCATACCATACATACCACACCAACAGGCCATTTGACCCAACTAGTCTGGGCTGGTACACAGAAACACAAGAACAGGAGGAGGCCATTCAACTCCTGAAGCCTGTCCCTCTATTCAATGAGATTCTGTGACCTAATATCTTTCATAAAGATCAGGGAAGGTGGTAAAAGAGGGGGAGGTGTGGCTATAACGGTGGCTGAAAGAACTTTTGGCGAGGACTCGTCTACTGAGGTGGTATGGGCTGAGGTCAGAAACAGGAGAGGAGAGGTCACACTGCTGGGACTTTTTTATAGGCCTCCACAAAGTTCCAGGGATGTGGAGGAGAGGATTGGCAAAACAATTCTGGGCAGGAGTGAAAGGAACAGGGTGGTCATTATGGGAGACTTTAACTTCCCCAACATTGACTGGAAATGCTATAACTCTAGTACGTCTGATGGATCGGTTTTTGTCCAATGTGCGCAGGAGGGTTTCCTGACACAGTATGTCGAAGGCCCAACAAGAGGGGAGGCCACACTGGATCTGGTACTTGGTAATGAACCAGGCCAGGTGTTTGATTTAGTGGTAGGTCAGCACTTTGGAGAGAGTGACCATAATTCGGTTACGTTTAGTTTAGCGATGGAAAGGGATAGGAACATGCCACTGGGCAAGAGTTATAGATGGGGGAAGGGCAATTATAATGCCATTAGGCAAGACTTAGGAGGGATAGAATGGGGTAGCAAAATGCAAAAATGCAGGGGATGGGGACAATCGAAATGTGGAGCTGGTTTAAGGAACAGATATTGCGTGTCCTTGATAGGTATGTCCCTGTCAGGCACGGAGGAAGTGATAAGGTAAGGGAATCGTGGTTTACAAAAGAAATTGTATCTCTTGTTAAGCGGAAGAGGGAGGCTTATGTGACATTGAGACGAGATGGTTCAGATGAGGCGACGGAGAGTCACAGATTAGCTAGGAAGGATTTAAAGAGAGAGTTAAGAAGAGCAAGGAGGGGACATGAGCAGTCATTAGCAGGTAGAATGAAGGAGAACCCTAAAGCTTTCTATAGGTATGTGAGGAATAAAAGGATGACTAGGGTAAGAATAGGGCCAGTCAAAGACAGAAGTGGGAAGTTGTGTGTGGACCCTGTGGAGATCGGAGAGGTGCTAAACGAGTATTTCTCATCTGTTTTCACTCAGGAAAAGGAGAATGCTGTAGAGGAGAAGACTGAGATACGGGCTAATAGACTTGAAAGGATTGAGGTTAGTGAGGAGGAGGTGTTATCAATTCTAGAAGGTGTGAAGGTAGATAAATCCCCTGGGCCGGATGGGATTTTTCCGAGGATTCTCTGGGAAGCTAGGGAGGAGATGGCGAAGCCTTTGGCCTTGATCTTTGAGTCGTCATTGTTTACAGGTTTAGTACCAGAGGACTGGAGGATTGCAAATGTTGTGCCCTTGTTCAAGAAGGGCAGTGGAGATGACCCAGGTAATTATAGACCAGTGAGCCTGACGTCTGTTGTAGGAAAAGTTTTGGAAAGGATTATAAGAGATAGGATTTATAATCATCTAGCAAGCATCAACTTCATTGGAGATAGTCAACATGGATTCGTCAAGGGCAGGTCGTGTCTCACAAACCTCATTGAGTTTTTTGAGAAGGTGACCAAGCATGTGGATGAGGGTAGGGCAGTTGACGTGGTGTACATGGACTTCAGTAAAGCCTTTGATAAGGTTCCACATGGTAGGCTATTGGAAAATGCGGAGGCATGGGATTGAGGGAGATTTAGCAGTTTGGATTAGAAACTGGCTCTCTGAAAGAAGGCAACGAGTGGTGGTTGATGGAAAATATTCAGCCTGGAGTCCGGTTACTAGTGGTGTGCCACAAGGATCTGTTTTGGGACCACTCCTGTTTGTCATTTTTATAAATGACTTGGACGCAGGCATAGGTGGATGGGTTAGTAAGTTTGCAGGTGACACTAAAGTCAGTGGAGTGGTGGACAGTGTGGAAGAATGTTGCAGGTTGCCGGGAGACTTGGATAAACTGCAGAATTGGGCTGAAAGGTGGCAAATGGAGTTCAATGCAGATAAATGTGAGGTGATTCACTTTGGGAAGAATAATAGGAAGGCAGAATACTGGGTCAATGGAAAGATTCTTGGTAGTGTGGATGTGCAGAGGGATCTTGGTGTCCAGGTACATAGATCCCTGAAAGTTGCCACCCAGGTTGATAGTGCTGTTAAGAAGGCATACGGTGTGTTAGGTTTCATCGGTAGAGGGATTGAGTTCCGGAGCCGTGATGTCATGCTGCAGCTGTACAAAACGCTAGTGCGGCCTCACTTGGAATATTGCGTACAGTTCTGGTCGCCCCGTTACAGGAAGGATGTGGAAGCATTGGAAAAGGTGCAGAGGAGATTTACCAGGATGTTGCCTGGTCTGGAGCGAAGGTCTTATGAGGAAAGGCTGAGGGACTTGGGTCTGTTCTCGTTGGAGAGAAGAAGGCTAAGAGGGGATTTAATAGAGACATACAAAATGATCAGAGGATTAGATAGGGTGGACAGTGAGAGTCTTTTTCCTCGGATGATGACGTCGGCTAGTACGAGGGGGCATAGCTGCAAATTGAGGGGTGATAGATTTAAGACAGATGTCAGAGGCAGGTTCTTTACTGAGAGAGTGGTAAGGGCGTGGAATGCCCTGCCTGCCAATGTAGTTAACTCAGCCACATTAGGGGCATTTAAACAGTCCTTGGATAAGCATATGGATGATGATGGGATAGTGTAGGGGGATGGGCTTAGATTAGTTCACAGGTTGACGCAACATCGAGGGCCGAAGGGCCTGTTCTGCGCTGTATTGTTCTATGTTCTACATCATATACCCACTGATGTCCCAAATTCCTTAAGATCTCTGAATATCTGAAATCTATCAATCCCAGATTTAAAATTAAGAATTGATTCTGCATCGATCATTGTTTGTAGAAGAGACGTTTGGATTCTTGCCCTCATTTGCGTGCAGACACCTATTCAAATTTCACTACAAATTTTGAGACTTTTTCCTCCTCCCTCCCACCTCACCTCACCCCCCAGCCCTAGATGACCCAACCAGCCAAATTGGCTTCTCTCCATCTACTTCTACAGGGCAGCGACAGCCTAGTGGTATTATTGGTACACTGTTAGTCCAGAGACCCAGATAACGTTCTGGGGACCTGGGTTCGAATCCCACCATGGCAGATTTTTGGATTTTGAATTCAGTTAAGAGTCTATTGAGGACCATGAAATCATTATTGATTGTTGGGGAAAAACCCATCTGGTTCACTATTGTCCTTTAGGGAAGGAAACTGCCATCCTTACCTGCTCTGGCTCCAGACCCACAGCAATGTGGATGATTCTCAACTGCTCTCTGGGCAATAAATGCTGACCGAGCCAGCAATGCTCTCATCCCATGACTGAATAAGAAAAGCCTTTCCCCATCCCCTTTCCCTTATTGAATAAAAATCTTCCAATGAATCACCACGTGACCTCTACACTTCCAGGGGAAACTAAGACTAGTTTGTGCCACGCAGTCCCCAGAGAAATCACGAACAGGTATTGTCCTAGAAAATCTATACTTCACTCCAAGCATCTCTTTTAGAGATGCGGTGGACTCTAGAGATGGTCTACCCAAGGGCTTTGTAACATGATTTCCGTCCCCTTGTATTCTAGTTCACTAGACAGAAAGGCAAGCATTCCATTGGGTTTTTTTATTAATCTTCTGTGTCTCTGCATTATGTTCTCATGATCTTGGACATCAACCAAACACGCGCATACATTTAAGCCTCCAATGTTTCTAGGTTTTCATTTCCTAGAAAGCCCCAGTTTTTAAAAAGGTCTAGAGTGGACAATCTCTCACTTCTCAACACAAATTGTTGTGGTTTTGCCAATGCGTTTACACAATCAGTGTCTCTGATCTTGTGCTGCCACCTACACTGCCTACAATGCTGTTAACCTTTGTGTCGTTGTTCAATTTGAATGCATGCTTTCTGTCTCTAAGTCATTCAAAAATACAGTCAATAGTTGAGGCACAAACACAGATCCTTGTGGAACATCAATTACTTCCTGCCAATTCAACACCTGCCCTCTATCCATGCCCCCTATCTCCTGTTATTCAGCAATTTCCCAACTTGGTCAATAATCTGGGAGTCTATCTTAGTTCCCAGTCTGATTTCAGGCACTTTATCAAAGGCTTCTGGAAGTTTGTATAAATAATGCCAATAGACAGTCCCTTATCCACGACTTTAGTCATCTCTTCAAATCAAAAAAAAAGGCAGTTTGGGTATTCAATATTCCACAAATATCTCTCATTGCATCAACCTCAACGTTGCCTCTTAAATTTCTTTTTATCACAATTTCTCTCTTTTACATATCTGGTTTACTTTCAAAAGCATCAAGGTATTTATCACATGAAGGATTGCATTATCACTTTTAATGACGGTGCTGGTTTGGGGAAGAATACTCACCAGGAAATTGAGACAACCTCCTCTTTAATTTTCAACATGCCATTCCCTTAGCACTGGACTGGAAAGCTAACCTAGGTAATGGAAACCACGAGATACAATCCTGACTAAAGTTTTAGCAAAGATCTGTAGCTCGGGTTGTGGGTGAGGTGGTTGACTTGTTCGCCGAGCTGGCTCGTTTTCATTCAGACGTTTCGTCACCATGTTAGGTGACATCATCAGTGAGGCCTCATACCTAGCATGATGACGAAATGTCTGAACGAAAACAAGCCGGCTCGACAAGCAAGTCAACAACCTCATACAATCCTGACTTTCTCAATTCCTTCATGGGGTGTGGGCAATGCCAGCAAGGTCAGCATTTATTGTTCAGCCCCTGCACAACTGACTGACTTCCTGGTTCATGTAGTGAGGTCAGCTCAGACTCAAAGGGTGTCTTCTGTGCTACAAGACCATAAGAGATAGGAGTAGTAGGCCATTTGGCCCCTTGACCCTGTGCTGCCATTCATAACTGACCTGGTATTCCTCACATTCACTTTCCTGCCTTTACCCAATATCCTTGATTCCCAACTGATCAAAAACCCATCTTAAAAATACACAAAGACTCTGCTCCAACAACTCTCAGTGGCAAGGAGTTCCAAACATTCAGACCCCTCTGAGAGAAGAAATTCCGCCTCATCTCAGTCTTAAATTTCTACCCCTTTACTCTGAGACTATGCCCTCTGCTCTTAGACTCTCCCATGAAGGAAAACATTCTCTCAGTATTTACTCTGTCAGGCCCCTTAAAAATCCTACTTGTCTCAATGAGATCACCTCTCATTCTTCTAAACTCCAGTGGGTAGAGTCCCAACCTGTTTAACCTTTTCCTGTATGCCTATGACACTATGACCACTAGCAGTCAATCATACTGCTTTTGGACAGTTGCACAGTCTCGTGCCTATACCCAGATATTCAGGATATCAGCAAGAGAGATATTAAAGACATCGTGCAGGAAAATGGCACTGAAGTTCAGGATCAGTCATGGTCTTGTTGAGCGGTGGAACAGGTTTGATGGGCTGAATGGCCTACTCCTACTCCTATTTCCCATATTCCCCTATATTCACTACAGCCTCTGTTAATGGGCTAGGCAGACCACACAATACAGGAGCACATGTAGGCCATTCAGCATTGAATCTGTGCCAGTGTACAATGAGATCATGGCTGATCTGATAATCCTCGACTCCACTTTCCTGCCTTTTCCCATAAGCCTCGATTCCCTGACTGATTAAAAATCTGTCTCAGCCTTGAATATACTTAGTGATCCAGTTAGTGATCCAGCCTCAACAGCCCTTTGTGGTAAAGAATTCCACAGATTCAATATACTCTGAGAGAAAAATTTCCCCCTGATTTCTGTCCTAAATGGATGGCCTCTTGTTCTGAGATGATCTCCTCTGGTCCTAGACCCTCCCACAAGGGGAAACAACCTCTCCCACATCTACCTTAGTGAAGCTCCCAAAGAAGCTTGTTTATTTCAGTAAGGCCATCTCTCATTCTTCCAACTTCTAATTCATACTTGTCTGATTTACTCAACTTCTCCTCCTAAGACAGTTTCTCCATACCTGGGATCGACCTACTGACCTTCCCCTGGACTGCCTCCAATGCCAGTTATATGTTTGCTTGAGCGGACCAAAACCGTTCACAGTATTGTAGGTGTGGTCCAACTAGAATCTTATACAGTTTACCAAAACTTCATGCTTTTATATCCCATGCCTTTTGAAATAAAGGCCAACAGTCCATTTGTCTTTACAATATTATTGACCTGCTGAACTTGGATGCTAGCTTTATGTGACTCCCAAATCCCTCTGATCTCCAAAAAAAAACTGACTGGAGAAACTCAGCAGGTCTGGCAAGAGATAATGTTTTGAGTCCGGTGACTGAGCTCTCATGAAGAGTCACTGGGCTCAAAACATTAAATCTGCTTTCTTCCCACAGATGCTGCCTGAGTTTCTCCAGCAATTTCTATTTTGTTTCAGATTTCCAGCATCCACCGTTATTTTATCCCTCTGTTCTGTAGCTTTATGTAAATAATATTCAGCTCCTCTGTTTATCCTGCCATAGTGCAGAACCTCACATTTCACATATTCCATCTGCCAAATGTTTATCATTTGCCTAACCGGTCTATATCCTTCTGCAAACACTTCACATCTTCTTCATTACTTGCCTTCCCACCTATTTTTGTGTAATCTGCAAACTTGGCGGCAGTACATTCACTTCCCTCATCCAAGTCATTCATACGTACATTAACAGATTAGGGTTTTCCAATTCTAGCTGGAAGTGTTTCAGCAAGAAGGTCAGAATTAGAAGAGCAGAGAGTTCTTGGAGGGTTGTTGGGCTGAACTAGGTTCAGCTGATAAAGGCGGGGATGAGGCCACTGAAAGATCCCGAATTCAAGTCTGAGAATTTAAAAATGGAGTTATTGCCAGAGTGTCACTCAAAGTTGCTTGGTGTGGTTTACAGACTATTGCTCTTGCCCCTCTCACAGCCTTGGCTCTATGCCTTATGCTGTAGAGCCTGGAATTCTCTGGGACTCCTCACTAATAAACTATAGTGAATGACCAAACTTAGATGTGTCTTTCTTCTTTGTAAAGGTACTATGTTTGAAGCGAAGAATGTGCTGGAAGGATGTTCAACACCAGTTTGGTTAGACAGAGTCTAGGCATATACTTTTCAAGTCAGAGTTTTATTCCAACTTATACAAAGAACTCCAGAACACTCCTCCACTTGGTCTCAGGCCCTATCAGCTGTTAACAAGGGTGAGATGAAATAATAACCCACGCAGACTATACTCATGTTGGGTTGAGTAACCAGTTACAGTATTATATTCTCTGTTACACCATGTGCAATTTGTGTTTCAAAAATACATCAATGGCTGTAAAGCACTATGAAAGGTGCTGATTAACTGCAAGTTATTTCTTTCCAACAAATCATAGGAAGCTCTGACTCGCTCTTCCACCCCCAGGAAGCTCTCTGTTCTCTGTCTCTTCCCCCTCCTCCCACAGGCTTCAATGTTAAGCTGTGATCCAGAGCTTTTACAAGGTGGGAACAAGCCATGAGTCAACTAAACACAGATTCAACGTCAGCAGCAAGTCAGCTGTGACAAAGGCTCCTGGCAGCTCAGATCTTCGCACGCTCGCTGTGAGAATTTCATTTTGCCATGGATACTGCAGGTCACCAGGGCAACAGGTGCTGTCACCATGGAAACCAATGATTACCAAAATGGTACACTCTTCCACTGTGGATACCCAATGTTAGACACCAGTGAGGGAGATTGGGAGGTACCCATGGTAATCCCATGGGATGCAAGCAGCTGGGGTACATCATATATCACCGTGGAAACTAGTGATTGGGAGGCATTGCAAAGTTTCCATGGAGACAAGTGGTTGGGTGGGGTCACAAAGTTACCCCCGATACCAGTGGTGGGGGGCAGCAGTCACACAAGGTATTAGTGGTTGGGAGGCAACCCAGTGAGAATAACCATGTTATTAAGTTTCAAATAGATTATAGGTCCCCCATTTTAAATGTCACTAGAATTTCATTAAAACTAGATAAATTAAAATTGGGCTGAGGAATTGGCAAAGCTCACTGCTCCTGCAAATAGGCCTCAAATATCCCAGTGGATAGTGCCCACGCCCTGCCCAGGTGTAAACATGGCTGAGGAACACCAACCGGTGTCTCACCAGCAGGATGTGTGGATGGTCTCCATGGCTAGGGCCAACAGGAGTCTGAGGATCAATTCTCTCACTTGCTTATTTCCCTTCTTGGCAGGTAACCAATGGTAGGAACGTGGGACTGAGGCGCTATCGGTTCAGGTATAGGAACCACTGACCATAAGACGTTGGAATAAAAACAGCCCATTCTGACCATCAAATCTGCTCCACCATTTAATGAAATCACAACTGATCTAATAATCCTCAACTCCACTTTCCTGCCTTTCCCCCATAACTCTTGATTCCCTTACTCATTAAAAATATACTTGAATATACTTTAGTGATCTAGCCTCAACAAACATCTGGGGTAAAGAATTTCACAGATTCACTCCCTTCAGAGAAGAAATTCCTCCTCACTTGTCTCAAGTGGGTGACCCCTTCTTCTGAGATGATGCCCTCTGGTCCTAGACGCTCCCATAAGGGGAAACAACCTTTCCACATCTAACCTGTTAAACCCCGCAACAATCTTGTATGTTTCAGTAAGGTCTCCTCTCATTCCCCTGAACTCCCACTCGTACAGGCTCAATCTGCTCAACCTCTCCTCAAAAGGTAGTCCCTCCATAACCAGGATCATCCGAGTGAACCTTTTGCACTGACTCTCATCCCAGAATATTGCAGTGAGTGTAAAGGGGGATCTTAGCCATTGGGATTCGCTGCTCACACGAGTCATGCTTATGCCAAGCAGTCAGATAGAAACTTTTAACGAGGGGAAAACCAAGAAATTCTCAAGCTCCAGCCCAGCTCATCTCCACCTCCCTAACCTGTTTTCCTCTCACCCCAAGCCACACCCCCATCTCCTATCTACTAACCTCATCCCGCCCCCTTGACCTGTCCATCCTCCCTGGACTGACCTATCTCCTCCCTACCCCCCTACCTACACTCACCTTTACTGGCTCCATCCCCGCCTCTGCGACTTGTCTGCCTCCTCTCCACCTATCCTCTCCTCTATCCATCCTCTATCCGCCTCCCCCTCTCTCCCTATTTATTTCAGAACCCTCTTCCCCTCCCCCATTTCTGATGAAGGGTTTAGGCCCGAAACGTCAAGGTTTCCTGCTCCTATGATGCTGCTTGACCTGCTGTGTTCATCCAGCCCCATGCTTGTTATCTCAAATTCTCAAGCTGACTCAGATGGTCTTGAATCAAACCAAATGCCCCACATAATTGTAACAGGATGAGCTGGTGGATGGGGGTTGGGGGTTGGAGGTGGGGGGTCAACTCAGCCAGAATCCCTGCTCTCGATTTTTGTCCAATGATTGTGGCTGGAAAGCTGACAGATTCCTGCAGTGAGCAGGATCTAAACTTTGGTGCAATTCCCGATTGGGGCATAATCTGGCAACGCTCACTCACTGATTACACACAGACAAATGGGGGAAACTGGGGCCAGATGTGGGGCAGCACTTTGATTTTTTTGAGGGGTTGGGGTAGGGTGGTGAAGGTTTGGTGGCACACTTCCCAACAAAGACTTGGCACCTCTGGGACAGTGCCAATTTGCAAACAGGTAGATCCCATGATCCAACAAGATGCAATACTAATGAGATCCAGTTTAATAATGGCAGCTGAGGGCTAAATAATGACCAGGGACGACTCCCTGTCACTTCTTCAAAAAAGAATCTCCCTTCCCCCCCATGGGGGAAGCAAGTGAGGCCTCAGCTTCATGTTTCATGTGGAACACACCACTCCCTCTGTAGTCTCTGGAACAGGGTTTAATGTCACAATACGCTGACTGAGGAAGAAGTGACAGGAATACAAAGTACTGGAGGGTGATATCTGGAAGCTTCAGCCTGTTCTGACATTCAATGAGATCATGGTGGGTGTGTTGTCAAACTTCAGCCAACTCCCACTGTCCCACTTTCCCTGATCACCTTCAGTCAACAAAAATCGATCAACTTCAGATTCAAAATTAACAACTGATCAAACATCAACTGCCAGTAACATCTTTCCAAACTTCACTCAAAAGGTCTGACTTTAACTTTTAGACGCTATCCCCAGTCTGAGACTATCCAACTGACAAAAATAGTTGCTCCCAATTTCACCTCGCTGTTCACCTTTACCTTGAAAGCTCAGATCAAATTACCCTAATTTGTAGGCACTTACCCTAGCCGTGCGACCTCCTCTTAGAGTTTATTCCTCAGAGTCTTACATTACACCTTCCTTCAAAGTCAATAAATCATTCTATTGTGATTCAAGAAGGCAGTTCCTCACCACCTTCTCAAGGGCAACTACGGATGGGCAATAAATGCTGGGGCCAGGCAGCAACATCCTTATCCCATGAATGAATTTTTAAATAATGTGTTGTGCCCAAACCCAACATTGGCCTGGCACCACATTTTGTTGTTATTCAGTTGACTGAATAAGACCAATCTTGAAGACCCAAGTGTTTGGAGAGAAAGGCTAAGAGCTTGCCCAGCAAGGCTTGAGGCAAGGTAGTTTCTGCTCTGTATTGTGACATTAAACCCCGTTCCAGAGACTACAGAGGGAGTGGTGTGTTCCACATGAAACATGAAGCTGAGGCCTCACTTGCTTCCCCCATGGGGGGGAAGGGAGATTCTTTTTTGAAGAAGTGACAGGGAGTCGTCCCTGGTCATTATTTAGCCCTCAGCTGCCATTATTAACGAGTGGGCATTTGCCTAAACACGGATCCTTGTGGAACACCAGTTACAACCTGCCCTGTCATTTATCCCTACTCTCTGTCTCCTGCTATCCAACCAATTTCCCAACAGGCTCAATAATTTGTTTTCAATTCAATGATCTTCAATCATAATTAACAGTCTCTTATGAGGGACTTTATCAATTACCTTTGTAAATTAATATAACATCCATACACAATCCACTTTGTACTACATTAGTCACTACCAAAAATGTTCATCAGATTTATTAGGTACAAACTACCTTTTACAAATCCACGCTGGCTCTGTCTGATCAGCTGAACATTCTCAAGATGTTCAGTCACCCTGTCCTTAATTACAGACTCTAGCAATATTTCGACAACAGATGTTGGCCCATCTCTCCCTGGCTTCCGCTCTCAGCTACTTAAATTGCAGGATGACAATTTTTCAACCTAAAGGAACATTTCCCAAATCAAGGAAGGTTATACTTAGGACATTTAAATGCAAAGAATAGAGAAATCAGGAACTCACTCTGCTCAAATATTTTAAAGCTGGGTGCAAATTAAAAACCTCAAGATTGTTACTAATAGTTTATTTTTACACAAGGGCTAGATGCACTGTGAAACAAAAGGTAAATGCAGTTAAGCTACAGACCAAACCAAGAGCTTATTAAATGGATGACCATTCTTGAGGGGCTGAATGGTTTCCTTGTGTTGTAATGTACCTACAGACCTATTTATAGAGCAGTTCACATAACAACACTACATCCCAGATCAATAGCTTTGTTGAAGACAGACCCATTATAATGTCCAGAAATGGCAGCAGTTTGTGCACAGCTCCCACAAACAGCAGAAAAGAAGAAAAAAGTAGCAACAATAGAATAGGCTGGGACTAAGCACAGTTACAGGTTAATTCAGGTCTGTCACTGTATAACACTGGGGTAGAGTACCGATGGGGACAGGTCTGTCACTGTACAACACTGGGATACAGTACCGGTGGAGATAGGTCTGTGACTGTATAACACTGGGATACAGTGCTGGGGGGGACAAGTCTGTGACTGTATAACACTGGGGTACAGTGCTGGGGGGGACAGGTCTGTCACTGTATAACACTGGGGTACAGTACTGATGGGGACAGGTCTGTCACTGTATAACACTGGGGTAGAGTACCGATGGGGACAGGTCTGTCACTGTATAACACTGGGGTAGAGTACCGGTGGGGACAGGTCTGTGACTGTATAACACTGGGGTAGAGTACCGATGGGGACAGGTCTGTGACTGTATAACGCTGGGGTACAGTACCGATGGGGACAGGTCTGTCACTGTATAACGCTGGGGTAGAGTACCGATGGGGACAGGTCTGTGACTGTATAACGCTGGGGTACAGTACTGGGGGGCAGGTCTGTCACTGTATAACGCTGGGGTACAGTACTGGGGGGCAGGTCTGTCACTGTATAACACTGGGGTACAGTTCTGGTGGGAAAGGTCTGTGACTGTATAACGCTGGGGTACAGTACTGATGGGGACAGGTCGGTCACTGTATAACACTGGGGTACAGTACCGGTGGGGACAGGTCTGTCACTGTATAACACTGGGGTACAGTACTGGGAGGGACAGGTCTGTCACTGTATAACACTGGGGTACAGTACCGGTGGGGACAAGTCTGTGACTGTATAACGCTGGGGTACAGTACCGATGGGGACAGGTCTGTCACTGTATAACACTGGGGTACAGTACCGGGTGGGGACAGGTCTGTCACTGTATAACACTGGGGTACAGTACTGGTGGGGACAGGTCTGTGACTGTATAACACTGGGGTACAGTACTAATGGGGACAGGTCTGTGACTGTATAACACTGGGGTACAGTACAGGTGGGGACAGGTCTGTCACTGTATAACACTGGGATACAGTACTGGGGGGACAGGTCTGTCACTGCATAACTCTGGGGTACAGTGCTGTGTGGGGACACGTCTGTCACTGTATAACGCTGGGGTACAGTACTGGGGGGACAGGTCTGTCACTGTATAACACTGGGGTATTAATAGTTAAAATTGTAAAGGACAAATTAAGAACAATGGGCACAATTAATATACATCACTTGACTGTTTAGAATGAGACAGATTTTTGTCGAGTTCAGTCCTAACTCAATGTCAAAAGCAGAAGCCCTCTGACAGGCAGAGACTAACGCCTCTGAGAGCAAAATATGTAAACCCTTTTCCTCAACTAGCAGCCTTGTGCCCTCTATTGGGCAGATTAATAATAAACTGGGGGACAAGTTCCTCCAGCACAAATCCGCTGCAATCCAGCTGGGGCTCGCTTGTCCTCTTTTGGACCAGAAACGTTGCCCAGTAACCATTTCCTTATCACACTCGAGATGTTAATTCACGTTAAGATACGTTGTATTTACTGCCTATTGCATGTAACAATGAATACATAATACATGCATCTCAAGGATCATACTGTAAATTATTAATTTCTGCCACAATTTATCCAGCACGACCAGTCAGTGTGTCAATGGGAAATGTATCAATCTCACCCTCCTCCCCCACCCCCTATCACTCAGTCTGCAGTAGGGAGGCACAGGGCGATGGTGTCAGTATCTCTGCTGCTTGAGAAAGCAGCGAGACTGGTCCAGCACACACCTCAGGAAGGTCGCTGCCTTCTGATGCTGGCTGTGAGATGTGAGCTGCAAGCGGCTGCAATGACAGGCACAGAGGCTGCAGGAACCAGAATGAATGAACCAGAGAGAGAGAGAAACCATCACTTCCAGCATCCCTCAGCACACATTAATGAAAATAGACATGGGGTGGGGGGGGGGGGGGAAAGGAACATTTTAAAGAGAAACCGTAAGCTACATTATTTCAATTTGTCCCATGCCTTCAGACCGCTATGATTTACGCCCATATTCTCCAACCCCCAACTCTTATATGTCAAATGAAGGTTATGGGGGAAAATAATATTAAATATGGATCATACGAACTGAAGCTGCAGCAATTTTAAAAATATTAAGCTATCGGATGGACTGCAGAGGTTGTATCCTGATGCCTCAGCGCTGCCCGTTCGACCCCAGCATCCTCACCTTCCAAGCGTTTGCCTCAGGACCGGTCTCTCTGAACACTACTGCAGCAGCAGCTCAGCACCTCAGCAGCTGATTGACAGCTCCGTTCTGACGTCAGTCCCGGGCCCTGGAGGGGGCGGGACCATATCGTGGCAATGATTGACTGTCCCAACGACCAATAGCAATCCAGAGCATCCCTTACCTCCTTCTGCCCAGCGCCCCCTTTACAAAACCTTTTTCTTTATTTTTACATTTGCAACGTGGACCCCACTTGCGTTAATTTTAAATGTTTATACTCCTGAGCAAAAACAAACCTGGGACACAACCTTCATTTATTTAAAAGCTTTATGAATTATTCACAGCTATGTCAGTTAGGGACTTGCTGAAAAACATTTGGGTTTATATTTTTATTTTTGCATATTATTTGCATTTTTAAAATGTCAAATCGAACGGATCTTGAATACAAAAAGCCAGGAGATCAGACAAATGGATGGGAGATGGACTGCACTTGGAATAAAGCAGATCTTATGAATAATTAATTATTTACTATTTAATTATTCAAGAGATTGTCCCTCTTTAACGGGATCAGCCGCAGATTCATCCCATTTTCAGCGAACTTTGTCTCCAAATTGGATTAAAGTTGGAAACAAGTCGCCTGCACAATGCAATGGGAAGCTGCAACCACTTTCTGCACTGTTCTGCATAATTAATGACGCATGGGTGGCCAAGTCCTCCGCCTGCAGCGCCCCCCTGCGGCTGGAGGACTGAGAGGCTCTGCAGCTTGACCAGTTCCACTCCTGGTCTTCTCCTCCATCACTGCTAACTCTATGTCAATCACCCATTCGTGGTGCAGTGGTAATGTCACTGGACTAACAATCTGACCAATGCTCTAGGATCAACGATTTGAATCCCACCAAGGCTGTTGGCAATGCTTGATCCTTTCAGTAGATGTGGGGATGATGTTCCTTCATGTGGGACAACCTAGAAATGAGAGTTTTAGGCTAAGGGGTGGCAGATTTAAAACAGAGATGAGGAGGAATGATTTCACTCAAAGGGTGGTGAATCTGTGGAATTCACTCCCCCAGAATTCGGTGGGATGCAGGTCCACAGAATAAATGTAAGGAGGAGATAGAGAGATGTTTAATCAGTAATGGGTTGAAGGGTCATGTAGAGGAGGCAGGAAAATGGCATTGAGACCAAGATGAGATCAGCCATGATTGTATTAAATGGTGGAGCAGGCTCAAGGGGCCTGATTGCCTGATCCTGTTCCTGGTTCTGATTGCACCTTCCCTTGCAATCGCGGAAAGTGCAACCCTCAAGTGGAGTTTATCACAAACATACAGAGAAAGCTTTTTGAGTTATTCTGGGCAAAAGGTTCTGAGTCTCCCACTTGGTTTAAGGGGTGGGATCAGATGCTGACATGCTTCCACAGTCACATAGCAATCTTCTCCCTTAGAACCTCTGGGAATACTCTTATGTTGAGCCTCCTACAAGATGGTGTACCCTGATGATGTATTTCTCATGTCAGGGGTGAGGCCTCAATTATGACATGCAGTTCCTGTTTACGGATTGTGGTCCTGCCCTCGGATCTTCTTCCAGGAATTGTCCATCTTCTATTTGGACCTGATGAATGGTTTGGTAAAGGTCAGCTCATGCTGAGTGTTCCCACTGCAGGAGTGGTTCATGCTGGCTGATGGAGCAAAGGGCTCAGGATGCTGAGCTGACCACAGTCGGGATGTATTGGATGGCAGAAGAGGATGGTTACTGTTCACTATGTGACCCCATTCAGAACCTCAGGACCAAGATACCCGACCCCAAGACTTCACGAAAAATCGTGGCAGCTCAGGCATGTGGTGGGCTTCCAGATAAAGTGACCACTGTATTTCTGGAACTTGACATTGGTCCTGTGCATAGGACACCCCGCCCTACCAGATAGAGACCTTTAGAGACTGCTGGGCATCTCAGGGGCTAGGGTGTATTATCCCCCGGCTGACATTACTTTGACTTAGTTTCCATTCACCTTTTATAAGTTTCCATTAACTGTTATTTTGTTTTTTATGACAGGATCAAGGTAGGGGCTCTCTAATCTGATCGTAGCTTTGATTTTAAAAGGGCTGAAAGTGTAACACTTGCCCGTTCCTTCGCTGCTCACAATATGGTCTCCTTTACACTGATGAGACCAAACACAGGCTGGGTGACTGCTTTGTGGAACACCTTGATTGTGTCTGTAAGAATGACTGTGACCTCCCAGTTGCTTGCTAATTCAATAAACCACCATGCTGTCATGCCAACATTCCTGTCTTGGGCTTGCTGCAATGTTCCAACAATGTATAACACAAGTTTGAGGAAGAAGACCTCATTTTCCACTTAGGCACTTTACAGCTTCATGGTCTCAACATTGAATTTCCCGAGTTCAGAAACTGACCGCGTTATGTCTGTTCTCAATTGTCATTACATTCACTACACCCTCACAACCCACCTCTCCCACAAACCTGCCTCGTTTGTGTCTTGTTTACTTTAAAAACCTCAGAACCATGGATACTGGAAATGTTTTTTATTAATTGTTCGTGGGATGTGAGCATCATCATCCAGGCCAGCATTTATTGCCCATTCCTAATTAAGAATCAAGCACATTGCTGTGGGTCTGGAGTCACATGTAGGCCAGACCAGGTGAGGATGACAGATTTTCTGCCCCAAAGAACATAGAGTCATAGCACGCAAACAGAACCTTCAGTCCAACCAGTCCATGTCAAACGTAATCCCAAACTAAACTAGTCACACTTGCCTGCTCCTGGCCTATATCGCTCCAAACCATTTCTATTTATGTACTTATCCAAATGTCTTTTAAACATCATATTTGTACCCACATCCATCACTTCCTCAGGAAGTTCATTCCTTATGACACGTAAAGAAATTGCCCCCATGTCCTTTTTAAATCTCTCTCCTATCACCTTAAAGATGTGCCCCCTAGTCTTGAAATCCCCCAATTTAGGACAAAGACAACTACCATTAACTGTATCTATACTCCTCAGTATTTTATAAACCTCTATAAGATCGCTTCTCAACCTCTTATACTCCAGTGAAAAAAGTCCTAACCTATCTGGCCTTACCTAATAACTCAAACCTTCCATACCCAGCAACATCCTAGTAACGAAAACAGAAGTTGCCGGAAAAGCTCAACCGATGTGGCAGAATCTGTGAAGAGAAACCAGAGTCAACATTTCAAGTATAGTGACCCTTCCTGAGAACTCATGGTAGCTAGGAAAATGTCAGTTCATATGCAGAAGATAGGGCGGGGGAGGGGGTAAAGGAGTAAATGATAGGTGGAGACAGAGCCCAAAGAGAGAGAAGAACAGTTGGACAGACAAAGGGGTGGATAATGATCTGGCTAGGAGGGTGAATAGCTGTTAATGGAGACTGTTAGCAGCTAACAATAGGTAGTGTGTAATGGTAGACTATCTGACAGCAAGGCCTGATATGTGGGGTAGGGGGCTAGTACATGGGAAAGTTTAGGCCCTAAAATTATTGAACTCGATATTGAGTCCGGACGGCTGTAGGATTCCCAAGTGGAAAATGAGGTGTTGTTCTTCCAGCTTGTGCTGAGCTTCGCTGGAGCACTGTAACATCCTGGTAAATCTCTTGTGAAACCTCTCCAGTTTAATAACATCCTTCCCATAACTGGGCAATCAGAACTGGACACAGTATTCCAGAAGAGGCCTCACCAATGTTCTGTATAACCTCAACATGACTTCTCAATTCCTACACTCAAAGGACTGAGCAATGAAGGGAAAGTGTGCTAAACTCCTCTTACAATAGTGAATCAAATGGATTTTTTCTGACAATTGACAACGATTTCATGGTTATCATTAAACCCTTACTTCCAGTTTCTTTGTTGCATTGAAATTCCACCATCTGCCATGGCAGGGTTTTAAGCAGGGGTCCCCACTAGATTTACAATCTAGCGATAACACCACTAGGCCAATGCTTCCCCCTGAATCTGAAATGAAAACCAAAACTGCTGGGAAAACTCCATAGTTGTGGCCAACATCTATGGAGAGAAAGCAGCGTTCTGAAGAAGGGTCACTGGACTTGAAACGTTAACTCTACTTTCTCTCCACAGACTGCCGGACCTGCTGAGACTTTCCAGCTATTTTTGTGTCTTGTTTACTTTGTTCTTCACAGAGACGACCCATTCTTTCGCTTTCACACCTTAATTTATACCCACTTTCCATCTGATTTTCTGTTCCATCACAGTTACCAACCCCATTGTCTTTTGCACTGGGCCTTTTTGCAATCCACCCTCCTGTTCATCCTCTGCCTCCAACAAAAGTATATGAAAAAAATTTCTAACACTCTCAGTGTTGAAGAAGTCACATCAGACTCAAAGATAACAAGCATGGGGCTGGATGAACACAGCAGGTCAAGCAGCATCATAGGAGCAGGAAAACTTGACGTTTCGGGCCTAAACCCTTCATCAGAAATGGGGGAGGGGAAGAGGGTTCTGAAATAAATAGGGAGAGAGGGGGAGGTGGACTCAAACTCTGTTTCTCTCTCTACAGACGCTATCAGACCTGCTGAGTTTCTCCAAAGTTTTCAGTGCTTGCCATCTCTCCCTGCTGGTGTAAGGATCATAGGGCTGGCGATAGGAGATCAGAAGCAGGTCCGTTCAGCCTGAGCCGATTAACAGGAAAAGACACAGCAGATATACTATTTCCACTGGCTGGGGATTCTAGAACTGGGGGGCATGGTCTGACCATTAGGGCTAGACCATTCAGGAGAGATGTTTGGATGCACAAGGTGGCAGAAGTTTGGAACTCTCTTCCACAAACCACAGTGGATACTGGATCAGTTGATAATTTTAAATCTGAGAGAGATAATTTTTTATTAAGCAAAGTATTAAGGGATCTGGGCCAAAGGCAGGTATATGGAGTTGGGCCACACCTCAACCATGATCCCATTGAATGGCAGAACAGGCTCAAGAGGCTGAATGGTCTACTATTTTCCTACATTAGGCTCAATCACTGAAACTAGGAGATCTTCAGTAGCTCAGGACTCAATTGATGGCTTTCTTTAGAGATGTCAGCTAAGTTTCATTATGGAATGCACTGCCTGGAAATGTGGTGGAGGCAGGTTCAATTGAGCCATTCAAGAGGGGCATTGGATGATTATTTGGATAGACGGTTTGTGGAAGGGTTAAGGAACAAACAGGAGAATGGATCTCGGTGATGATGCTCAGTTAATAAGATGGTACAGGCAAGTTTGGCTGAATGGTCTCCTCCTACCCCATAACACTTCCCTGATTCTGGGCTGTACTCTCTCTGAGTCAGGTATGTTCAGAACCAACTCCATAAATGTGAGTGTAGAAGCCTAGGCTAATGGACCTGTGATACTGTTGGAGTGCCACCCTGTCGAAGGTGCTCTCTTTTGCATGACTTGAAACCATGTCTTCTCTCTCTTGTGATACTGCACTATTTTGAAGAAGAGCACGGACCTTGCAGGGTTGTAAGGCTTGGAAGTCGGTGTAGGGTCATGGATAGATTTCAGGACCAAGATGAGAATTTTAACATTGGCTCGTGGTCCAGAAATGCCCCAAAGTAGGTCAGTGGACACATGGGAAAAAACGTCAGAGAAATTTAACGCACAGTACAAAGTTTCAGAACATAAGACAAGGAGAATCAAAATGTTATTGAAAACTTTATATGACGCGGTTTGTGTTACATCTACAACATACAGGTATAGATACTAGTCATACTCTAAATCAGAGCTTAACAGGGACCCTGCACCTCTTCCCTTGGAAAGATTCTGCTGTACAGATTGGAATAAATAGTGAACTTAATTACAATTATACACATTGAAAACAGCTGAAGAGAAAGAAATGGTCAAAAATATCCAGTGTGGTGAAAACAATTCTATTTCTCGGTCATTAATGTTTATACACAACAGAATGATTGAGACCATTAACTACGTCCTGGAACCTTGGTCAAATGGCCATAAATACTTTCGTTTGTTGAAGAACTCTACGCGAAAAGCCATTCTCTTCTGTTGGTAATAACTTTTTTAATGAATGGGAACAGAAGTTTCTTTATGTGTGTGTATGTGTTTATGTATGTATGGTGCACTCGGTTGAAAGATCAGTTGATGACAGAATGGTACAAGGTTGGAGAAACAGGACAGGAAGAAGACACTGGCAATTTACAGGGCGGCTATGTGTCTCACTGTTGTCCAGCAATGACTTTGCCCCGTCCTGTTTGGCATTGCGTTGAAGTTTGGTGCGTTATTTCAGATGGTGACGAGGTCTTCGGTTGGCAAATGCCAGCACATACAACTTCATTTAGGTATCAGGCACAATCTTCCCCTAACGGCACAGAAACAAGATTTGAGCTTGTCAGGTGAGGGTGTGGGGAATTAATGTAGGATCATATAACTTGAAGCTACTGTATGTGGCTCTCACAACTGAAATATTCCACAAGTTCCTCACGACAAGACAGATGATCTATTTGTCTTTAAAATGGAGTGTTATAACAGGGAATGTATATTGAATTTCCTCCAGGGTCACTGATTTTCTCTTGTTCATTAAAGGTGACTCAAAGTGTGATAGCACATTACGTGTCAGGGTGGTAGGAATTGCAAGCCAAGTGTAAATAGACTAGAGGTAGGCAGGCAAATTGTCACTCTGAATATGCTGTAACACAGACTTAACACTTTGTATTAACCAATGGTGACTATTGAACAGGAGAGTTTTCCAAAGGTATGTGGTCCCATCAATAGCTGGGTTACTTTGGATCTGAACTCCAAGATAAAGTTTCAATTGTGCAGTGAGTACTGAGCCTCATTTTATTCCCTGAGCAGAAAGGGTTAATTTCAGAAACAAAATCAGAAAATTGCTGGAAAAGCTCAGCAGATCTGGCAGCAGCTGTGGAGAGAAAGCAGTTGGAAGGGTCACTTGCAGAGAAATCAGAGTTGATGTTTTGGATCAAGTGACCCTTCCAACTGCTTTCTCTCCACAGATGCTGCCAGATCTGCTGAGCTTTTCCAGCAATTTTCTGTTTTTGTTTCTGATTTACAGCATCTGCAGTTCTTTCAGTTTTTAAAAAGGGTTAATTTCACTCTGGTGCGGATGAGGGAACTTTCTCGGAAACCTTACAGGATTTACAGTCAAACGTGTTCACATGGAAACAAGGCCAGTGAGGCTGGATTCTGGATCTACTTAATGTGAAGGCGCTCCTCCAGGTACCGCTGCCAGCTGCCAGTGTATGGAACAGGAGATCAGCCCAGGATGCCCTGAAAGCAGGCAGCTGAGAAAGGCTGAGATTCTGCTTCTCGGGCCAGTTTCACTCAGCAGTCAGCCCGACCGAGGGACATTCACATGTGAGGATTCAGACTCCCCACTGCTCATAAACATCAAAACACTGGGTAATAGCTTCTTGATCCAAATTCAAGACAACTGAACTCAAGAGAAATTTTCTAACCATTCAGCTGCTCTTTTACTTACTCATGGGTTGACACAGGTCCAAGTTATTTTCTTTTCCCAAGCTGAGGTCAAAGACAGGGAATAGTTCCAATCTCCACCACAACATCTGCTACCCCAGGGACAACTAGAAAGTTTGGTCGTTGCAATGACTGACAAATGTCACGTTTATGAATATGACAAAACGGGGTGGATGTTTTCCTCCGAGATGGGTCTACTGAGCCCCAAAACAGATCAATAACACAGGATCAGAGAAACCCCCTCGCTGTGACATAGGAATTAAATCAGTTCACTTGGCCCAGTCACCTTCTAAAGTCCTTGACCGTTGCTGGGTCAGAATGCTGACCTATTGGCACACCTCCACTGCCTGCAACTTCAGCAATTCAGGAACAGGGTCTAGCATCAGTTTATTGTGAGGCATTAAGGGATGGGCAATAAATGCCAGCCTTGCCACCAACACCAAGAAAATGAGCAATTTTTATGAAACAATCTTTACATTCTTACTGATATTACTGACCTCTGACCTTCCTGTACATTTTAGACCCTGATATCCCTACCTCAGCCTGATTGAAACTGAAGTCAAAGTAGAGGGGGGTGGGGTGTCCAGTTGTTCTGAACTAGTCTGCTCAAGTCAACTGCGTTCCAAAAGCAACTCTTCAGATACCATCTCACCTGCCTAACCCAAAAACTATCGAATGTTACAATCAAGCCCAATACCACATCCCTTACAACAAGCATTAAGGAGATTGTGGAGCAAGCTTACAGTCTCTTAGACAGCCCTCCAAACTGTGCAATGTAATGCCCCTTTAAAACTAGGGATACGTTACTGCTTTAAAGACCACACTTTGTAGTTTCAATGCTGCCCCTCCATGTCATGACCCCCCCACTGTGCCTCCCTCCACAATGCCGGTCATCTTAGTTCTGCTGTTGTCAACATCAGGTGCAATCATTGTGTTAAAGCTGAGGTTTGTGTAGGACAGGTCTTCTTTAAGAGCCACAGACATACAAACCAGGGTGGGAGAATAATGCAATGATTCCTCTTTCTGCACAGGTTTTTCCACCAGAAAGATGGTTTGGAACGTGCTGAAGGCAAGGCACAGGATGAAAGTTAAGAGGAGGATAAAGTCAGCACCTCATTAGTCAGTTGCAAGATGACAGAACCATGTGCACTCTGCAGAATGGAAGGAATCCCACCCCTCTCCAACCTCCCTCTCACCCTCAAGTCTCCAGATCCTGTCCTCCAGAGCTGCTGCCCTAAACCCAGCTTCTATTTCCCCATCTTGCCAACTAAACCACAACCATCCCTCTCTCCCCTCTCCAAAGGCCTGTGAAAATTCTGCAGATTGGTGGAATATCACAGGGTGCAGTTTCTCTGTATTACACCCAAGGGCACACACTCTCACAAGCAGACTCTGTGCAGACTGGTTGAACACACAGGGCCATGGGATGTGGGCTAATGTTTGCAACCAGAATCATGGATAAGAGTGGACTGACTGCATTGATTAACAAAACTGAGTAAATGGAACAATGGGGGGATGAAATGGGGATGTCAGGTGAAGGTTGAAGGTTGAAGGGTTTTAATGGGAGAGGGCACATACATTGTTAACAGCTCAGAAACTTACCTTTGGCTTTGAGAAAATGGAAGCATCTTCAAGAGAAGCTGCACTAGGCATCAAATGTTAAACGTGGGGCTGCGGGAATGGGGAAATGGATCACTCAGGTATCTATGTACAGTATACGGTGTAGAATGCCCCAATTCCTTTGGTTGAAGATAACTATTTCCAAGACCCTGCCATCCTTATTGCTAGCCTTTGTTTCCAGCTCCAATGTACCTCAAGCCTGAGTCAACATTTGTTCGCTACAATTAGCCCTGGATTCACCTTCGGTCAAGTCGAGAGGTTGGTTTCTTAAGAGCGGAAGTAGATTTAAAGCGGAAATGAACCTTTTTTCAACCTTCAATGTGCACAGTTCTGGTCTTTTTACAGTTATTCGAATCAACCGTTCAGGCATATTTTGATACACTTCCAGGGATGGGGGATCTGAACAGGGATCTTCAGGCCCAGTGGTAGGGACAGTACCACTGCACCGCAAGATCCTATGGTCTTTCTATAGACTTTGATTAGACCATGCTTCGAGTTCTGGTCTCCATGTTACAAAAATGACATAGAGCCACTGACAAAGATGGGAAAGGTACTTGCCTAATTTGATATGAAGACTGAAAAGTTATAACTAACATGAAAGTTTGAACAGACTGTGGCTCTTTTCTCTAAAAAGATGACTATGAAGTGACTTGGGAGGAGGTTATTAATATTATTCAAGGGTTTGATAGTGCAATTATTTGGGCGTTCTCCCTTGTGGAGGATCAAGGGACATAAATAAAACATGAACAGAATGTGGTGGAGAAACTCAGCAGGTCTGGCAGCATCTGTGGAGAGAGGAACAGACTTAATGTCTCAAATCTGATAGGAATCTTCTCCAGAAATGTTTCGAAGAAGAGTCATCGGACTCAAAGCATTAATTCCATTTCTCTCTCCACAGATGCTGCTGGGTTTCGCCCGCACTCTGTATTCTTATTTCAGGCCTCCAGCATCTGCACTATTTTGCTGTTATTTGAGGCTATAAATTTACTCCTGGAGGGGGGAAGAACATGGAACTCATTCCCACAGGGAATGGTCGAGGAGAATTAAAATCAATAGATTTCAGATGAAACACATGAAGGAGAGAGAAAGAGGAGGTGCTGATGGTGGGAGGTGGATACTAATTACATTTTAATTGAGTTGTTTGTGTTTGGCTAAGGGATATTACCTTGAGATTCACTTCTGCTTTTGCGTGTTGGGGGGCAGACAGGAGCTATGGTTGTTGAGTTAGAAGGTGCATGTGCGCGTTTGTGACTGATGTGCTGATTAGATTTCAGGTCTGCATTTCCCCGAAATAGAACAATAAAGCACAGCAAGAGATGGCTTGTGGATCACGAACGTGAACCTGGAGTGGCGAGGCCCAGCGACCGAATACTGCGTAAGGCTGAACGTCCAAAACAGGGGGCAGGCACAATTGCAGTTTATGCACCTCAGTTTATGCAATGAAGCGTGCCTCTCCATTCATTTGTAATCTGTTGCAATAACTTCACTTTTGAACATTTAAGCATCACCCTTTGAAAATCCCTCACCCTCATTTCGAACACTGGGGAGTATGATAATCTTAAAGGACAAGGAGAAAAATACAACAATCCCTTCTTTGCAACCACGTGAGGAAACACACTCTGCATCCTTTGGCTTGGCTGAAGGGTGAGTGACAGTTCGGCTCCGTCCTCAGCCCACATCACCTACACCTGAGTATTGCAATGGTGTTCCCATCATCTCATCCTCAATGGAGGGGGCTTGCTCCCCAAAGTGTCCACATTGGGTAGGGGGAGGTTTCAATGCAGGTGACTGCCCACTGCTTGGTGTCCTGGGGATGTTGTAGGATGCGGGTTCTTGGCGGTGGGGGACTGGAATCATGGGGGTTGGGATGTATCGCTCATGAGGGTGGGGGGGGGGAGGGGGTGGGGAATTGGGGTGGTCAAGTGGTGGGGGTTGGATGGGAGTCACAGGGCTGAGGGATGGTATGGGAGAGTGTCATGGGGTAGGTTCTGAGGGTGTGGAATGGCAGGGGGAGGGGGTGCGTGGAGTAGAGGGTGGGTCTCAGAGGGTCCCCTTTCCCAATGCCAGGCCCTCAATCCAGCAGCAAGTGCTTTGTAACAGGCTTCCCACAGCCCCTCAGGATCTACACCCTGCTATGCACATTGTTTGCCCCTCCTGGGATTAAAATCAACTGTCCCTTGGGTCCACAAATGATGAGGTTTTGTTTGTTGTTTCGTAAATATTCACCCCTTCAGGTGACCAATCAAAACTCAGCATTATCTTTTAACTCAGAAACGAGCATGAGTTCACGCTTGGTGGCACAGAGAATTAATGCAAAATTTGAAATGTCGTCATGGGGCAGCAGGAGACAGGCTGCAGAAAAAAACCGTAACTGCACAATAATCAGTATGTAATGTTTCCATCACAGCTGTATTCACACTGTCCCACTCACACATGCCCACAACCCCAACACGCACAGTCACAGTCACTGTTACACAACCTGATGCACAAACTCCATCATTCACAATCTCTCACACACAGACACTTGCACAGATAAACACAGCAGGTGCAGTGAAACCAAGACAGGTATGGACAGTATGAAACACAGTGAAACAGTCTATTCGGCTGTACCTCACACTGTTGGTGTGTTTATATTGAAACACAGAAACACACAAAGAAAGATAGTGGGGACATGTGTGTCACACACACGCACACACGCACACGTGGAGACATTAAGGGCAAGCAGCCAAAATGGTCCAATCCAGGACTCACATAATCACACGTCAAATTGTGTAAAAAAAATTGCTAAAAATATTCATTTAAGAAAAATACAGATCACTTTTTAAAATAAAAAAAGGACTGATGAACCCTCCTTTTAAATGTTTTGTTTGTACCCAAATAAAAGTCCTGTCATGGTACAGACAGTTTCCAATTCAATTAAAAAGGCATCGATTTCTTGTGTCCTCCAGTCTATTCCAGTGCATGCTGGACTCAGTGCCACGATCCAACTCAGTAAACCTTCCCAGTTCAAGGGACAGTTCTCAGCAGGTCAGCGACCACTGTGCTCTCCCTTTGCCACATGCACCCTCTTCCCTGGCTACATTTTAAACCTTTTCTCCTTCTCAGTTTTTTTTTTTTTTTTTTAATTTTTGCTGAAGGCTTTTTTTTGTTTTAAAAAAAACAGGAAAATGAAAAATAAACTCTTGCTCTCCAAGCTGGTTTCCCTTCCCGACTCCATCCGATTTCTTTACTCCTCCTTCGGATTTAGATTGGATTAATTTCTCGCCAGCGATCTCCTTTTTCTTAAAAAAAAACTCCCCCGTTGCCAAGACAAGTGGGGGTAACATCACGGCACTGTTCGTTTTGGTTTTGTTTCCTTTTGGTTGCTTATTGTGGTGGTTGGCACTGGCCAAAATGTCTCTCTCCTGCTGCCTTCCTCAACCAGCTCACAGCGAAGATCCCAGCTGCATGACATGTAAAGCTACAGCTGGTTTGTGTGTGCTTTGATACCAGAAAAAGAATGAATTTATTAAATAATGTACAAAGTCTTTGTCTTGTTAGGTGCCCAGTGGAAGATCTGAAAGGCTCGCATCTGCTTCTACCAGGTTCTGTTTGCTGCCTTGCGCTGACTCTTCTGCCAGGTCCTGATTGCTGCCTTGCGCTGACACATCCAATGTGTGGTCTGGGCTTTGGCTGGTTCCTTCCTTTGGAGGGTGGGACTTGAATAGGATGGGCTGATACTTAGGGGGTGGCTGATACCTGCTCTCTGGAGTACTGCTCCCCGAATCCCTGGAACTGCCTTCTTCAGCAGACGTGTTGCCCACCTCGCTGTCGTAGGCGGGTAGTGGGGCCAAGTAGCTGCCCCTCCCCACCTGCTTCGAGTAATGGGCTCGGCCAACCTCGATGGTCTCCGAGAATTCTGAGAAGTCAGTGTCTGTCGTCTCCGGGCTGCTGCAGCTGTGCATTTCCTCATAGGAGCTGGCGTTAACGCTCAAGGCCTCCTTGGGCTTTGTAACGTCCAGCAGGAAAGTATCACCCACATTGCTTCTGTCTGCCAGGTCCAGGGATTGGGGTGAGGGCGGGCTGTGAGGGATCATGCTGTCGAACCAATCCCGGTTGTCCTCCAGGTTATCAAGTATCTCTTTGGCATCTGGATAAACCAGATCAGCCCATGTCTCCCAGAGAGGGTGCACAATGAAATCAATGAATCCAACCTAACAGGAGAAAAAGACATACAAAATCTAATTAGGGAACTGTAGTGATTGGAACCAGGTATATCTTACTGACTATGAGATCCTTGATTGGCATTGTTAACCTGGGCCAAACAGGGAGCCCTGGCTGACAGAGATAAACAGGGGATTTAGAATCTCCTCTGTCGAGGCAACTAACTCTGAGTTGGCTGGCCATAGCCAGTGTACTCTGCACAAGGAAATAAACGGTGACCAGGTGACTGGCCTCTGTGCAGTTATTTCAGGATGTTACGTTTTACATCATTTCTCATCTGGCTCAGTGGAACAGGCTATTGTACTCTTCTGTCCCATCAGATGGTAGCATAAAAACATCAACATTTGAAGCAGGAATAGGCCATTCGGCCCTTCAAACCTGCTCTGCTAATCAATATGATCATGACTGATCATCCAACTCAGTTCTCTATTCTGCTTTCTGCCCATATCCTTTGAACCCTTTAGCCCTAAGATTGGGATTAGAATAGTTAGGTGGTTATTGACTGGCAGCGAATGTGATAGGTCAAAGGACCTTTTTCTGTGCTGTAGATCTCTACGACTCTGTAACTATATCCAACTCCTTCTTGGAAGCATTCAATGGCTTGGCCTCAACCACCTTCTATGGTTCAGACTCCACAGCCCATCTCTAAACTCTCCTCAAATTCTTCATTCATTATAATACATAGCATGAACATCACCAGCAAGGTCAACCTTTGTGTCCATTTCTAGTTGCCTTCGAGAAGCTGGTCATGAGTTACCTTCTTGAAAGCAACCAAGTGGTTCTCTCGGCCAATTCAGATGGTAGTTAAGAGTCTGCTGTGGGTCTGGAGTCACATGTAGGCCAGACCAGGGTAGATTTCCTTCCCTAAAGGACATAGGTGATCAGTTTTTATGACAATCTGGTCACTGTTACTGACAGAAGCTATTTATTCCAAATTAATTGAAGTGGTTTTTCCCAGATGTCATGGTGGAAGTTGCCTTTAGTTGGGGTCTCTAAGCTGCAAGTCCATCAAGATAACCACTACACTACTATACCATCCTATCTTCCCATCATTGATTCCTACCCTGCTCCAAAAGCTTGTGATTTTAAATAAATCTGTTGGACTATAACCTGGTTTTGTGTGACTTCTGACATTGTCCACCCCAACACTGGCATATCTACATCTTGAATTTTAAGGCAATAAAACATAAAGTCTGGGAGAAACTTAGGAGATCAGAAAGAATCTGTGAATAGAGACAGATTGTGTTCCGAAGAACTGTCATACAGGACTGGAAACGTTCACTGTTTCTGTCTCCACAGATGCTACCAGATCGGCTGAATTTCTCCAGCAATTTTTGCTTTATCTGCAGTAGCTTGCTTTTGGTTCAATGTTGAATTTTAAGGTTCTGCTCTTGTTTTTCGAATGTGTGCACTTTTCCCAACCAGAAGATGTTCCAAAATGATTAACCGTTTAATTAAACAGTTTAGAAGTGACCATTGTCATTGGAGGGCCAGCCAATTTGTGCATAGCAGAGGGGGAGTGGTACTGCACCAGTAATCCAGAGTGTTCTGGGGTTATGAGTTCAAATCCCCTCATGCCAGATGGTGAAATATTAAATTAATAACATCTGGAATTAAAAGCTAGCCTAATGATGACCATTGTCAATTGTCATTTTAAAAAAAAACATCTGGTTCACCAATGTCCTTGAGGAAAGGCAATCTGCTGTCCTTGCGCTGGTCTGGCCTATCATGTGGTTCCAGACCCACAGCAATGTGTTTCACTCTCAACTTCCTTCAGAAATGGCTAAGCAAACTGTTCAGATCAAAGGGCAGGGAGGGGTGGGTGATAGATACTGGTCCAGCCAGTGATGTGCACATCCCAGGAACTGATCCCAGTTTGAAAACAAATCCCACAAACAGCAATTGGATAACCATCAGTTAATTGGTCTCCATGAACACCAAACAGCACAGCAACAGGCCCTTCAGTCCATGATGTTGTGCCAAATACTATGCCACATTAATCTAATCCCTTTGCACCACCAATGGTCCATATCTCTCCACTTCTTGCTCATTCATGTGCTTATCCAAAAGCCCGTTAAATGCCCCTATTGTATCTGCCTCCACCACTACGCCGGCAGCAATTTCCAGGCATCTACCACTCTGTGTAAAACAGACTTGCCCCTCATATCTCCTTTGAACTTCCCCCTCTTACCTTAAGTGCACGCCCCCTGGTATTAGACATTTCAACTCTGGGAAAAACATTCTGACTGTCAACCCTATCTACATCTTTAGGGCGGCACGGTGGCTCAGTGGTTAGCACTGCAGCCTCACAGTGCCAGGGACCCGGGTTCGATTCCAGCCCCAGGTGACTGTCTGTGCGGAGTCTGCACATTCTCCCCGTGTCTGCGTGAGTTTCCTCCCACAGTCCAAAGATGTGCAGGCTAGGTGGATTGGCCATGCCAAAATGCTCATAGTGTTCAGGGGTGTGTGGGATGCTCCAAGGGTCGGTATGGACATGTTGGGCTGAAAGGCCTGTTTCCACACTGTAGGGATTCTAATTCTAATGATCTTTCAGAATTTTATAAAATTCTATCAGGTCTCCCGTCAGCCTCCGTCACTTCAGAGAAAACAACCCGAGTTTGTCCAGTCCCTCCTTATATCTCATACCCTCTAATCCAGGCAGCATCCTGATAAACCTTTTCTGCATCCTCTCCAAAGCTTTCACATCCTTCCTGTAATGTGACCACCAGAACTGAAAGCAATACTCTTAAGGGCAGCCTAACCAAAGTTTCATAAAGCCGCACCATCACTTCCTGACTCTTGTACTCAATAACGCCGCACCAT
>JAHRHZ010000043.1:3208363-3234698 GCA_024137785.1 Ginglymostoma cirratum | reverse complement strand
GGGGGGGTGGAAACAGGTCTGTCACTGTATAACACTGGGGTACGGTACCGGGGGGGACAGGTCTGTCATTGTATAACACTGGGGTACAGTACTGGGAGGGGGATTGGTCTGTCACTGTATAACACTGGGATACAGCACTGGTGGGGACTGGTCTGTCACTGGAGAACAGTGGGGTACAGTACTGGGAGGGGGATTGGTCTGTCACTGTATAACACTGGGGTACGGTACTGGGAGGGGGATTGGTCTGTCACTGTATAACACTGGGGTACGGCACTGGGAGGGGGATTGGTCTGTCACTGTATAACACTGGGGTACAGTACTGGTGGGGACAGGTCTGTGACTGTATAACACTGGGGTACAGTACAATGTGATGATATAGCAGTCTGTGTTTGCCAGAATTCCGTGTGAGTGGTCAATATTTAACTCTATGCATAGGAAATGTGACCCAAAATTTTAAAATATGCAACATTTGTCGTCAAGTGATATTCCCATTTGGGGGTGGGCTCTTGAAATTTTACAGGAGGAGTAAGTGGATTGTTGCATTCTGAATTTACCTGGATCCGATCAGAATAATTATCCAGCAGTAAGACCCCTAAACTTGTAACTTTCTTGGTTTCCACCATTGTCTTCAAGTCTGCTAACAAGTTCATGTGTTTGGTCATGTCTGTTGCCAGGACCTAGATCAGGAGAGAGCACTGTTACAGTAGAAGGGAGGTAACAACTGTTAAAACAAATCCAGGTTCCCCGTCAGTGAGGGAGTTCACCATTGGGGAGGACATCTCCTTCAGACAGAGCTGACTCTCCATCAGAAATCTCCTTTCAAGGGAGGAGTTTGAGATTTGGATGTGGCCAGAGATTCATCATTTTCAACTTCTGGAGATGCCACGAGGATGGAACTATTGTAGACGGCAGTAAAAGACAAAGCCATCATCATCATCATCATCATCGTCATCATCATCGTCTCATTAGAGAAAGACAGCTGGTCCTGGTTTAACCTGAGGGTCACCATGCCTCAGGCGAGGGGAGAGGTTGAGAAGGAGGGACCTTCATGGTGACCTCAGCCAGGGATTGAACTGAGCCTTGTTGATGTCACTCTGCATTGCAAATCAACTGCGCAAACAACTGAGCTAAACCTTATAACTCAAGAGAATTCAAAGCTCATGAGATTTTGCTAATTCTTTGGGCACCAGTCAAGGATGTTGCCAGGGTTGGAGGGTTTGAGTTATAGGGAGGGGCTGAATAGGTTGGGACTATTTTCGCTGGAGTGTTGGAGGCTGAGGGGTGACCTTATAGAGGTTTATAAAATCATGAACGGCATGGATAGGATGAATAGCCAAGGTCTTTTCCCCAGGTAAGGGAGTCCAAAACTAGAGGGGCGTAGGTTTAAGATGAGAAGGGACCCAAGGGTAACTTTTTCACGCAGAGGGTGGTGCATCTATGGAATGAGCCGCCAGAGGAAGTGGTGGAGGCTGGTACAATTACAATATTTAAAAGGCATCTGGATGGGCACGTGAATACAAGGGTTTTGAGGGATATGGGACTAGATTAATTTAGGATATCTGGTCGGCATGGATGAGTTGGACTGAAGAATCTGTTTCCGTGCTGAACATCTCTATGACTCTACGCCAAGTGCTGAAGAGAGGAGGGATTTCTGCATAAATTAGAGAAATGCAATCGATTATCTAGACATAGGGTGAACTTGTCAAACTTATCAAAAATTAGAGACGAAGAAGTGAACAGAACATTATTTCAAGGTGATTCAAAAGGACATGAATTTAATTTGAGGAAAACTACTGAATTGGGAGACAAGATTGACAAGCGAATTTGGTCTTTGCCAGATTTTAGAGAGAGGTGGTTTTTCTACTCACCATGTCGATGGTCATTTTGCGAAGGGTCTGAAACTGCTTGTTACTCAGGTTCTTAAAGATGTTGCAGTTTTCCTTCTGCAGCAATTTAAAACCCACAGCTAAATGGTGGTTCTCCAATACTGAGGTATCATTGTACATCAGTGCTAATTCCGAATCTGCACAACACAATGGAGAAATGAGGGATTGCGGGAGGCAGCGTGAGAGAGGAAGACAGCAAGAGGATGACAAGAGGAGGCAAAAAGATAAAAGGGTTAGGAGGGATCGGACCAGTGAGAGAAGGGACAGACGAGATGGGGAAACAGATAGGGGGAGGACAGGTTGGGCCAGAGACAAATTCAAGGTGAGATGGGAAAAGATAGGCAACATTGAAGGTTGAGGAGATTAGGAGAGGCAAAAAAGAGTCAGTCAAAAAAGAGATGTGATAGTGTGAAAAGTGGGAGAAAACAAATGAAGGGAGATAGATGGGAAGTCAGATAGACAGAGAAAGGGACAACAGAGATAGAAGGAAATAAGTAAATGTGTAGTCAGTGCAGACAGAGGTGGAGAAGACAAGAAACAAATTCAAAAAGTAATTACCACAAATAAATTGCATAAGGAAACCAAGTTCCATATACAGAAGATTGCTCACTCCTGCAATATATTAAAAACAAAACCAACCAGCTTTCCAGAGAAAATAAATCATAACCAGGATTTTAAAAATTCTAGATGGAGGAAGAGTTACAGTGAGTTACAACCTGGAATCTAACAGAGGTTCGGGGCCTCCTATAGAATATGAGATATCCCTGAATGAGTTACAGTCTGGAATCTCATCGAAGGGGTTCTGGTGGGTAATACTCAGGAGTAAACCTTTGTGTCTTCAGTGAGCTTGGAACAGTACTCACTGGTATTAATGAGGAACTGATTCGAGACTCCTGGATGGTCAACATCATGGATTGCCGAGGCAAAAATCGCAGCCAATATCTCCAGATCTGTGAAGACTGCCTGAAAGACAGAGTCAGGGAGAAATCAGCAACTGAAATTTGCTCAATTTCAGGAAAGATCAGCACATTATCCAAGAGTCCTGGGATGCATCCAAATATTCCCTCCTGTTCCTTGATTCTATTTGGCATCAACTTGTTGCTGAGACTCCTGGACATCCCACATAAAGGTGGTCATTCCAATATTTTAGAATGTCTTTTTAAATGTCCTCATTCCCAGCATTCCCTGTAGGACAACCCCATTAGAGATTCCACGTTCTTGAGAAACCAGTAAGCTTCACACAGTCATGGAGGAGAGATCACATCCAGAGTGAAACACAGCATGAGTGAATAAAGAGGTTTTTTTTTAAATTATTCATTAACAGAATATGGGCATCACTGGCCGGGCAGCATTTATTGCCCATCCCTAATTACCCAGAGGGCAATTGGGAGTCAACCACATTGCTGTGGGTCTGGAGTCACATGTAGGCCAGACCAGGTAAGGATGGCAGTTTCCTTCCCTAAAAGGACATTAATGAACCAGATGGGCTTTTCCAACAATCGACAATGGATTCATGGTCATCATTAGATTCTTAATTCCAGATATTTTGCTGAATTCAAATTCCACCATTTACATTAGTGGAATTCGAACCCGGGTCCCCAGAATATTATCTGGGTGTCTGGATTAACAGTTCAATAATAATACCACAAGGCCATTGCCTCCCCAAGAGTGAGGGAGCTCATTGCTCCTAGGTGGGTTTGAACCACTAACCTTCTAGTTAACAGCTGAGCACACTAACTGATTGCGCCACAGAGACAAACAAACAGCGTTTCAGGACAGAATTCAACTCACCCCAGACGGGACTTGAAGTCATAATCCCTGGTTTAGGAGGCTAGCGCCTTATCCATTAGGCCACTGGGGCTAATTTTGGGGAATTTGGAAGCAGTGCGGGAATTTACCGCATAGCACAGAGGTGCTTTTTGCATTTTTGGCTCGAAGTTTGTAAGCTCTTTTACAGGATTGGGAGCCCAGCACAAAACGGAGAGTGACATCATGGAGAAACTGTTAAGTTCATTGACTGGTCAAAGCTACTAATTTGATCATCTATTACAGGTTACTTTCAGATTGAAGGCAAATAGGAGAAATATTTCCAGCTTACAAACTAAGAGACCAGTAGGAACAGTTGTTTGTTTGCTCGCCGAGCTGATTGTTCCATGTGTGCAGACGTTTCGTTACCATTCTAGTCAACATCATCAGTGCGACCTCTAATTGAAGTGTTGGTGTTCTGTTTCCTTCCAGATTTATCTGATCCTCAAGTGTGCTGATCTGGTCACTTCCAGTTCTGTTGTTTTGGCAACAGTCTGAATACGGGGTCTATTTCCATGTGTTTGTTAATGGACCCCTGTGTTGAGAGCCAGGCTTCCAGAAATTCCCTTTGCAGATCTGGTGTTCGTTTGTCCCAGCGTAGTCACACACAAACCTGTAGCAACTCTGCGCCAAATGTTATCAAAGTCTATTGACCCCGTACGGCCAGTAAACAAGACCAATGCGATATACAGAATTCCATGCAGGGAGTGTGATAAACATTACATTGGAAGCAGGGAGGAAACTGATGATCAGGATACATGAACACCAGCTGGCAGTAAAAAGACACGACCAATATACACTTTTCTCAATATACGCAGACAATGAGGGCCGTCAGTTCGACTGGGACAAAGTGGCCATACTGGGAGAAGTGAGCACCAGATCTGCAAGGGAATTTCTGGAGTCCTCAACATGGGACTCCATTAACAAACACATAGAAATAGACCTCGTATACAGACCGCTGCCAAAACAACAGAACTGGAAGTGACAAGCACACCAGAGGATCATATAAATCTGGAAGGAAACAGAACACCAACGCTTCAATTAAAAGTCGCACTGATGATGTTGCCTAGAATGGTAACGAAACATCTGCACACCACTGAACAACCAGCTTAGTGAGAAACAAACAAACGCATGCACAACCCGAGCTACAAATTTTTGCTAATACCTTAAAAGGCCAGTAGGAGATTTTTAAAAATCAAATTAAAAACAATGCGATTAAAATTGAGATGTATGGCCAGCTGATGCAAGTGCATGATGTGGGATCTGGTGGACCTCATTGTGGCTCTTTGTGACCACATCTGTAGCACGCGTTGGATGTTTGAGGAACTCTGGCTCAGAGATGATGAGCTGGAGCCTGAGCTTTAAACACTGCGACACTTCAGGGAGGGGGAAAAGAGTTACCTGGACCTTGTGTTTCAGGAGGCAGTCGCAACCCTTCGATTAACTGCCGGCCTAGCCAGTGATGCCCTCATTCCGTGAATGAATAATAAAAAAAAACTACTTTGAATTCGGTCAGTGGTCAGGGACAGGAGGGTGTGACTATGAGTGGGGCAGGTAGAGGGATCCAGGAAATAGTGCTGAAGGAGCCTCAGCCCTTGAGCCCTGTCTAACAGGTTTGCGATTCTTGCTCCCTGCGTGGATGAGAGAGGGGGCTGTAGGGAGGATGAGCAAACTGACCATAGCTCAGTTGTACTGGGAGCCATTCACATGGCTTAGAGATTGGTGTGAGAGAAATGGGTTCAAATTCATGGGACATTGGCACCAGTACTGAGGAAGGAGGGAGCTGTTCCAATGGGACAGACTCCACCTGAATCATGCTGGGACCAGAGTCATTATATGGAAAACATTTTGTGGGGGAAGCTCAGCAGAATCACTGTTTCCAGAACAAGTAACAAGACAGAAAGTATGTAAAGGGTGAGGAATCTAACTTCAGGCACAGCAGAAAAGGGAACAAATATGAGAAGGGGGGCAGTCAACACAGGAGTGAGGGGGCTGTAGTTAAATACACGCAGTATACAAAACGAGGTAAATGAGCTCGTAGTGCAAATTGAAATTGGCAGGTACAATGTTGTGGGTCAGGGTCAGGTCTCTGTGATGTGGTTGCAAGGGCTCAGAACGAAATATCCAAGGATACGTGTCCTATTGAAAGGATGGGCAGACGGACACAAGGTTGGGATTGCCTTGTTGGTAATAAATTAAAATTAAAACAATGTCAGGAAATGATAGAGTCAGAAGGTGTAAAATCTGTGCGGGTAGAGTTGAGGGATCGCAAAGGGAAAATACCCTAATGGGAGTTATGCACAGGCCTCATAGCAGTAGTCAGGGAATGGTATGGGGAAGAAAATAAATCAGGAGGTCATAGAATAGAATCTGCAGTGTGGAAGCAGACCATTCGACCAGTCAAGTCCACACCCTATCCCTGTAACCCTGCATTTCCCACAGCTAATCCACCAAGCCTTCACATCCCTGGACACTATGGGTAATTTAGCATGGCCAATCCACCCTAACCTGCACATGTTTGGACTGTGGGAGGAAACCCACACAGACAGTTACCTGAGGCTTGAATTGAACGCGGGTCCCTGGTGCTGTCAGGCAGCAGTGCTAACCACTGAGCCACCGTGCCACACCTAGTAGTGACACCCACAATTTCAGGAATGGTGGAAATGGAATAAATTCATCCCTCTGAGGTTACAAACAATACAATTCCAAATCAGTTGATACTCACCTCTAATGCCGGTGATCGAAGCAAGACGTGGGTGGACTGAGCCACATCAGCAGCGTGGTAATTGTTGTGGTAGCTCACGTCGGGGTGGTAGTGATCTTCTAGTGTCATCATGTAGGTGATAAAGATTAAGGGTGGAATCCTAAATATCTTTAGGAGATTTCGCTCCTTCAAGGAGAGAGAAAAGAATGGATGTTCAGTGAGCAGCTGAGTTCTTTCAATGACACAATCAACATAATTTTGTAAAACTCAAACAAGATTTGCTTCATAATTTTTCCTGACAATTTACAATGTCTGGAATTAAATCCAAGAATTCCAGAAAACTAAAAACAAAGGACAAATTGTCCAGCCTATGCTAGCTCAAAAAAAGTTGAAAACAATTCAACATAATTGGTTTGGCCCACAATCAAAGCACAGATCAGTTTTATTTTTAATTTATTCATTCATGGGATGAGGGTGTTGCTGGCTAGGCAGCATTTATGGGCCAGAGGGCAGTTAAAAGTCAACCACATTACTGTGGGTCTAGAGTCACATATAGGCCAGACCAGGTAAGGATGGCAGTTTCCTTCCCTGAAGGACATTCGTGAACTAGATGGGTTTTTATGACAATTGACAATGGATTCATGGCCGTCATTAGATTCTTAGTTCTAGATATTTTATTGAATTCAAATTCCACCATTTGACAGGATTTGAATGTGGATCCCCAGAACATTATCTGGCTCAACAGTCCAGTGATAATACCACTCGGCCATCACCTCCCCCAGTTACATTAGGAGTGCGAAAGTGAGGTTGGGAGCTGTCTTTTCTCCTGCAAGCTTGTCACGCTGTAGAACCTGCTAGCTGAGGGCACTGTAGCAGACAGCGTCAATCGGGTCAGAAAATAACTGATATCTTTCTGTGTAGAGCTTTCTAATTTATTGATGAGATCAAGAGAATGGAAGAGGGCCGCAAAACCAAATTTGTCAATGACATAAAGACTTGGTGACATTTGGAAAAGTGTGGACAGGACACTAAAATTACAGTGAGCCATTGAAAGGTAAAGTGACCAGGCAAAATTATGGCAAATTGATTTCAACAGCATAGATTTATCCATCTTGGACCAAAACTGAAAAGAAATTCCAATATTTTTTCAAACAATGGATAGCGGAAACCCAGAACTTTTAGAGATCCATGTTCACAGATCATTAAAATATTGTGGCCAGGTAGAATAAAAAATAATGAAATGTGCTCTTGGTGTACTGGCCTGGCCCAAGGTTTGTTAAGTCAGTAATAAACATGTGGCAGAGCACAGGAGGAGAATTGCTGCAGATCTGGGCAGTTCATCTTCAATAGGAATATATTGGCTTCTGAAAGAGCGCAGTTCACAATCACTGAGGTTTGACTCTATAAAGAAATTAGATATACTAACAGTTTTACAAACCCTAGAATACAGGAGCTTTAAGGGGTGATTTTATTCAACTTTTAAGGATTTAAATTCGAACAAATTTGTGTCAGTACAGAAAAACTTCTATCACTGCTGGAGGGAGTTCAGTACAAGGAAACATTAAAAACTGAAAGAACTGCGGATACTGTAAATCAGGAACAAAAACAGAAGTTGCTGGAAAAGCTCCGCAGTTCTGGCAGCATCTGTGAAGAAAAAAAATCAGTTAACGTTTCAGGTCCGGTGACCCTTCCTCGGAACCTGGAAACATTATGTTAAAGTCTGAGACAGGCCATTCATGACAGAAGTTAAACAATTCTTTAGCCAAATGGTGATTGAAATATGCAATTCCTTACCACCAAAAGCTAGCTAAATTGATTATTTTAAATCTAGAATCGATCGAAATTTGCTGCAATAAAAGCAGGAATTGCTGGAGAAACTCAGCAGGTTTGGCAGCATCTGGAGAAAGAAAAACACTTAGAGTCACACTGGCCTCAAAACATTAACTCTGTTTCTCTCTCCACAGATGCTGCCAGACCTGCTGAGATTCTCCAACACTTCCTGTTTTTATTTCAGATTTCCAGCATCCGCAGTGTATTTTACTTGAATTTTATTGGAAATGGGTGTAAAAGGACTTCCAGTCTGGGCAGGTGGATGAAATTAAAATACAAATCAGCCACTGTCCCAGTGAATGGGAGAGTAGATTGCGGGGCTGAATGGCCTTTTCCTGTTTATTTGAGGATTCAGAAGGTCAGGTGAGACCTGTCAGGAGAATGGGACAGGGCTGTCGGAACCTGGAAGACCTTTGATTCTGTTCTATAAATTGTTGTCGTCCCTAGATTGATGTACGTAGCTTAGAGTCTGAAAAACGTAAGTGCTGTTATTTGTTCACCCGTACTGCGTGAATCTCCGTTCACCCCACGGTCTACAAAATAGCCTATGTCATGTCACGGTTTCTGCAACTACACACTAGGCCTGGTTAGGCTGGGATTCAGCAGAACTCTCCAAGAATTATAAAATAAACTCTGCGATGTTAGTACGACAGGGACCTCAAAACAAAATGAGGCAGGCTTACAGACTTAGAGATGAAATGATCAAGGAGGAAGATTAAGTTTGGGCAAAGGCAGTCTCATTGATCGTGAATCTTGGATAACATAATATTCTCCATTTGGCCTGGATTGGGTTGGGGAGGGTGGTGGTTGGGGGTGTGGGGGAGTTGGAAGATGGTAACCACGTGGTTGGACATGGCAGATGACCAATGCCAAGAGTTGGAGGTCATGAATCCTCCCAAAGAGTTGGCAACCCTGGTATACCAGTTACTGGCATCATATCCTCCAGGTACCACTCCAATGCTGGATACACCTGTACCCCTATCACCCTGCAGGGTCCTCCTGAGCACTCAGCACTCCCACTGGATGCCAAGACTGCCCACTGATTCTGGGAAATCTGCCCAGGATCTTCCAAGAGATGGGGCTATTTCCAGCATTAGGATGAAGTCAGGTCACAGGGAAATACAGATGTTCAGGATGGTGGTACTCAGTGAACCTGAACCTTCCTGAGATTAACACAGCACACTGTCAGTGGTCTGACAAAGGGTCAGTGGATTTGAAACATTAACTCTGTTCCTCTCACGACAGATGCAACCAGGCCTGCTGTGTTTCTCCAGCACGTTTTGTTTTTCTTTCAGATTTCCAGCACCCACAGTTCTCTGTTTTGTAATACTCAACACTGTCATCTCGCAGATTTGAATGAACTATCATCCACGGGATTTTACTAAGCAAGTGGGCTCCAAAATATGTAATCACAAAGACACACAAAATATATTCAAAAAGATTTTCCTTTACCTTAAAGATGGCGTACATAGCAACAGTCAATGGTCGTTGGTTGGAATATTCTCCCACCTTAAAGATATCCAAACCCCAACTGTTGATATTTGCCAATTCCTGGAATAGGACAAATCAGAATTGGTTAGTAATCATGGTGATGACACAGAATCAGAGCTCTGATTAGGCACATTTGTCACAGTTTCTTTTGTCTGTCTTGCCTTGGTGTCACACTTCAAATGTCAGGTTCAACTTCTATGCAATTTTTCAGAAACAGCTACGGACAAAGTAGGGAAGGTGCTGGGTCATGAGGAACAACAGCTACAATATGTGAATTCAATTGAGTGGACTCATACCAATTCAGCACTTACTCAACAGCTGTTTGAGTTGCAGCTCTTAAGAGAATCTAGACCTACAAAGAATATGCCGAAATGCTTCTGAACTTAAGAGAACTGCACAATCAATCAGAGACTTAGCATGAAGGGGGTACATTTTTAAAACAAGAGGAGAGAGAGAGATTTAAGAAGGACATGAGGGGCAAATGTTTTACACACAGGGTGGTTCACGTGTGGAATGGATGTCCTGAGGATGTGGTGGATATGGGTACAGTTACAATGTTTAAAAGACATTTGGATAAGTGTGTGAATAGGAAAGATTTGGAGGGATATGGACCAGGAGCAGGCAGGTAGGACTAGTCTAGCTCAGGATTATGTTTGGCATGGATTGGTTGGACCAAAGGGTCTGTTTCTGTGCTGTATGACTATGATACATTGAAGTGACACATTAGGACATGCAGGTTTTGTTACAGAGGCAAGAATATTTGTGCTAAAATGAACCCAGTTGATGCCAGGTGCTTCTCTTTTGCAGAGTGAAAGTGACTTTTGTTTTACAATCCACAAAGTCCACTGACTAAGTAAACTAGAGTTTACTTTGGTAGCAATTTCAACAACTTGCATTCGCATTGCATCTTTAATGGGTGGCTTCACAGGAGCATTATACAGAAGCTCCAGATGGTGATGTAAGGGCAGGTGACCAAAAGCTTAGCCAAAGGCAAAGGTGCTAAGTAACGTCTCAAAAAAGCAGGGTGAGAGAGAGATAGAGAGAGATGTGGAGAAGATTAATGAGGGAATTCCAGGTTTAGGGTTGAACAAATAGCCACCGATAGTGGAGTGATTAAAATTGGGGATGCTCAATAGGCCTGAAATAAGGCAACATGGAAACCTCAGAAGGTATGTGTCTCGAGGAGATTACAGACAGAGAGATCGGAGAGAGTTTGAAAGCAACGGTGAACATTTTTTAAAGTTAAGGTGATGCTTCACCAGGAGCTAATGAGGGTCGGTGAGCTCAGGGTGATATGTGGATGTGAGTAAATACCAGCAGGAGAATTCTGGATGACCTCAGGTTTGGAGAGAACAGGGCGAGTTAGCCACATGTGCAATGGGACAATCGAGTTTAGAGAGAAGAAGGACACAGGTGAGGGTACAGCAGAATATGAGCTCAGACAGAAATGTAGTCGGGGGATATTTTGGAGATGGAAGGGAGCGGTCTTAGTGATGGATCAGATAAGTGCTTAATAACTCACTTCTGATCAAATATGGCACAAAGTTATGAGCCAGTTGTTTCAGCCTCATATAATTGTCCAGGAGAGGGATACACTGGTGGTCAAGCGTTGAGTTTGGAGTAGAGATTGAGATAGACACTGGTATAATTACAAACAAACAGAAAGTCTACAAAACTGTCCTGGGGGGTGTTTGATGGGGATAGTGTGGAGGGAGCTTTATGCTTTATCTAACCCCATGCTCTCTCTGTCCTGGGAATGTCTGATGGGGATGGCATAGGAGGAGCTTTACTCTGAACCGAGACATCTCTGACTTATCAGATTTATAATTCTCCATTTGAGACAAACTATGAAAATAAAGTTTTTATTTGTTTCGTTACCTGCTCTAGCTCGTGTTCGTGGTCAGAATTGACTCCAAGGCGGGGAACATCCACAGACACGACACTCGTGCTGTATTTCAGACCACTGATTTGTCTCATGGGTTCCAGCCTGTCTCTTGGGTTTGTCCGTGATATATCTAATTCGTGCTGTTTGTCTTGACAGGAGGAAACACAGAGATTTAGCAATTAAATGTAAAACAATCAGACAATCATTGTGGATCATGCAAGCTGCCCTTCAGGTTGGGCTGAATTACAGTCGCACAAGCCTATAGAACTGGGGAGGGGAGGTGAAATTTCCCAATGGAATATTCACCAGGAACTACGGATCCCAGGTTCAAAGCCAGGGCTCAGCCATCCCTGGGATTCGGAAATCTGGGAGCAGAAGCCCAATGCACTGAGAACTCTTGGCCATTCAAAGCAGTGGGTACTAGCAGGATAGCACACAAGCTAATGTCCAGCATCCCTGAGGAACCCAGGTCCAAGGAAAGGACAGCTGGATAAGGTTCAAAGGTGGGGCGTGTGGATTGGGTTAGGGGCTTCAACAGGGGCCTATTTCTCAGTGTCAGGTCCCTTAGTCAAACTCCCAGAAGGCCACAGGCAAACCTACAGGGCTCACTCACCATTCACTGCTCTCAGTAAATCCTGAGCTCACTGCTCATTCAATCTGCAGGGGCAGGATAAGGCATTAATTGACCACTTTAGGGCCTCGTTTAGCACTGGGCAGGCTATTGACAAGCTCTCATGTCCTGAACTTGAGACAGGGAAACAGTGCGTACCCATCCCACACCCTCCCATCTCAGGAGAACAGTACACTCCATCTACAAAATCCCTTCGTAACTTCAAATATCTCCGTTTGGTCACTTCTTAGTGATTGTCAAGAAAAGAATCCAACTCTGACCAGTCTTTCTTGATAGCTATAACCTCTCAGTTCCTTTTGCAGTTTTGTTGCAACTTCCTTTTCAAAATATGTGGGTCAGAACTGTTCACAAAGACATGACATACAGTCTAATCAAGGCTCCATAGATTAAACTGCTCTGGTCTTCCATACTAATCCTTTGCAGGAATGAACCCATTGCCAGCTCTGCTGTTATTAATCACCTGATTAACCTGTGCCGCTAGTTCTGTGCATCTGTATCCCATTCTTATTCTCTTTTATAAACCTGTTGATTGTATAGAGAAAGGAAGAGGAGTTTCACTGTTAACAGTCATGCCGTAGACTGAATAGATCATGGTGCAAAGAGTTTTAACAAAGTGAGAACACAGGTGCAAGGAGCAAGATTGTGTGATACAAAATAATTGAAGGTTAGTAGAGTTGAAAGTTGAGTAGGAAGTATAACTACTATAATACTGATAAAACAGAGCGATAGATGGGGCTGATTGAATTGTAAGCTTTATGTATGTGTGTAACATTTTCCCATAACTCAGATCCAGGAGAAACTAGCCATTTGGATATAAAATTGGCTCAAAAGGTAGAAGACAGAGGGTGGTGGTAGACGGTTGCTTTTCAGACTGGAGGCCTGTGACCAGCATGTGCCACAGGAATCTGTGCTGGGTCCACTGCTTTTCATTATTTATATCAGTGATTCCGATGCAAATATAGGACGTACGGTTGATAAGTTTGCAGATGATACCAAAACAGGTGGTGTAGTGGACAGTGAAGAAGATTATTTCAGAGTGCAACAGGATCTTGATCAGATGGGCTAACTGGCCAAGGAGCAGCAGATAAATGTGAGGAGTTGCACTTTGGGAAGGTAAACCAGGGCAGGACTTCTACAAGTAATGGTAAGGCTCTGGGGAGTGTTGCCAAACAACGAAACCTAGGGGTGCAGGTGCATAGTTCCTTGAAAGCGGAATCGCAGGTAGACAGGGTGGTGAAGGCGGCGTTTGGTACGCTTGCCTTTATTGATCTAAACATTGAGTATAGGAGCTGGGACATCACGTTGTGGCTGTACAGGAAGTTGGAAGTTGGTGAGAATATGGTGTACAATTCTGGACACCCTTCTGTAGGAAGGATGTTGTTAAATTTGAGAGGATGCAGAAAAGATTTCCAAGGATGTTGCTGGGATTGGAAGGTTTGCGTTATAGGTAAAGGCTCAATAGGCTGGAACTTTGTTTTCCTTGGATCATCAGAGACTGAGGGCTGACCTTGTAGAGGTTTATAAAATCATAAAGGGCATGAACAGGGTGAATAGCCAAGGTCTTTTCCCCCCAGAGTAGGGGAGTCCAAAACTAGACGGCAGAGAAGAGAGCAAAGATTTAAAAACGACCTTAGGGGTAACTTTTTCATGCAGAGGGTGGTGTGAGTTTGGAATGAGCAGCCACAGGAAGCAGTGAAGGCTTGTACAATTACAATATTTAAAAGGTTCTGGGTGGGTATATGAATATGGAGGGTTTAGAGGGATATAGGCCAAATGCTGGCAAATGGGACAAGGTCAGATTGGACCGAAGGGTCTGTTTCTGTGTGACTCTATGACTCCGTTAAACATGGTCCAGCTCCTTTTCTTAGTTTATGATGCAGAAATTCATGAAGGCTCCTTAGACATCACCTTCTAAACCCATGGACTCTATCATCAAGAAAGATATAAGCAACATAAGACGACCACACCCTGCAAGTTCCCCTCCAAGTCACTCACCATCCCAATCTGGAAATAGATCGCTGTTGCTGGGTCAAAATCCGGGAATTCCCTCCATAATGGTGTTGTGGGTCTATCTACAGCTCATAGACTGCAGTGGTTCAAGAAGGCAGTTCAACACCACTTTCTCAAGGGCAACTAGGGACAGGTGATTAGGTCCAGCCAATGACGCCAATGTCCCATGAGTGAATAAAGGTGCAAGAGACGGTCGCTTAGAGAAGAGGCCCAGGCAGCTGAAGGCGCAGGCTGAACAAGTAAACCCAAGGAAACCCAATGGGAGAAATACAGAGATTGTGGAGAATTGTGATGCTGGAGGACATTAGAGAGACACAGGAGTAATAGAAAGCAAAGATGAAAATTTTAAAACCGAGGAGTTGCTTGAGCAGCAGCCAATGTAGAAGCACGGTGAATAGGACTTGATAAGAGTTAGGGCACAGGCCATAGACCTTCATGTTTATACAAGGTGGATGATGTGCTTTGCAATGGTTGAGCCCAGAGATAAGAACAGTATGGATGATGGTTTCAGCAAGAGATGAGCTGAGGTGGTCAGTTTATTCACAAGTATCTCCAATAAAGGATTCAGTCTTTGGTGGAGGGATAGTATTTGGCCAGGGCATCATGGAGAACACCATGGACTTTTGAAATAGTGGCCATGGGATGCTTTCCATCCACTTACAACAGCAGATGGAGCCTCAATTTGTCGTCTGGAAAATGGCTCCTTCAACTGAGCAGCATTCTCTCAGTACGGCATTGTGGGTTTCAAACAGGAAGGTGGGCTCAAGTGGTTAGTGTGGGTGACTTGAGCTGCTGTCTGAGAGCTGAGGAAACATTAAACACTGAGCCACACATGTGCACATAGATTCTGGGCATTACACACACTCACCTAAAAACATTGTGGATATGAACTCCGAGACCTGGTTTCCAGAACGGCTCATTTCAGACAACTGGGTTAACTCTCGGTTCAGCATCCTCTTAAACTGTTGAAAGAAGCAGAGTAGCTTGTTAAATACGCTTTCCGACAGCTTCTGGGCAACAAATGCTGGCCTAGCCAGTGGCATCCTCATCCCATGATTGCAATAACAAAAAAAAAAGGCTGGCGCAGAGATGATGGGCCGAGTGGTTTCCTTCTGTGCTGTAATTCCATAAGACTTCCATTGGGAACTCCTAACTGCATCTCGTCACCAGAGATTGGTCCTTACCTTAGTGCAGGGGACAGGGAAATGTGGCAGGAGGAGGGAGGAAGGCAGGCGTGGGAGATTTCAATCCCAATTTCTGCAGCTTGATGTTCTCAACCCCATGGGGGTTAAGAGTCAGTTGGCTGACCGCTGGGGTTTAGGTGTCTCACTGGTTCTGAGCACATGGGCTGAATAAGGAAACAGGTGGCTGTTCGGTCTTGTTGCCCTGATTGAGGGGAGGGTTGGGTGTTTGAGATACGGTGCCCCCCCGCCCACCTCCGCACAATGGACTGGCTCAGGAGACAGAGCTTTCACAGCGATCATTGGGTAAACTGGGGACCAACTTGTTCCACCATTATCTCCATAAGACCATTAGTCATAGCAACAGAGTGGGCCATTCAACCCCTTAAGCGTGCTGTGCCATTCAATGGGACCATGGCTGATCTGACATTCCTCACATCCACTTTCCTGCCCTTTCCCTTTAACCCTTGATTCCTGACTGACCAAGAATGTAACTCAGCCTCAGATATACACAAGGCAGAGGAGGAGAATCAAGCTCAGTGCTTACTCATTGTGCTGTCAACCTTTGTCAGGTTGTCCCCACAGCTCTCTGTGGCAAGGAGTTCCAAAGACTCTCAATCCTCAGAAGAAATTCCTTCTCATCTCAGTCTTAAATTGGTGCCCCTTTATTCTGAGACTGTGCCTCTGGTCCTAGACTCTCCCATGAGGGGAAACATCCTCTCAGCATTGACCCTGTCAAGCCCCTTAAGAATGTGATACGTTTCAATGAGCTCACCTCTCATTCTTCTCAACTCTAGTGAGTGCAGTTCCGACCTGTTTAGCATTTGCTCATAAATTGATAGAAAGTTTTACAAGATTGTTAATCTGATTATATCTCAGTGACAAGCCTTGAAGATGAGGAATTACTTTGAAACGAGTCAAGCAACCAGAGATTCAGTACACAGCAAGATCCCAGTGACACAGGGAAACTGATTAGTCCTTTTATCGTCAGGATGGAATGGCGGTTTGAATGATGAATATTGGATTTGGGGAGAACTCTCCCTGCTCTTCTCAGATATGGGGGCCAGGGGATATTTTAAAATTCATTACGAAAGGGTGGAGAGGTCCTCTGTTTAAAAAATGCGGCAGTCCCTCGGCACTGACCCTCCAACAGTGCGGCGCTCCCTCAGCACTGACCCTCCGACAGTGCGGCACTCTGTCAGTAGAGTCGTGCATCTAGGGAATTAAATAGTGTCATGCTGTGGGAGAGGGAAGGAGATAGAGATAGAAGCAGCTACTCATCATTCTCCCCTTCTAAGAAAAAGAAGCATTTGGACATCAGCAGAATTTATTCTCTCCAGTTTGGCCCAATTCTGCTATAATCCGGGAGGTTTGGAGTGGGGGAGGTTTGAGTCTCAACGAGAGGAGCACTCCACGTCTCTCGGACCATCCCAAACCTGTTCTCGAGATGGGTGCTACTCTATTGTGTGGCTTTGTCTGGTTAACAGTGATCGTCTGACCCACCACAGAGGGACAGTGCTGCTTACTGTCAGCGTCTGTACAGAACACGCTGCAGATCGCTCAGCTATCTAGCCATATGCGCCCCCAACCTCCCACCCCACGGCAGCACCCCCGTACCCAGCTTTGTCAGCTCACCTTGTTGGAGGCCATCTCACTGACAGAATGCCTCGTGTGAAGCGTCTCGAGTTGATCCAAACACCAGTCCAGTTCCTCCAGGGTCTCGGTAGCCAGTTTGCTCTCCTCTGAAGACAGACAGACAGACACACAGACGTTGAGGTACTCCACAGACCACTGACCCCGCTTCCCGAAAAACCTGTGCCCTTGGTGCAACCCAGGGTGGCCTCGGACAGCCCCCTGCCCGAGCATGCCCCTTCATCTCTCAGCTGCAGGGCACTGGTTGAAGGCCTTGCCACATCTCCTCAGTGCCAAGGCGATAAGGGCAAAAGCCCCTTCCTGTATTGAGGCTGACTTTTCCATGTACAAGTTGTCGAAATCCAAGGCTTGAAGGTGTTACTCAATGTCTAAAACTCCCAAAACGCACACTGCAGTTCCTGTCTGCGCATTGATCTCGGATCCCCTGCAAGCTCAGGAACTGCACGTATTTAAAAGTGCTGTTTAGAAACATTTTAACACCTGCGCCCCTTGCTCCCTCATTTTCTTGTCTGCTTTTTGATTCATTCAGTCAATTTTGTTGCTCTGCTTTCCGTTCGGGTTTGAGAATGAGCAGTAAGTTAGAGCTGTCTGTCAGGTCACTTAGAGAACAGGCACTCCCGAATGGCTCAGTGACTGAATGAGAAGCCTATTTCCAACCCATGATCAGAGGGGAGATCCCAAAATCCTACAGCCCCCTTCCCGAAGCCTGCAGCTGGTACTGGCTTCTTGTGAATGAGTAGTTTGTTGGAAAATCTGACATGGAGCAGTATGGATTGGGGGATTCAGAACTGCCTTTGGGAACTACTGAGCTGATGGAGCTTTCTAACACCTGGGGCAAAGTGGGCAGTCCAAGGTGGTTATGATGGATGTGTCACGTAGGTTGGGAAAGCCTGGAGTTTGATTCGCTGTCTGTGGAAGGTTAGCATACCTCAGTCAAGGCAGTCAGAAAGGCTGGGAGTAGAAAGCTTACTGTTGGATTCAGAAGCTTCAAGCTCTGGGATGTTAGGCAAGTATATGAACTCAAAAACTAGAAACTGACCATTCATCTCTGTTCTGTCATTCGATAAGATCATGGCTGTTTGTCTTTCAAATTTCACATTCACATCCGCTCCTGACAATAACCTATGCACTTCTGTCTTAAAAATACTCAATGACCTTCTCCACTGCTTCTGACTCAAAGTTCCAAAGCCACATAAGCCGTCTGAGAGAAAACAATTCTCCTCATCTCTTTCCTGAAAGGGTGACCTCTAGATCTGGACTGACCCACGACAGGAAACATCCTTTCTCTGTCCACCTTGTCAAGGCTATTCAGGATCTTATGCACTTCAGTCAATCATCCCTCACTCTTCGCAACTCAATGGAAACAAGTCCAGTCTGTCCAACCTCCTCTCATAAATCATTACTCATTTCAGGCATCAACCATGTGGCTATTTTCCTCCAGGTGTGAGAGGGATGAGAACATGAGAAGTGAGAGCAAGAGAAACCTCACAGCATGTCAGGTCTGCTCTGCCATTCATCACCATGCCTGGTCTAGGGCTTCAACTCCACTTTCCCAACCATTCCCAATATCCCTGGATTCTTTCAGCCACACACAGTGGTCTATTGCTGCCTCAAATCTACTCAGTCATAGAACTGTACAGGATGGAAACAGACCCTTCGGTCCAACTTGTCCATACCAACCAGATATCCTAAATTAATCTAGTCCCATTTGCCAACATTTGGCCCATATCCCTCTAAACCTTCCCTATTCATATACCCATCCCTTTTAAATGTTGTAATTGTACCAACCTCCACTACTTCCTCTGGCAGCTCATTCCATACACACACCACCCTCTGCATTAAACAGTTGCCCCCCTGGTCCCTTTTAAATCTTTCTCCTCTCACCACAAACCTATGCCCCTCTAGTTTTGGACTCCCCTACCCTGGGGAAAAGACCTTGGCTGTTCATCCTATCCATACCCCTCATGATTTTATAAACCTCTATAAGGTCACCCCTCAGCCTCTGATGCTCCAGGGAAAACAATCCCCAACCTATTCAGCCTCTTCCTGTAGCTCAAACCCTCCGACCCTGGCGACATCATTGTAAATCTTTTCTGAACCCTTTCAAGTTTCACAACATCCTTCCTATAGCAGGGAGACCGGGATTGAACACAGTATTCGAAAAGTGGCCTAACCTATGTCCTATATGGCCGCAATGTGACCTCCCAATTCCAATACTCAATGCACTGACCACTGAAGGCAAGTGTGTCCAATTACCTTCTTCACTATTTTGTCTACTGCAACCCCACCTTCTAGAAACAATGAACCCACACTTCAATGTTCGTTTGGCAGCAGTGACTTTACCATTAAGGGTCTGTCCTGCCCTCATCATATTTGAAGTTTCCACAAACCTCTGGGATAAAGAATTCTGAAGATTCATCACCCTCCGAGTGAAGAACATTTCCGCATCTCAGTCCAAAATGATCAGCCCCTTTATCTTGAGACTATGAAGTTGTGTTCTAGTTTCCCCAGCGAGGGGAAATAATCTCTCATTGTCTACTTAGAGAATCTTAGCTGCTTTCATGGAGATCTCCTGTTATTCTTCAAAACTCCAGAGGAAATGGAAAAAATCTGTTCAGCTTCTAAGCTACAGGGCAAATTTCTGACCCCATGGACCAGTCTAATGAACCCTCATTGCACTACATCCAACGCAAATATACCCTTCCTTTGAAAGTGTGCACAGTATTCCAGGTGGAGCCTCACCAATAACCTATATAACTGGAGCAAAACATGTTCAATGTTGTACCCCAATCTCCTTGCAAATAGGCCAACATACCATTTGCCTTGCACGTGGCTTCTTGTGCCTATGTGTTAACTCTTTCCCTGTGTAATGTGCAATGAGACCTGGGTGTCTTGGTGGAACAGTTGCTGAAGGTTGGTGTGCAGATGCAGCAGGCAGTGAGGAAAGCTAATGACATGCTGGCCTTCATTGTGAGAATTGAGTATCGGAGTAAGGATGTCTTGCTGCAGTTATACAGGGCCTTGGTGAGGCCACACCTTGAGTATTGTGTGCAGTTTTGGTCTCCTAGTCTGAGCAGGGACATTCTTGCTATCAAGGGAGTCCAGCAAAGGTTCACCAGACTGATTCCCGGGATGGCAGGACTGACATCAGGAAAGACTGCATTGACTGGGCTTCTATTCGCTGGAATTTAGAAAAATGAGGGGAGAATCTCATGGAAGCATAGAAAATCCTGATGGGACTGTACAGGCTAGATGGAGGAAGAATGTTTCCGATGTTGGAGAAGTCCAAAACTAGGGGTCACAGTCTAAGCATAAGGGGTAAGCCATTCAGGACTGAAATGAGGAAGAATTTCTTCACTCGAAGAGTTGTGAACCTGTGGAATTCTCTCTCACAGGACGCTGTTGGGGCCAGTTCATTAGTTATATTCAAGAGGGAGCTGGATGTGGCCCTTGCGAGTAAAGGGATCAAGGTGTACGGAGAGAAAGTGGGAATGGCATACTGAGATTGCATGATCAGCCGTGATCATATTGAATGTTGATGCAGGTTGAACGGGCCAAATGGCCCACTCCTGCTCCTGTTTTCTATGTTTCTATGTTCCTTGTCCACCCAAGTCCCTCCACACATGAACATTTACAAACTCGCCTTTATTAGGACCAAAATAAATCACTTTGTATTTCTTCACATTAAGCTGCACGGATGTCCAAGCAGAGGAGACGTCTGAAGAGTGCAGTGCTGAGAGATAGTCACATTTACCTAAGCAGGGCAGGGCTGTTGTTACAGGGCAGCTTGTACTACAGTGAGATCAAGAGTCACTAACAGGATAAGAAAAGAAAAAGCTGTTTCATCCAAAAACTACAAAATGCTGAGATGAAGAACAAAGCAGCCAGACAGAAGAGACAAGAAATGAAAAAAAAGTCACACCTATTTTAAGGAGGACAGAAAATGTCTCAGCAAAAATTTGTATTGCATGCATAACTGAATACTCACAGAACAATTACAGAATAAAATTTCCTAGGAATGCATGAGAGGTATTAGCGCAAGTGACGAAAAATATTATTGGACAGATATTTTAAACTGGAGGAAGTGAGGGGAAAAATATGTGAGTCCTGCTAAAACAATGTCACCCACAGGAGATTGTGATGAAATCTGTCGGGATTTACATGGCTCACATTGAACAGTGTAAACAATGTCCCTCAAGCTTAAGAAACTCCCCCATTATCTGATCAAAACCCAAGAAAACATCCCTGCCTCAGCCTTGTGCAAAATGAGAGATAATTATTTTACCACTTTCAGAATGCGTCATTCGGAATCTTTGGTGGTCCATCATTCTTTATAAAGGCGTCTCTACCTCTACACTATCACCCAACAAACACTCCCAGGATAAGGACAGCATGGGGTTTGACACAGAGTAAGGCCCCCTCTGCAGTGGCCCCATCAAACACTCCCAGGACAGGAACAGCATGTCGTTAGATACAGAGTAAAGCTCCCACTACACTGTCCCCCATCAAGCTCTGGGATCTCCTCCCAACGCTGTGACCTCTTTCTTTAAGAATACACCCACCCCCAAAATTAGAAGCCCCCTCAACACTTTACTAATATCTCCTTCTCTGGTTTGCTCTCTGTTTCTCTGCATTGTCATGTCATTGCTGCTGATTTAATAAAGGCGGATAAAGGAGAATTGTAATAGTCAGTAAGACTCAGTAAAATGTCATGTTCCTGAACATTTTAGACACAAGGAAATGCCATAACATGAATAGGAAGGTGACAAAGGAGAAAAGAAACGTGACAAAGTGGCAGGATAACTGTGTGCTGTCTCATCTGGACAACTCTTGGAAATGGCTCATTCCAGGAGACAGTAATCTTTTCGTTTTCCTGTCCTTCCTTCTCTAATCCTTCCCTCTCACGCTTCCTTTCTCTAGCTCCCACGGTACTCTCTTGCTGTCTCTCTCACTCTGAATCAGACTTAACAAACAATATTGCAAAGATTTTGCCATGGCGAGTAACAGGCCTGCTAGCTGGATCTCCTCTTAGAATCCATAACCTCATTAGCAGGGTACTGGTTACCATCCAGGAGAAGGAAAGACCCTGAGGATCTGGGAAATCCTCCAACAGGGTCACCACGGGAAGCAGCCATTCAAGTGTGGGAGTCCTTTAACTGCTGAAGAGGTCCCCATGCAGCTGCTACTGAGCGAAATCCCAGAAGTAACTTTAACTCCCTGGGCCAGGGTTTGACCCCACAATGTTCTGACTCTGGGGACAGAATTCCTCCCATGAAGCCACCAGCTGAAACAAGAGGGAGGGACCCCCTAATACAGAGATTGACTTTTAAGTTCCTTGGATTTATTTCAAACACCAGAACGAATCATTGCTCAATTAAGGTTGTATGTCTTGATTGACCAGGCACAGTGCAGGCCATTATGTATATTTAGTAGGCAGCCTGACCCACTAACATCTCCCGTAGGAGCCATTAGCTGCATTATCACAGACGGGCAACTGTCGAGTGAGAAGCAGAGAGACAGCTCTCAGTTAAAATTGTTCACTTTGCCAAAACTGAGAGCCAAGGTCCTGTTAATTTTTCTCAGGGGACTAGTCCAGGGAGAAGCTTTCAGAGAAATGGGGAGCCTTGTGGGGTTTGTCTTGGAACAAACTTCATAAACAGTTAGCTTCACGTAGACTGTATAGGGCCAGATAGATTTGAGATTTCTTAGAAAGGTCTACTTGTAGTCAGCACGGAAGGGGAATGTCCAGCTTTCACCTTTATGCTGAGGGTTGGCTGTGCAGGGTGTAAGTGACTTTTAGAGATGTTCAGGGAAGGGACCCAGATTCTGGCTTTGAGTGAGAATCCCATGGTGTGGGCAGGGGTGGGAGGGATGGCATCAGGATCAAGCATGGCTGTGAGACTGGAATAAGCAAATATTTGACCTTGGGAGGCATTACAGATGCTTGTACTCCTTTCCTCACTTGATATATACAAACACACACACTCACCAGTAAAGGTTTACTGGACAAAGATCATAGCAGGAACTCCGCATTTATTTCCTAGTCCCTAAACCAGAATGTTGAGATTTAACGACAGCCCCTCTGTCCTATATGTGCTTTTGGCTGAGGCTTATTAATTTAACAGCAGATTATAACGGGTCAATTTCCTGGGCTGCGTCTTGGTCTCACATTCCAGACAATGCTTTCATCCACTGAGCCACGTGCGGGGAGTACAGGAATGTTTAGTTCCACTATCTTTGTGCATTCATTCATGGGATGTGGGCATCATTGGCTGGACCAGCATTTACTGTCCATCCCTAATTGCCCTTCAGAAGGTAGGGGTGAGCTGCCTTCTTGAACTGCTGTAGTCCATTTGTCATGGGTACACTCACTTTGCCATTCGAGAGAAAGTACCAGGAGTTTGAGCCAGTGACAGAGAAGGAGCTGCAATACATTTCAAGTTGGCATGGTCAGCAGCTTGGAGGGAGCCTGCAGAGGGTAGTGGCTCCTATGTATCTGCTGGTCTTCCCCTTCGAGGTAGGAGAGATTGTGGGTTTGGGAGGTGCTATGGAAGGAGCCTTGGCCTGTTGCTGCCGTGCACCTTTTGGATGGCACTTACTGTAGCCACAGTGCATCAGGGGTGGACAGAGTGAATGTTGGAGGCGGCAGATGTGGGAATTCCCAAATATAAAACAAAGAACTGCAGACGGTGGAGATACGAAACAAGAACAGAAATTGCTGCAGAAGCTCAGCAGGTCTGGCAACATCCATGGAGAGAGAAACACGGGTTAAAGTTGAGTCCAGTGACCCTTCTTCAGTGTCCTGGACTGGCAACGTCAACTCTGCTTTCTCTACACAGATGCTGCCAGACCTGCTGAGGTGATTCCTGACCCACTGTGTTTCTGCCCTGTCCCTTTAAATGAGGGGGAGGATTATTCCGATCGAATTCTTTGGTGGGCAAGGAGCCAAGAGGATAACATGTGGCATTTTATTCACAGCAATCACCGTGATGACTCAACATCGCCAACAGCCAGGGTTTAGCTGGGGCACTGCACATGGTGAGCACTGTAAATAACCAAACCGAGTCCGTGAGCATTCAGCCCAGGAGTTCTCCCAAAGGATACCCCTTTACACAAGGTTAGGCACATTATTAATAATGGCTGAGCACAGTTCAGGTGCAGGAAAGGGTTAAATGGGCATTGAAGGTCAGCGAAAGATGATGGAGTGACTGCTTTGGGGGTGGGGAACTGGCATCATGAGCAAACAGCTGGGGAGCAGGGAGCCAGCGGCTGCAGCTTTTATTAATGGTCCTTTGCTGACGTCAATGGGATGGTTTGCATACTCACTGCGGCATGAGAGACAGCCCTGAGTGGGCTCCCCAGGTACATTACCAGATGGTGCTAGGAAAAACTCGACATGGAGTCGAGCGCTTAGGACATGGACTGCACTCCAGCAGCTGTGGAGCGTCACCAACCTCCTCACAGGCTTTCACAAATCCATGGGACAGCTGACTTGATTTCAGGACAGGGAATCTCACATCTGAACGCCTAGCTTGCTCAGACAGTAACAGTCTCACTTTGAGCCAGAATGTACAAGTCACACTTCTGAAATCCTGGCTGGCAATCTGTATGCAGTACAGAGGGAGGGCAGCACGGTTCAAGGAGCTGCCTTTCAGGTGAGCTGTTCAATGAGGACCCTGTCTGCATTCTGAGGGGGGGGGGGATGTAAAAGATCCCAGAGGCACTATTCCAGGGAAGACTGGGGGATGGATGGCTGTGGTTAGCACTGCTACCTCACAGCCCCAGGGGCCTGCATTCAATTCCAGCCTTGGGTGACATTCTGTGTGAAGTTTGTGCGTTCTCCCTGTGTGCGCGCGGGCTTCATCTGGGTGCTCCAGTTTCCTCCCACATTCCAAAAACATGCACGATAGGATGGATTTCCCATGCTAAATTACCCACAGTGTCCAGGGATGTGCAGGCTAGGTGGATTAGCCATGGGAAATACAGGGTTACAGGGTTACGTTAGGATGCTGGGTTTGGGATGCTCTTTGGAAGGTCAGTGCAGACTTAATGGGCTGAATGGCCTGCTTCCACACTCTAGGGATTCTATGAGTAGGGGAAGTATTCCAAATGTGTTTGAGTCCAACCAACACTTAAACAGACGCTCTTGTCAATTAGCACATTGCTATTCTGGGAGCTTGCTGTGTGTAAACTCGTTACTGCAGTTTCTGCATTGCTATAGTGCCTAAACCGCAAAGTAAAGTGGTTGTAAAGTGCTTTGGGATCCCCCTCGATTGTGAGAGGTGATATACGAAAGCAAGTCCTTCATTCAGTTGAAGCTATGTAGAAGTTTCCGTTTAAGCTGCTGTCTTGTTTCCCATAGCAACAAAGTGGGTGGAATTAATATTAAAATGCATGACTTTTCAGAATCAGGTACTTTACAAATGCAGCAGGTGGTGTAAGTGCCTGCTCAGTGAGAGAATGCAGGGGAGGGCAAAACAGTGGAATTGTACCACTGCTGGGCACCTAAACAGTCTCAGGGCAGCTTCCCCACTTTAACGGCCACCGTAATACTTTCTCTGTGCAATCTACACAGTCACAGATTGAGACCATTTGGCCCATCGAGCCTGCACCAGCCTCAGGGCATTATGACTTTGTGCCATTTTTCTTCCTTTCCCCAGAAACCTGCACTTACTTATGTGTCGAAGCAATTATCTAATGACCTCGTGAGTGCTTCTCACGCGATGTTACCCTGAAAGGATAAATCTCTGTCGTATGCTAAACAGGGGGAAGGTGCTTTTAAAATCACTGTTTAGGCTCTGGTGGGAATACTGCATCCAGGTTCTGGGCTCTACACTTTCAGAAGGATGTGCAGGCTTTGGAGAGGGTGCAGAGGAGATTCACCAGCATAGTGCAAGGGATGAGGGACTTCACTTACCTCGAGACTGGAGAAGCAGGAATGATTGAATCATAAAATTTTACAATACAGAAAGGAGTCATTTGGCCCCTTGTACTTGCTCCCAAAAGAGCTACCCAGCTAGTCCCATCCACCAGCCCTATCTCCCTAGCCCTCTAACTTCATCCTTTTCAGCTCTCTTTTGAAACCTCCTATGGAATCTGCCTCCACCACTGTCCCAGCCAGCGCATTCCAAATCCTAACAACTCTCTGAGTAAACAGAGATAACAAGGTGTGGGGCTGGATGAACACAGTAGGCCAAGCAGCATCTTAGGAGCAGGAAAGCTTGACGTTTCAGGCCTAGACCCTTCATCAGAAAAAAG
>JAHRHZ010000043.1:3175900-3207963 GCA_024137785.1 Ginglymostoma cirratum | reverse complement strand
TGATTAGAGGAAACAGAATATCCTTCTTTACCCTGTCAAAATTGTTCATAATTTTGAACACCTCAATAGGGCCACCTCTTAATCTTCTCTGGTCCAAGGAGAATAAATCCAATCTCTCTAATCTTCTGTTGTACCTAAACTCCCTTATTCCTGGTATCATTCCAGTAAATCTCCTATGAATTCTCTCCAGGAGTTTAACATCCTTCCCTAAATAATGTGCCCAGAACTGAACACAATATTCAAATGTGGTCTGATAACGATCTGTAGAGGTGCAGCATCACTTCCTTGCTTTTATACTCTACATCTCTATTTATAAACCCAAGGATCCTGTAACAACTGTTTCTCCTTGCCTGGCCACTTTCAGAGCATTATGCACATGAACCCTGAGGTCCCTCTGTTCCTGTACTTCCCTCAAAGTTGTTCCTTTGCGAGCAGAGACGATTGAATGGAGGTATTCCAAATTATAAACTTGATAGAGTGAATAAGGAGAACTGTACTCTGGCAGGAGGGTCACTAACCAGATTAAGATCAGCAGCTAAAAAACCAGAGTGGTAGTTGAGAAGAATACTTTCCCATTGTAACACAGAATTGTTGTGAACTGAAACATGCAGTCCAAAAGAGCAAGGAAATTAGATTCAACAGCAACTTTCAAAAGAGAATTGGATAAAAATTCAGAAAAAATGAGAAGTTTACAGTGCTGCCAGGGAGTGGACAGCTCTTTCAAAGGTCCAGCATTATCATAATGGGACAAATGGTTGAAACAGAACCCATGCGATGCCATCTCTTACTGACACAGGTTCCTGCAGTCCTGAAGTTTAAAGAACTCAATTTACAGTACACATCCTCAAACCGATCAATTTCACTGACTTTTGCTGCCGTTTGCAGCCTCTAGTATTCCCGCCCTGAGGATAACAGCACTTCCTGGAGTTTTGGGGATCAGGGAAATGAAGCTTTCTTCAGGGACAACCCCAGGCAACAGAGTGTCACAGGCTATACACTGCACAGTGACAGGTTGGGGGTATGCAACCCCAACCACCCTGCACTCCAGTCGCCCCTCCCATTCCCCCTCACCCCAAACCCCCCAACCTGTGTCCATACACATACACTGCCCAGGGAGACTGGGAGGCTCTGGTCTGGGAACAGCCAAATTGACACAGACACACAACCCCTTCACCCACCTGATATGAGCGACCGGCAGATTCCCGAGGTGCATCCTGTTTTCCGTCTGTGAACAGAAAAAGCACAAAGACAGGATCAGAGACCAGCTCGTTATCGCAGCTCGACATCGTGCTCTCAGGTCAATATCAATGAAGGGGCTCATTTAACAACTGGGTGAAAGAAATGGTTAATTCAGCATCCGAGCTCAGCAGGCTCGTCTCAATTCCCAAACACAGGTAACGGCATGGCAATAGCTTCAGGGTAAAGCTTCCTCTACACTTGCCCTGTCAAACACAAGTACAGCATAAGGATAGTTTCAGAATAAAGCTTCTTCTACACTAACCCTGTCAAACACAGGTATAGCACAGGGATAGTTTCAGAGTAAAGCTCACTCTACACTGTCCCCATCAAATACAGGTACAGCACAAGGATAATTTCAGGGTAAAGTTCCCTCTACATTTTCTCTGTCACACGTGGGTGTAGAAGAGGGTTGGTATGCTAAGATTACACTTGGCTGACAACATGGTGGTCTTCCTGTGAGTCACTGCCATTCAGCATTGCTGCACAATCAGGATTCTGCGAGCTCTGTCCCTCACTCTCTGTGTGTACACACGGTTGGCTTGTCTTACAATGGTCTCAGGTGGCTTCCACCCCTTTGCATTGTAGTAGCACCATGACTGGCAATGACACTAGCCAGGACAAAGCAGCCCCACCTGATTGGCATCACACCCACCAACATCCTACTCCCTCTACCACTGATGCTCGTTAGCAGCAGTATATACCACCTACAAGATGCACTACAGAAATTCACCAAAGACCCTTCCAAACCCACGACCACTTCCATCAAGAAGGAGCCAAGTTCTCCACCAAGCCACTCAAAATCCTGCCGTGGAAATATATTGCTGTTTCTTCACTGCCGCAAGGTCAAATCCTGGAATTCCCTCCCTAAGGGCATTGTGGGGTTACCTACAACATACAGACTGCAGCAGTTCAAGAAGGCAGCTCACCTCTACCTTTAGATGGGCAATAAATACTGTCCCAGCTGGCAATGCTCATTTCCCATGAGTGATTAAGATACAGTGTAAAGCTCCCTCTCATCTTTTAAGCAGCAAGCAAATGTCTCTCTACACTGCCCCCATCAAACACCCCCAAGGCACGGACAGCACGAGGTTAGATACAGCGTAAAGCCTCCTCTACACGGTGTCCATCAAACACCCCCAAGGCACGGACAGCACGGGGTTAAATACGGAGTAAAGCTTCCTCTATACTGCGTCCATCAAACACCCCCAAGGCACGGACAGCAGGGGTTGGATACAGAGTAAAGCCTCCTCTACACTGTCCCTATCAAACACTCCCAGGACAGAGGCAGTCTGAAACATCCCCTTGAGGTGTAGTTTTGAGGTATTTCTACTCACTCATGTTGGAGACCCAGGATGGCATTTCAGATACTAACCAATTCACCAAAACTAAAGTGGTCAATGTATACAAATTCCTGGAGTAATTACCGCTAAGAAGAACGTCCTCTCGAAATTCCAAAGGAAGGAAAAATTAATCCAGGGATGCGTTTATCAACCCGATTATTTTGTCCTCCTCTTATCCAGTGCCCATGCTTCACATTAACTAACAGAGATCACCCAATGGCTTATCGACTGTGTAGGGCATCACATCTCAGCTTTATCCTGCCCTCCCACAATACTCATGCTCACGTCAGTATGTGAACCTAGCAGCAACCACAGTGACTCAAGACCATGATCCTCAGCCGTCGTCCCGCTCTTTAATCAGAGCCTAGGGATGCGGTATTCCAACAGTGGTCATTTACAGGGTGACAGAGCAAGGAAAGTGAAGTCACAGATTAAGGTGCACCTCTTTCTGTGCGTACTACCACTTTTTACTGACCCATGACTATCACAGGGTGCTTGTTGGTGAATGGCTATTCCTTAATGAAATTGGAGGTTGTAGGAAGTCCATGAGAAATTGCACTATGTATGTCATTAAGGAGAGCAGCCTAACCCTTTCATTCTCTGTAACTCCACCAAACTGAACCCCTTACTTGTTATTTGATGAGTCTTGCAGATTCGCCAACGTAGCAAAGTTATTCCTCACAGTCCGTAAACTAGCCAATACCTGAGGAAAGGTAGCAAAGGTTAGTAAAAAGCTTGCATCAAGAACCAGGAGTAAAGGAAAGGTAATTTCTCATGGAATCTCTGGGTTAAGGGCAAGAGGAAAGAACCCAACACTTTGGTTTCAAATTCTACCAAATACACACCTAACCTGTTCAACATTTCCAAAGGGGGTCACAGGACCTGAAATGTTAACTCTGCATTCTCTCTCCACGGATACTGCCAGACCTGCTGAGATTCTCCAGCAATTTCTGTTTTTGTTTCCAACACTTTGAGTGGCTCCTGGGCTCAGTGGAATAGCGGACTTTCAAACAGGAGGAGGCCATTCAGTTCTTTAAGCCTGGCGCAGGATTCAATATAATCATGTCAATTTGATTGTGAGCTCAGCTCCACTCTCCCATGTGAACCTTGTCTCTCTCGTCTATTAAAAATTTACTGATCTCAGCGTGGATGATATTTAAAGTTTCAGCTTCCACTAGCTTCTGGAAAAGAGAATTCCACACTCGATCGACTCTCAGGAAAAAAAACTCCTCATTTTTGTCTTTAAAGGGAGGCCTTTTATTTCTGAACTATGTCCCCTAGTTCTCGCACAAGAGGAAAGATCCTTCCTTCTGATATCCATCCTGTCCACTCCCCTCAGGATTATATATCTTTCAATGAGATCACCTCTCATGTTGTTAGACGCTACTGAATACAGGCCTAACCTGTTCAACATTTCTTCATTAAATAAGTCTGTCATCCTCAGAATGAGTTGAATGAATTTTCTCTCAACTATTTCTAACAAAATTATATCCTTTTTCAAAACGGGAGACTAATATTGTCCATTGATCGCTAGATGTGGTCTCACCAACTCTTTTACACTACAGCAAAAATTTCTTCTATTTATATTCCATTCCCCTTGCAATAAATGTCAATATTCCATTTGCCTTTCTAATCACTTTCTGTACCTGCATATCAACTTTTGTGATCATGCACCAGAACTCCCAGATCCCTCTGCATCACTGGGTTCAACAGTGTCTCCCCATTTAAGTTGTATACTGCTCTTCTATTCTGCCTACTAAAACGGACAGGTACAAATGCAGCCACGTCATACTCCATCTGCCAAATCTTTCCGTTAACCAACCATATCCCTTTGCAGATAACTTACTTTCCTATCTGTCTTGGTCTTACTGGCCAATTTAGCTACCATACAATTGGCCCCCTCATCCAAATCATTGATGAAGATTGTAAACAGCGGTAAAATGTATATGTCCCATCACTCCTCCCTGTGGCACTTCAAGATTGGCAATCTGTAACAAGACTCACTTATCATTACAGTCTGCTTCCTACTAGCTATCCAATCTCTATCCATGCTAATACGTTACCCCCACACCATGTTCTCTAACCTTGGGACACAACCTTTGATGTGGCAACTTATTAAAAGCCTTTTGGAAATCCAAGTATAGCACCTCTATAAAGTGTAGATATTACTCGGTCAAAAAACTCTACTAAATTCATTACATGTGATTCCCTTTCTCAAAGTCACAGCGAAAGCACAGTTTTCGATGTATCCTGCTATGACCATCCTTAAAATGAATTTTAGCACTATCCCTAAGACAGATGTTGAGCTAACTGGCTCAGACTTCTCTGCTTTCTGTTTCCCTCCTTTCTTGAAGAAACGGGTTATATTGTCTATTTTCCAATCTGCTGTGACCCTCCCAGAATTGAAGAAATTTTGGGCGATTATAATCATTGCATCTACTACTTGTATCCCTAATTCCTTTAAGATTTTAGGGTTCAGACCTCAACTCCTAGGGACTTGTCAGCCTTTAAGGTTCAGTAGTTTTCCCTACGCCATTTCCATGGTGATGGAATGCTCCTCTCTCCCTTACTACTCTCGATTTTTGTTGATCTTTTGGAAGTTTTCTACAGAAGGGAGAACACAAAATACCTGTGCACACATAAAAGGCCCCCATTGAGTAATGGTTTTGGGGGTGGTGGGGGGCAACTGATGCCAGAGGAACCTGGAGACCAGGTTCTCCGGAAGCGAGCAAGAGATATCATCCTTAGCTGCGTGAATAAGCTGTCCCCCTGAATCAATGCTGTATGTGGCCTGCCTTCTTCACCCAGAGGCCCCATATCATGCCCCAATCTCCTCTTCCCTGAAGCAGAGCAGTAGTAACGTCACTAGATTAGCAATCCACAACCCCAGGCTAATGTTCTGGGACTCTGGGTTCAAATCCCACCATGGCGGATGGTGAAATTTCAGTACAGATCTGGAATTAAAAAGTAGCTTAACGGTCAGCATGTAACCATCAGTGATTATCGTGGAAACCCAGCTGGTTCACTAACGTCCTTTAGTGAAGGAAATAGACCACACCTACGAGCTCTGAGCCACATTGACTCCAGATTGACAGCAAAGTGGTCAGCTCATACTGTCCTCTGTGTAATCAGGGATCGGCAATAAATTATTATCAAATCAGAGATGCCCAGAGCCATGAATCAATTTAATAAAAAACTTCCTTTCCTGAAGGATATTTGTGAGCAAGAAGATAGTTTCCTTGCAACAGTTGATGATAGTTTCACAGTCAACACTGTTCAGACAAATTTCAATTTGCAGATGTATTAATTGAATTTAAATTCCAATGCTGCCAAGAGGAAATTCAGACTCACGTGGCCAGAGCATTAGCTTAGAACTCTAGATTACCAGTCTACTGACAATGTCACAACACAAGCATCACCCCATTCCCATGCAAGTTAAATTGTCAATAAACAGGAAGAGTCAAAATTCCAAGAAACTGAGCAGCTCAGGCCCACAGATCAGTCATAGGTAGCAGTACGATACACAATTAAAATCAAGAAGACAAATAGAGAGGTTGTGAGAATATATAATATAAACAAGGTTTGCATTCCTGGAACACTAAGGGATCATTTGATTGAGGATGTTTGGATTTTAAAAGGAAACGATAATCAGAAGTTCTTTCCATTGGTGATTGGGTCTACTGTAACCTTTAAAAAAAAATGAGGCAGGCAGACCATTTATTCAAATGTGTAGTGTGAAACGGTCTCAGACTAAAAGTGACAGAGACCGGCCGGTTTAATTACTGTTAACCCAGAGCTGGACAGAATTTTACTGGATAAAGTTATAAATGGATGTGGAGCCAAATGAATGGTGTTAAACGGATACTGAACAAGGGATGGGGCTAAACGACTACTTTCGGTCACAACATGCTTATGTTCTCACTTCTTTTTGGAGAGCAGAGGGCCTGCGGAATAACCCAGTGCCAGGACCATCCTCAGGCCTTTCTCGGTGTCAACAAGCAGAGCTCTGAGTAATGAGCCGGGGACAGTGAGAGTGGGGAGTGAGAGGAGGGGAGAAGGAGCGAATGAATGAGGAGGGGTTGCTCTCTGTTCTGAAACATTCCCTCTTTATCAATCACTGGCAGATTGTTGATATCTTTTTAAATGACCATTGTGTACAAAACATTCTAACAGTTTAGCAGCCAGTGACCTCAGCTCTGACACCATGCCTTCGCAATTCACTCCTCAGGAGAGCATTTAAAATTTTTAGGAAACATTCTTTCTATTAAAGCTGAAGTACAATTGTTTTTTGTTCTAGTTTGAGCTCATGCAGATTGAAACATGTGCAGAACTTAGGGCAATCAGTATTCAGATCAAACACTCCCAGGAAAGGGACAGCAAGGGGTTAGATACAGAATAAAGCTCTCTCTACACTTTTAAACTGAAAGTAAAGTTCCCTCGACACTGCTCCCATCAAACATTCCCAGGACAGGTACCTTATGGGGTTAGATACGGAGTAAAGCTGGCTCTACACTGCCCCCAAACACACTCAGGACAGGGAGAGCACAGGGTCAGATACAGAGTAAAGCTTTCTCTACACTGTGCCCCATCAAACATTCCCAGGACAGGTACCTCATAGGGTTACATACCGAGTAGATCTGCCTCTACACTGTCCCCCATCAAACACTTCCAGGACAGGGACAGCACGGGCTTAGATACAGAGTAATGTTAATAACATGCCATATCAGTGAACAAAATCCTCCACATGCCTCATTCTGTGACCCATTTCTGAAGGAATTTGTCTCATACACATCTGAAGTACCAGAGCCAATCAAACAGGAGCTGCAACCCATCCACCTGCTCCCAACGCATATACCCAGAGATATTCCTGGCTTCCTGCCTGGACCAGGGGTCTGGAATTCGTACTTTCACTGGGTTACCTGTGGATAGTGAACTTCTGGAGGAGAGCCAGGAATACGTAGACGCGCACGCTCAGTCCAAGACTTTGGCCGAGCCGGTGCATCACCGTTAGCTTGCTCTCTAGCTTGCAGTTCTGTTTGAGATTCAGTCTGATGTTCAGTTTGATGCTCACTATTAGGCTCAGGTCCTTTATCGGATTTGCGTGTCAAACATGGGCAGCAACTTCTAAACATGTTCAACTGCGCTAAAAAGGGCCTGTGTTACCTAGCAACCTTCAAAATGAAGTAGTGTGCCAATTTCGGAGCCTACGATTGGCTTTTGGACCTTGCGGGCGGATTGTCGATTGTTCTGCAGTGGATAGGAACTGTCAATTAGAAGAATCTGAGCCAATCACAAGCTCGATTCTATCATTCTCTTGGTGACACAAGAGCATTCTAATTGGTGTGTCACAAACTCATTCTTGAACTGGTTAAGGGATTGGCTGAAGACTGGGATCCAAAGGATATCCAGCACAGGCACAATGGGTCAAATAGCTTTCTGCGTTGTATCAGTTTATTACTCTCAATCATTCTAATTGTCTGGAAGTTTTTCCAACGTATTCTCCCTGAATCAATCGCGGGCTGGAATTTTCCCAGCCCAGTGGACACATCCTTCAGGGTGGTGCTGGAACACAAGGAAATAAAACCTTCAGACTGATGTCCCACATGACCCCACCTCCCCCCACCCCCCACCCCCCTCACTTCTTACTGCTTTATTTAGAGGCAAGGGCACTGTGGAAACAGTGGGCCATGTGGCTAAGCCAATTACTGAGGAACCTAGAGAGAAATTCACAAGCAGACTGTGAACTCAGTGCGGGTTCCCCAAATCCCCCCACCGTGCTGTACTCACAAACTGGTCAGCAAGAGGCTGGAGCTGCTCACTGGGTACGAGCACTTCATTTCAGAAAAAGACGCAGCTTCTGTCTTCCTATCTCTCTCTTGCTGTGTGTTCTGTGGCGGAGAGTGGAATTCTAGGAGACGACATCTGCCCTAGCTCTGCTGTTGATGTTGGTCCGGCGCTTCCTACATAGCAGCTGTGTACCGACCAGTCAGAGAAACACAGAATCATTGAAATCCACAGCAGGGCGGAGGCTATTCTGTCTGTGATGAAAGGTGTAATACTATTTTTGTTTGGAATTTGGATTTCAAATGAGAGGCAGATGGGTTATAGTCACTACTGTGAAAAGTTTTCTTTCTAAAAAAATGGTCAGAGTCTCCCTCTGGAACAATGACCCAAATCCAACATTTGTCAGAAAGCAGGTGACTCCATTAGCACCACACGGTGTCTGAAAAGGCATTCATAAGGATGGTAGGTCTTCCTCACTAAAGGAAATTAGTCTTTAGGCCGATAAGTTGCTTTTATGCTGCATGCCACTACGAATCTATGACTGTCCTGCCTTGAAGCCAATTTTGGATCTTTCCTGTTGACCCTGCAGATTTTGTTTTAATGACCATGTGGAACACTGTCCAAAACTTTGTTAAAATCCACACTGACTGCATCCTCACTGTCTCTGATTAATTAATCTAAATGTAGATTAATCCTGTCCCTCCAGAATTTTTCAAGTAATTTTGCCACTATCGAAGTTAGACCAGTGCGCAGCAGTAGCGGTGTGCACAGTCTGCAGGATCACTGAAATACAGTGAGAAGACTCCATTGAAAGCACCTTCCAAACCCATGAGCACTTCCCTCTAGAAGGATAAGGGCAGCAGATACATGGAAATACCACTATCTGCAAGATCCCCTCCAAGACACTGACCATCTTGACTTGGAAATATATCACTGTTCCTTCATGTGTGATGAATCCAGATCATGAAACACCCTTCCCCTACCTAATAGCACTGTGGGGAAAGGTGGGGTAGGGCAACTGGTTCCTAGAAAATGCCATGAGCAGATCGGAGTCCTGTGAGATATCTTTAGAAATTGAGATAGCTTCACAACAACTATTGGGAAATCCTTGGGTCTAATGTGAAAGCTGAAACCCATAGACAAAGATGGGATGCTAATATAGTTCTCAAAAAGCTGGATCAGTTTTGTTAAGCAACGGTATAAAGGGATCTGGGCCAAAGGCAGGCGTATGAAATTAGGCCAAAGATCAGCCATGATTTTGTTAAATGGTGGAACAGGCTTGAGGGGTTGAATGGTCTATTCCTATGAAATTTGGGCTAACTCTAGACCTTTCTTATCTATGATGAGTGCCTGTTTGATCAAGACTGAAGGACGTAAATTTTGTCTTGTCTATTGGCTGCCTCGGTAATCATTTGGCAAAACCATAATTCTCAGTCTGGGTTTGGGTGTGGTCAACAAATCATCACGAATCGCAATAATCACATTCACCACGTCACACGATGGTTGGTTTGAGAATTGGAAAATATATCTTGTTTGGAGTATTGCCAGGGGCTTCCCCAAGACTAGGCTGAGCTGCATTATTGGGACAACTTCTTTTATTCATTCAAGGAATTCGGACACCATTGGCTTGACCAACATTTGTTGCCCATCCTATTTGCATTTGTGGTGGTGGTGAGCTGACACCTTGAACCGCTGTAGTCCATGAACTGTGGGTTGACCCACAAAACTGGAAGTAAGTGAATTCAGGATTTTGACCCACCGACAGTGAGGGAACGGTGATATATTTCCAAGTCAGGATGGTGACTGACTTGGAAGGGAACTTGCAAAGGACGGCGTTCCTATGTATCTACTGCCCTTGTCCTTCTAGATAGTAGAGGGCATAGATTTGAAAGGTTCTGTGTAAGGAGCATTGATGAGTTATTGAAATGTATCTTATCGATTGTACATACGGCTGCTACTGCATACCATCTAGTGTAGAGGTAGCTTTATTCTGTATCTAACTCCATGCTGTCCTGGGAGTGTTTAATGGGGGACAGTGTAGATGGAGTTTTACTCTGTATTTACAGCCGTGCTGTCCCTGTCCTGGGAGCGTGTGACGGGGACAGTGTAGAGGGAGCTTTTCTCCGTACCTAATCCCATCTTGTCTCTGGTGGACAATTTCATAGACAGTGTTCACATTCTCTCTAAGGTGAGTTGTCCTTGACCAATATCTATCCCTCAACCAACTTCAGTGAAACACGGACTTCCTCGTGGGTATTGAATTGCTACGAGCTGGCTGCGTGTAAACAGTCTGCTTTGTTTCTTACACCACAGCCATGATCGTGCTTTCACCACCTCAAGATGTCTCCAAGCACTTTGCAAACAATCAGGTGTTTTTCCAAGGCGCTATGGAAATGCAACTTCTTTCTTTTCCACGGGCATAATCAACAGGGAATCCTGCGACACAAGGAATCACCGATGACAAACGGATCTGTGCCCGCACGTAGCCAGTTCCGGACATTTCAGGAGGGGTGTGGCAGCTGCTCTAAACTGCCTCCTCCCAAGCAAGAGGGAAGAGAAATATCACCGAGGGACCAATCCTCACTTCCTGCCCCATCACCATAACCCAATCTCTCATCTCAGCAACCCACCAAAGGCTGGGAGAGCAACGCAGGTGTCCCTCCCTCTGAACTGTTTCGGGCTGCAATTTTAACAGGGAAGATGGAAGGAAAATGCCAGGAAAGTTAGTTTTTGGTCCTTCATGTAGCATTATAGATTGTGTGACTTACCTGTGCAAATGGTGTCACAATCATGTCTTCTGTATGGCTGAACACAAAAACAGATTAAAGAATTAGAACACAATCTCTATCTATAACGTACACAGTGCTTGCTCACAATCAACGAAGACTCTCCACTCAATAAATACACTGGATATAGATTTGACAGATATCCAACAGCAGCTACAAATGTTTAATGTACAACCTGCTGGTCTACAAGCTGCTGAAATCCCAGTTGGCATCACCCTATTTCAATCTCTCTCTCAAAATCTCCAGCCTTGCTGGAGCACTACACTGCAGCTTTAAGAGCTTCCCTGAGACTTTCCATGAGGAAGGAACGCCCCTGTCGGCTCATGGAGAGGCACCAAACTCTCACACAAGTGCCAACGAGTTGGGGACCCACTCCCGGACAGTGTCACATGTTTACAGTGTGTGGAGTGAACTGGTTAAAGAGTTACTTGGGATCTTTAAGTAATACGGAGAGAAGTAAGATTAAGGAATTTGAAAGTTCCACCTGCTTCAGGCTAGGGATGACAACATGTTGGATTACAAAAAGAGAGAGTGCAGAGTCCCTGTAAAGGAGCTGGTGGTAAACCACTTTATCAATACTGACCATCAAGTGAAATCCCCTTTCTGTAGTGCAGACCACCTTTCAAAAGGCTCAAATGAAACAGGATAAGGAACTTGACAAAGTAATTGTGTTTGGGAAGTGTGTGAATTGTAGATCCCCAAAATCTAGACACTATTATATCCCTTTAACAAGACCCCAGAGTCTCTAATCAGTATATTAAGGCTAGCATCAGGAGATAGAAGCTTAAAGGAAGAAAAAAGTCAATTATCCTAAAACAGTTTTGCCATTCATCTATTCACAGTTTGAAAATCCTACAAAAGGCTGCAGGAGTCAGGAATGGTGAATAATAGAAGCCATGAGTAGCTTCAGATTTCGAAGAGAAACAAAGTGATCAAGATGTTGTAGTGAACACCCTACTGCAGGACAAGAGATCTCGAAGAGCTTAACACTTCAGCAACTTATTTCGTGGATGAACGTCAATTGATACAAAAGCTACTTTTCACAGGTGAGAAGTCTCAAATTATTTTTGAGCCCACCTAAAGATGTGGTTGATCCAGAAGGGAAGCAATGGAAATTATACAAATGTGTTAATGTGTGAATGACACAGGGAGGGTTTGCTATTTCTCAATAAGTCTGTCCTGCTGAATGTAGGTTGCATCCAGCTTAAAGCAGGCTCAGCAATCCCGAAGAAGGATCATTTTGGACTTGAAACATTAACTCCGTCTCTCTCTCCCCAGGAGCTGCTACACCCATTGAATTTCTTTTGTACTTTGTTTCAATTTCAATCCAGCAATATCCTACCGGCATCAGACAGAGATAGAGAGAGACCAGCAGGTAATCTTCTGACCCAGGTTGATGATTTTCTTTACAATGTGTGATAGGTCAAAAAAAAAAAGATATCTGAAGGGTCCCAACCCGAAACGTCAGCTTTCCTGTTCCTCTGATGCTGCCTGGCCTGCTGTGTTCCTCCAGCTCCACACTGTGTTATCTCTGACTCCAGCATTGGCAATTCCTACTATCTCTAAGATTGGAAGTCAGGCTTTAGGGGCCTTTAAATACATAGGGTTAGACATTAAGCAGAATGGGTCAGGAGTGACTTCAGATCAACACCCTTGTGTGAAAAGTGTTAATCTCATCCTGATAAATCGGACCAGATGCTCTTGAAAAGGTGACTGTGTGTTCAGGAAAGAAACTGACCAGATAAAAAGTTTGGGAGCAAATTACTGCAGATGCTGGAATCTGTACTGAAAACAAAAGATGCTGGAGATCACAGCGGGTCATACAGCATCCTTGTTGAGAGAGCACGCCAACGTTTTGAGTCCAGATGACTCTTCATCAGAGCTGAAATTTGTTTTGGCTGTGATGGGGGCTGTTCACTCAGAATTGTCTCGATGCTAGTTTTAACATAACTGAGTATTCATGATGAAAATAACTACTTTTGAGGAAGTCTTAAGTGCAAATAAAACATTAAAAAGAAATCAACAAAAACATTGTGTGTTGGAGAAACTCAGCAGGTCTGGCAGTATCTTCAGAGTCACTGGACTCAAAACATGAACTCGGCTTCTCTCTGCACAGACCTGCTGAGTTCCTCCAATGCTCCTTGCTTTTGTTTCAGATCTCCAACGTCTGTAGGTCTTTGCTGTATGTCGTCACCAATTGTTAAACTGCTTAACAAGAAAAGGTGGTTGTTCCAGAAACCATTGGAAATCCGCAAAGAACGTCATCTGGTCACATACGGCATAGAGGGATATGGTGAAAAGGAAGGAAATTGGCACTAAGTAACAGAACTAGTGCAGGCTGAATGGCCTCCTTCTGTATCATAATATTTTGTGATTCTGTGATAAAGTGACATAAGAACACGGAATAAAATACATTTTTATTTGGGCTGCTTTGAGACAAAGCATGTTTTGTTTTCTTTTGTTCAAAGACATAAGGGAGGATATTATAATTTATACAAATGATTTGGATGTGAACATATGAGGTATGGTTAGTAAGTTCGCAGCTAACACCAAGATTAGAGATCTGGTGGACAATGAAAAAGGTTACCTCAGAGTACAACAGGACCTCGATCAGATGGGCCAATGGGTTGAGGTGTGGCAGATGGAGTTTAATTTAGATAAATGTGAGGTGCTGCATTTTGGAAAGGGAGAGCAGGGCAGGACTCGTACACTTAATGGTAAGGTCCTGGGGAGTGTTGCTGAACAAAGAAACCTTGGAGTGCAGGTTCTAAGTTCCTTGAAAGTGGAGTTGCAGGTAGATAGGATAGTGAAGGTGGCGTCTGGTAATGCTTGCCATTATTGGTCAGTGCATTGAGTATAGGAGTTGAGAGATCATGTTGTAGCTGTACAGGACATTGGTTAGGCCCCCTTTGGAATACGCGTTCAATTCTGGTCTTCACTACAGGAAGCATGTTGTGAAACTCAGAAGGGTTCAGGAAAGATTTACAAATATATCACCAGGGTTGGAGGGGTTGAGCTGTAGGGAGAGGCTGAATAGGCTGGGGTTATTTTCCCTGGAGCATCGGAGGCTGAGGGGTGACCTTATAGACGTTTACAAAATCATGAAGGGCAAGGATAGGGTGAACAGCCAAGGTCTTTTCCTCAGGGTGGAAGAAGTCCAGAACTAGAGGGGCATAGGTTGAAGGTGAGAGGCAAAAGATTTAAAAGGGACCTAAGAGGCAACTTTTTCATGCAGAAGGTGGTGTGTGTATGGAATGAGCTGCCAGAGGAAGTGGAGGAAGTGGTGGAAGCTGGTACAATTACAACATTTAAAAGGCATCTGGATGGGTAAATGAATGGGAAAGGTTAAGAGGAAATGGGCCAAATGCTGGCAAATGGGACTAGATTTATTTAGGATATCTGGTTAGCATGGACGAGTTGGACCAAAGGGTCTGTTTCCGTGCTGTACAGCTCCATGACTCTATATGGAAGGACCATTGTATGATATGCGATATGAAAAACAGAGTTTAATTAGTTCCATGCAAGGACTGTTTCTATCTCTTCAAAAGTTTTATTCAAAGAGAGGAAAGGAATAGTTTACAATAGCGAGTAGTTAAATAGAGGATTGTGGGTCATAATTAATAAACTGTCTGGGTAGATTTAAAAAGGGAACAATGGGGTGTAACGGTGCAGCGGCAGTGTTGTTAGCTCTGACCAGAAGGTCCAGTTCAAGGTCCCCTCCAATGTAATGGCCATAGAGATACACGACCAAACAGATTGATTTTAGAAAGGGAACAGGTGGGGCTGGTGTGTGGAAGGAGCTGTAATACTGAGTACTTAATAAACTTGATCCACAAAGAAAGGAGTCTTAGTTTTTGTCTCACTGACTGGCTTGGATCTGATTTAACACGAATTTTCCTCAGCCCAGCAAAATCTAGGTTTTCTTCTGTTTCAAATCCCTCCTCGACCTGTCCCCATCTGTGTAACCTTCTCCAATCCTACAACTTTCTGAGATCCCTGCTCCTCTAATTCTAACTTCCTTTTGGATCCTTGTTTTGCATTGCTCCACGCTGGTGGTTCATACCTTCAGCTGCCCGGGCCTTAATCTCTGAAATTCCTACTCTGAACCTCTCCTTCTTTGAGATGCTCCTCAAAACCTACTGGATTGACCGAGCATTTTGTCTCCTGCTCTACTATCCCTGTGCGTGCCTCAATGTTCAAGTTTACCTGATACCGCTCCTGGGATGTTTACATCATGTCAAAGGTGCTACATACACGCAATTTGTTGAGGGCTGAGGGCATGGTTGTCAATGTTGTGCAAAAGCCATTGGTTAAATGCATTGGGTGTGCCAGTCATTGTAACAAGAGACTAGCAGGAGAAGACTTTGAATAAAAAGTACCTATGTTCCTGAAATCCTTGCAGAAAGGCATGAGATAGAGAGACGTAACTTGTCCCTTTGAACCTCATCCTTGACAGTTAACTCTTACTCTCCGTAACATCCCTGCAGTATTTGAATGATCCCAGATTTTAGTCATAGAGTCACATAGCAGATAGACAGACCCTTCAGTCCAATCAGTCCTTGCTGACCATAATCCCAAACTAAAGTAATCCTACCCACCTGCACTTGGCCCATATCTCTCCAAACATTTTCATTCACGTAATTATCTAAATGTCTTTTAAATGTTGTAACTATACCCACATCCACCACTTCTTCTGGGAGTTTATTTCATACATGAATCATTCTCTGTTTTAAAAAAACTGCCTCTCATGGCTTTTTAAAATGTTTCTCCTCTCACCTTAAAAATGTGCCCCTCGTTTTGAAATCCCCCACTCTAGGGAAAAGACATCTGCCATTCACTTTATCCATATCCCTCATGATGTTATAAACCTCTATAAGGTTACCTCTCAACCTCCTCGGCTCCAGTGAAAAAGTCCCAGCCTATCTAGCCTCTCCTTATAACTTTACCACTTATGCCAAAGCATTTTCACTCACCGACTTCTGCCTAATAATTATTTCACATTTACTCATCGCTAATTTAAACTAATAATCTCTGGTCCTAATTTCCTGACTGTTTGAAACTCTGGACTTTTCCTACTTGCTCTATGTAAGGTTTTTTTAAGCCTCAGCAACGTTATTCTCTTTAGCACATCATTTCCTGATTGCGAAAGTTTTCTCTCCTCCATTTCTAGCACACTCAACATTTTATTAAAATTAAACATGGGAGTACCATGCAATCAGAAGACCAAAAGGTTAATTTTTCTTTAAAATTACAATCTGAAGCAGAAAGGACAAAGAAGGATTTGATTTTTTAAAAAAAATTTCTGTCGTAAGTGGTCCAATATTATCGGCATTCACCAAAAGTTAGAGAAGAGTCAGTGGGGTCAATCCAGATTCACGAGTTCGCTGTTTGACAGAAGGAATCAAAGATGATCTAGTGCAGAGAAACACTCTTTCCCTCAAGATGTGTTTTAACTACAATTGCAATGAATTCTACCACGTTTTCTCATGCATGTGTTCCACATGTTCCCATACAATTCTCAAATTATATGCATTCGGCCCATCAAATTTACACCAACCGTCTGAGGAGCATCCCACCCAGACCCAGACCCACCTCCTTACCCTATCCCTGTAACCCTGCATTTCCAATGGCTAATCCACCTAGACTGTACATCCCTGGACAATTTAGCACAGCCAATCCACCCTAACCTGCACATCTTTGGACTGTGGGTGGAAGCCAGAGCACCCAGAGGAAACCCACGCAGACACAGGGAGAATGTGCAAATTCCACACGGATAGTCGCCGGAGGGTGGAATTGAAACCAGGTCCCTGTTGCTGTGAGGCACCATGCTGCCCAATATGCCAATCCTAAATGTTTTTCCTTTGTGACCCCAGTTCGAGGCTCGAGAATTGTTGTGAGGCCTGTGGGTGCTGATGGAGCTGTTATGGTGTGGACAAAGCTCGGTGGCCATCATCGCTGCCACGAGTCGCAAAACTCCCCAAGTTTCAGCGTGCAACCCCAATGAGGTTCCCGACTCCCCCTCGCTTTGGGGAGCCCTGGTCTAATTGCAAATTCTAAGAGATACTGGCAGAAGCAACATAAAGGGGGTGGCTGGAAATCTGAAATAAAACCTGGAAATGCTGGGAATACTCAGGTCAGGCAGCATCCAGGGAGAGAGATAGAGTTAATGTGTCAGGTCTGTGATCCTTCGTCAGATAAACCGATGAGAAATCATCACCCTGAAATGTTAACTCAGTTTGTCCTTTCCCCAGATCTCTGACTTGCTGAGCACTCCCAGCATTTTCTGCTTTTTTTTTTTTCCCAGGCTCTGATTGTTGTTCAGTTTACAATCCTACAAGAGACACAGCACCTTGGGGTTGGGGTTTGGGTGGGGGTGGGTGTTGGTGGCATGGTGCCAAGAGGGTTTCTGGGTTATTCTATTGCCTAGCCCATTGCCACTGAAGCCAACTGCAATGACTTTGCCTTTACAATGACTGGTTGAGAGACCAGCCTGGTCCCTATGATTAAATATCATACTGCAGCGCAGTCAGTCGCTGGGATAGACCCACCCTCTCTCACACCCTGGGAGACTGTCCAATAGTCTCAATAAAACCAGGCCAGGGGCAAACCTGACACAAGACACAATTCCTTTTAACCCTCAACAAGATTGACAACCAATTAATAAATCACCCAGAAACATCTCGCACCAATAGGTTTATAAACCATCAGACAGCTGAGGCTTGTTCCATTTTCCAGTAGGACAGAAATCTTGCAGCAATCCTTCGCGTTTTATTCCGTAAATAACGATAATTCACGAAGTGGGGTGATGGGGGAAGGGATGTGGGGGTGGGGGAGAGAATTTCAGGGAGGGTATGGGGTGTGTAACAGTGAGGGGTGTGTGAGGGGGTAAGGAGGCGTGTGAGGGTAGGTGCTCTGCTGTGTTAGGGTGAGCAGACAGAAGCAGCTTGGGTGATAGGAGTGATATCAAACCAGCCCGAATGAGTATCTTCTGACATCCTGGTGTGTGGAGCTGAGGGGAGTGTGAAATGTCAGCCACCTCATTGGAATGAGGGATCTGCATGTTTCCCATTTTAAATCTGTGTGCATTTCAGGCCAAAGTCAATGGGCAGGCCGTAAAGAAGGCCACAGACTCATCAGTCCAAAGCCAACTTCACCCAAGTGTCCTATCAGTTTTTTTTTTAAGGACTTTATACCAGGATTGCCGGGGTAGCCTGTGGGAACGGGCCATACTGACGTGCTGAGTATCTAACAATGGGAGACAGCATGTCTGATTCCAGACAATTCACTGTGTCTACCAACTGTACAGCATGAGACAGGATACAGGAGAGGGACACCCATACTGCTGGCTGAATATTTACTCGATAACCTCTCACTGCTGAATGAATCGTTGGGTTAACATGGAATGTGCTGGGTGTCTGTCAGGTGCAAAGTATCTTGTGTCTATGGAGTATCATGAGTTCTGCATGACGTGCTGTGTGTCTAACATGAATGGTGTGTCCACCATGGAATACCAGTGTTGACTGTAGGGTTACTCTAACCTCTGGGCACATTACCCCAAAAACAGCTCCAATGGGTGTTGAATATTACCCTGCAGTGAAAGCCCCATTCTGTTTTGCTGCTCCCACTCTCACCCCTGGTCTCACACACCGATACTCTGGGCAGTTTCACCTCGTGGTTAGTAGATTGTGATAAAGGTGGACAGACTGGCGTCCAAGTAACCAATCTCACTTACTTTCCCATCGTCAGGGCAAGGACTGGCTCGGAGAACCGGGAAGCTAGGGCAGATCTTGGGTGAGCCTTGAGATAGATACTCCTGGTAACCGGCCATCAGAGGAGAGGACAAAGATCATTTCAAGACAGTCAGTTAAATCCTATCTCTCCCCATCGACTGTGCCACATTTCCTACCAATCAACAGCCTGGGGTGGCCTGGGCCTCCAGAATTTGGAGATTGGCATCTTCAACCCAGCGATGTACAATACCCAGGAGAAAACCCATCAGGCCTCACCAAAAAAAATTCTCCCATTTGCTTCAGTTAAATGCCTTTGTTGGGGATGGGGTGGAGTGCCAAAAGGACGGAGCAAAGGTCGGAGTCTGAGGGTGGGGCAATTGGAGACAGGAAGTCATGACAAAACCTCCAGGAAGACGCTCTCACCAAGAACTGGCAATCCTATCAGGATCCCTGACTTTGATGGTCAGCGCCCAGTTTCTGCTCCTTCCCTCCACCCTGTGGGAATAGGCCTCACTAACTCCATCACCATTCGCACAGCGTAGTGCACTCCCACCACCCCCCCCCCCCCACCACTACTTGGGGTAATCAATTCAAGTGTTAACCGCACAGAAAGGTGTAAAAGTGAACATCACTCACATGTCACTGGCGATGGAGGAGTTCCGGGACACATTCTTCGGGGAGAGGTCGTAGTCGCTGTCGGAACGGTACAGGAAGGATTCCCGGCGCTGACTGTGGCTGAAGTTTGCCTGTAGCACAAGCCCCGAGCTGGGGCTGGTCTGAGGATCAAGTGGGCTGCGTCCAGGAGACAGGCCATTCTCAACGTCGAAGCTGCTCGGGAAGGAATGTCAGGGGAGTAAGTGTGGAGCAGATACCTCAGCTCAATCCTAACCTCATCAAGGTGAGCGGTGTCAGTGCCTGAGGAGTCAATGGGAAGTTCAGTACATCATTTACACTGAGCACCATTCACCCCCAAAATCCATAACCGGTACTAGCCCACAGAAGTGGAACACCTTAATTTTAAAATTCTCACCCATTGCTTTCTCCATAAGACATAGGAGCAGAAATTTGGCCATTCAGCCCATCGAATCTGCTTTGCCATTCAATCATGGCTGCTAAGTCCCTCAATCCCATTCTCCGGCTTTCTCCCCGTAACCCTTGATAATCAAGAACCTTAAATGCACTCAATGGCTTCTCATTCTTCCATGGCCTATCTTTCCTCATAACCTGCTCCAGTCCCACAACTCTCAACATCTGCACTCTTCCAATTCTGGTCTCTTGCACTGGGATCTTGTCATCCAGCTTGGAAACAGACCTTTTGGTCCAACCAGTCCATGCTGACCATAATCCCAAACTAAATTAGTCCCGCCTGCCCAGTTTACCCCCCTTGGTGGCAGTGCCGAGGTCCCGAGCTTTGGGAAATTCCCTCCACAAACCTTGCCACCTTGCTTCCCTCTTTTCAGACACTATTTAAAACCTCACCTTAACCAAGATTTTGACAATCTGGCCCACAGTTGCTTAATTTGGCTCAGTACTCACTTTGCATAGCAACACTGCTACAAAGCACCTCATGATGATTGATGACGTTAGGAGTGCCGTAGATATACATGTTATTTTATATGTATAAATGCTTTCCAAAGATTTTTGTGCAAATTACCATTCTGATTATCTCCTCTGTATTCCCTCCAACTCCTTAACATTGTTCTGAAAATGTGATTCCCACAAATTCCCATGGTATCCCAACTGATGGAGGGTTATTTCCGTGTTCATTCAGGGGATGTAATTGTCACTGGCAGAGCTAACATTTGTTGACCATTCCTAATTGCCCATTGATCTAAGTAGCTTGCTAGGGCTATTTCAGAGAGCAGTTAAAGAGTCAACCCCATTGCTGTGGGTCTGAAGTCACATGTAGACCAGACCAGGTAAGGATGGCAGATTTCCTTCCCTGAAGGATATCGGTGAGCCAGATGGATTTTTACAACAATTGATGATAGTTTCATAAACACAGTCACTGAGACTTGCTTCCAATTCAGGTTTTATTTTAATTAAATTTAAGTTCCACCAAACACCACATTGGGATTTGAACCCACATCCCCTAAGGTTAACCTGAGGCCTCTGGGTTTCTAATCCCGTGACATTACCACGATACAAGCACCTTCCCTAGAAGGTGTTGAAAATTAGTCAGTTCAGGCTGTTCGGAGTGAAATAGGAAACACATTTTCAAAAGAATTTAAAATGAAATTCTTTGACAACCCTGCATTAGTAAGGTTGTTGTGAATCTTGAAAGGATTCAGAAAAGATTTACAAGGATGTTGCCAGGGTTGGAGGGTTTGAGTTGTAGGGAGAGGCTGAATAGGTTGGGAGTATTTTCCTTGGAGAGTCAGAGGCTGAGGGGTGACCTCAGAGAGGTTTATAAAATCATGAGGGGCATAGATAGGGTAAATAGACAAGTTCTTTTCCATGGGGTTTGGGAGTCTAAAACTAGAGGGCGTGGGTTAAGGTGAAAGGAGAAAGATTTAAAAAGGGACCTAAGGGGAAACTTATTCACACAGAGGGTAGTGCACGTATGGAATGAGCTGCCAGAGGAAGTGGTGGAGGCTGGTACAATTACAACATTTAAAAGGCATCCGGATAGGTACTTGAATAGGAAGGGTTTAGAGGGGTATGCGTCAAATGCTGGCAAAAATGGGACTAGATTTATTTAGGATATCTGGTCAACATGGACTAGTTGGACCAAAGGGGCTGCCTCCGTGCTGTAAGTCTCAATGACTTTAGAACTTACGATGCAAGGCACCTGGATCAGACCATCTTTCTAGTTTAAACACTGCCAACCATTTATGCACATGTTCTTCATCTATTTTTATCTGATCCAATATTGCCAGCATCATCTCCTATCCTGCTGTATTGGCAGCACCCTGCTCTCTAGGGAAGGCAGATGGATTTACTCATCAAGGAGACTAGCCAGGCACTCTGTCTCAACACAACCTGACCCTATGCTTCCTCTGTTTATGCTGTTACACTTCTTACAATCATGAAAGAACGTGTTTCCTTTTACATTCACCACTATCTATTCTCATGATCTCTCTTCCTGCCTCTTTTTTTAGAACATCCTTTGTACTTTGTCTTTAGCTTAGATCTTTAATCGTTTAGCAATCCTTCCAATTGTCATAGTCCTCCTCTCAGTGTCACATTTTAACCACAGCATCTTTAGGGTTTGAAGCAGCTTGATTATAGGAAGGTGTTCATTCTGTACCTCTGCCACCTCTTCTGACTGTTTTCCCCACACTCTAAACCCCTGCCTGTTCCAGTTAGCCTGCCATCACCATCTTAAACATTTTTTGGTATTTGTTCACGGGATGAGGGCATCGCTGACTAGGCCAGCATTTATTGTCCATCCCTAATTGCCTAGAGGGCAGTTAAGAGTCAGCCACATTGCTGAGAGTCTGGAGTCACATGCAGACCAGACCGAGTAAGGATGGCAGTTCCCTTCCCTAAAGGACGTTAGTGAACCAGACAGGTTTCTATAACAAATCGACAACTTTTTAATTTCAATCTTTTTTCCCCCAATTGACTTCAAATGTTACCACCTTCCACATGGGATTCAAACTCTGGAACTATCACCACAATGCTAGAATACAGTTAACGATTTCTTAACAATGCAATTCCAATGTCACAATGTCCAACAAAGTCAACATGGTGTTACAAAGAGGGAAATTATATTTGATAAATTTGTGAAAGTTTATTTAAGGAAGTAACTTGCAGGGTAGATATGGGGTAACCAGTCGATGGAGTGTACTTTGATTTCAAAAAGGCATTTGACAAGATCACCCTCTGGAGGGAGGGAGAGTGGGACGCAATCTCATTCCAACACCTAAGGATCTGGAGGGACCTGGCAGGGTGATCCCCACACCCCTGGGTGGGCAATGACCAACATCAGAACATAGACCCAATTATTTAAGACTGAGATGAGGAGGAACATCTTTCTCTCAGAATTATAAATGTTTGGAATTCTTAACTTCTGAGAGTCTTGGATCTTCTCAATAGTTGAACATATCAAAGACTGAGGTACATTTCAGACCACTGAGGAAATCAAGCCGGCTGGATTGGGATTGAGTCAGAAGGTCAGCCATGATCAATATGGGGGGTGGGGGGTCTGGGTGTAGGAAGGTGGGGGAGGTTGCTGGTGGTGGAGAGAGTTCAGAGAACCATACAATATGGAAGATGCCCTTTGGCCAATCGAATCCACATCACCAAATACGCGCTACCACCTACACAAGTCTCACTTTCCTGCATTAGACCCTGACTGTTACAACACTCCAAGTGGCTCATTCATGTATTTTTTGAAGGTTGTGAGGTTTCCCACCCCAACCACCCTCCCAGGCAGTGCATTCCAGACCCCCACCACCCTGAGTGAAAAGGCTTTTCTCAAATTCCCTCTAAACCTCCTGCCTTTCACTTTTAAAGGTGCCCCTTTGTTCTCGACCTTCCAGCTAAGGGGAACACCTGCATCTCTCCACCCTGTCCTAACCGCTCAATCTTATGCGCCTCAACCTTCTCAGCTCCAAAGGAAACAACCTGAGTGTGTCCAGCCTCTCTTCATAGCTGAAATACTCCATCCCAGGCAACATCCTGGTGAATTGTTGGGAAATTGAAATCTTGGATACAGATTAACAAACAATACCATAATAGACTAACATTTATATAGACAATAGGTGTAAAGCCTTTGGATTTCACGATTACATGATAACATGGAATTGAAGGGGGTATATTACATTGGAATGAGGACATACAGAGCAGGAGACGGTAATTAAGGAATGAGTCAGGCTCATGAGGCAGTAAGGTCTATGCGATGGAACCTGACAGTGAGCTATAACACAGTTCACCTCATTGCCCTGAGGTTAGTGAGGGAGGGGGGCAGTAGCCAGAACTCCATTGTTCAATCGTGTTTAGGGGCAGCACAGTGGCCTGCACTGCTACCTCACAGCGCTAAGGACCCGAGTTCAATTCCGGATTCCAGATGATGTGCGTGGAGTTTGCACATTCTCCCCGTGTCTGCGTGGGTTTCCTCCAGTTTCCACCCACAGCCCAAAGATGTACAGGGGCAGGTGGATTGGCCGTGGGAAATGCAGGGTTACAGGGATAGGGTGGGAGGATCTTTGAATGCTTGGTGTGGACTTGATGGGTCGGATGGCTTGCTTCCATTATGTAGGGGTTCTGTGATATTCAGAGATTGAAGAAGCAGACGCAATTCCCTCCACAGTCAAATAGCACACCAGACTATTGACAGTTTGCAGGGGACAAATAGCAGCTTACAAAGAAGAGGGAGGTGATGGCCGAGTGATATTATTGCTGGACTGTTAATCCAGAGACTCAGATAGTGTTCTGGGGACCTGGGTTCGAATCTCGCCACAGCAGATGGTGGAATTTCAATTCAATAAAATATCTGGAATTAAGAATCTAATGATGACCGTGAATCCATTGCCGATTGTTGGAAAAATCCATCTGGTTCACTAAATGTCCTTTAGGGACGGAAACTGCCATCCTTACGTGGTCTGGCCTACATGTGACTCCAGACCCACAGCAACGTGGTTGACTTGTGACTGCCCCCTGGGCAATAAATGCTGGCCTAGCCAGCGACACCCTCATCCCGTGAGTGAATAAAGGGGAAAAAAAAACACGTGCCACACCAGAGATCCATCAAAACCTCAGCAACAGCATATTAAAATTTCTTTCTCTGGAAGTTGTAAGTTACAGTCAGGCAGATTGTAACAGCAGATGCGTTTAAGATGTCACAGTTCCACTGATGGGTGGTACAGACTCTCAACATCGGCTGTTCAGGTTCAAATGGTGACGACTGACGTCACTAACAACATCTGTCTGTGTGCACACTGTCTCCAAGGAGACAGACTGACACAGCGTTCACTAATGACAGAACACTGACAGTATTGTGCTTCCTTGTTAACCCTCCAGACAGCTTGCTCACAGTTTATAACCACTTGATACCAATCACTCATGTTAGGGCAGGGCAAAATTAAACTGTTCAAATATAAACTCTTTCTAAACTACTGCGTCATGCTCGCTAAATTCGACAGAACACCGCCCTCCTGACACCCTCCATAGCTTCCCAAGTTCGATCGTTTTCTACTCCCCTTGCTCTTTTGAAATGAAAATAAAGCTCCCTCTATGCTGCGAAAGCACAACAGGTCAGACAGCATCCGAGGTGCAGGAAAGTCAACGTTTCAGGTCTAAACCCTTTGTCAGGGCTGGGGAGGGGGAGGGCGGCCCAGAAACAGATAGAAGGAGGGGTGTGAGGCTGGGGGGAAGGCGGGTGGGATGGTGATAGGTGGATGCCAGTGGGAGGTTATTGTGGTTGGTCAGTGGGAAGGGTGGAGTGGATAGGTGAGTAGGAAGATGGACAGGTTAGGAAAGGAGGAGGCAGAGGGTTGGACATGGGATAACGCTAGGGGTGGAGGGATTTTGAAGCTGGTAAAGTCAGTATTGAGGCCATTGGGCTGTAAGCTCCCAAAGTGAAATACGAGGTGTTGTTCCTCCAGTTTACGTTTGGTCTCACTCTGACAGTGGAGGAGAACAAGGATGGACATGTCACCAGGGGAGTGGGAGGGGGAAGATAAAGTGGATGGTAACCAGAAGGTTGGGTTGGTCGGTGCGTGCAGAGCACAGATCCTCCATGAACCGGTCCCCGAGTCTGTGTTTGGTCTCCCTGATATAGAGGGGACCACATCGGCAGCAACGGATACAGTAAATCAGATTAGATGAAATGCAGGTGAATCTCTGTTAGATTTGGAAGGATTGTTTGGAGCCTGGGACAGAGGTGAGGGGGGAGGGGTAGGGGTAGGGGTAGCACCTCCTGCAGTTGCAGGGAACGGTGCTGGTTGTGATAGAGGGGTTTGTGGGGAGTGTGGAGCTGACGAGGGAGTCGTGGAGTGAACGGTCTCTGTGGAAAGTGGACAGGGATGGGGAGGGAAATACTGCTTTGGTGGTGGGGTCTGATTGTAGGTGACAGAAACGTCTGAGGATGATGCGTTGTATTCGGAGGTTGGTGGGGTGGTACGTGAGGCCAAAGGGGTCTCTATCCTTATTGTTGGGGGAAGGGGGTTTGAGGGCAGAAACATGAGAAATGGGGGAGATAAAGTTGAGATCATCCTCAATAACAGAGGAGGGGAAACCACAGTCCCGAAAGTAAGAGGATATCTAGGAAGTCCTGGAGTAGAATGCCTCATCCTGGGAGCAGATGCGGCGGAGGCGGAGAAATTGGCAATAGGGGATAGAATTTTTGCAGGACAGTGGGTGAGAGGAAATGTAGTCAAGGTAGTTGTGGGAGTCAGTGAGTTTGAAATGGATGTTGGTGGTGAGTGGTTTCCAAATATGGGGACGGAGAAGTCTATGAAGGGGAGGGAGGTGTCATAAATGGTCCAGCTGAACTTGAGGGTGTGGTGGAAGGTGTTGGTGAACTGTTTAAAGCTCCTCACGGGAGCACGAGGCCACACTGAAGCAGTTCAACGTAGCGGAGGAAGAGGTGGGGTATAGGGCTGGTGTAGCAGAAGAGGGTCTGTTCCACGTAACCTACGAAGAGGCAGGCATAGCTTGGGCCCATGCGGGTGTCCATGGCCACCCCTTTGGTTTGTAGGAAGTGGGAGGAATCAAAGGAGAAATTGTTGAGGGTGAGGACCAGTTCCACCAAGCAAACGAGAGTGTTGGAGGAGGGGGACTGGGTGGGCCTACGGGAAAGGAAGAAGCGGAGGGCTTTTAGGCCCTCCTTGGGGGGTTACAGGTGTACAGGGACTAAGCGTCCATGGCGAAGATGAGGTGTTGGAGGCTGGGGAATTGGAAGTTTTGGAAAAGGTGGAGGGCGTGGGTTGTAGGTAGGGAGTTTCCCAACCCTGCACTGCCCATTTCTATCTCCTACCCAAAATCCATAAACCCAACTACCCTGGTCGACCTATTGTCTCTATCTCCTCCTACATCAACTCTGACTCTGTTCTTTCCCCTTTGTTCCAGGAACTCCCTACTTATGATCAGCTCCCCTCAGCTCCCTGACCTGACCTAACCTGTCCATTTTGCTACTCATGTATCCACTCCACCCTTCCCAATGACCAATCACAATAACATCCTACCTGCATCCACCTATCACTATCTATCCTACCCTTCCCCCAGCCCCACACCCCTTCCTCTATTTATTTCTGGGCTCCCCTCCCTTTCACCAGTCCTGACAAAGGGTTTTGGCCCGAAACATTGACTTCCCTGCTCCTCGGATGCTGCCTGACCCGCTGTGCTTTTCCAGCCTCGCACCTGGCTCTGGCTTCCAGCATCTGCAGTCCTTACTGTCTCCCTCTACACTGTCCCATCAAACACTCCCACGACATGGACACGCAGGGTTGGATGCAGAGTAAAGCTCCCTCTATTCATTTGAACTGAAAGTAAAGCCCCTCAACACTACCCCCATCAAACACCTGCAGGACAGTGACAGTACAGGATTAGACACAGGGTAAAGTTTTCTCTGTGCTCTGTCCCCTTTCAAACACTCCCAAGACAGGTACAGTATAGGGTTAGATACAGAGTACAGCTCCCTCTAAATTGTCTCCATTAAACACTCCCAGTGCTGGGAATAGCATGGGGTTGGATACTGAGCAAAAATCTTTTAACACAAATTGGCATGTGGCGTCCTGGAACTAGACTGGCAATCAGTTACAAATTAGAGGACAGTTGTATCTCATTTCAATGAAGGTATTTGTTAGGAATGCCACAATCCCTTTGATAAAGATGTTTCAAATTATCTCTGGGTGGGACAGAGGAGATGGAAACAGGCTGGTAGAAGGCTCTAGAACAAGAGGACATTGATATTATATAGAATTACATCGGAGGCACTGCACATTTTCTGCCAAACAGTTCTATGCAAGAAGTTATGCTCGACATGAGCTACTTCCCTTCCTTCACTATCTCAGCCAAACATATCGTCCTTTTCCTCTTTCCCTCTTGTTTATTCAACTTCCCGTAAGAGACCCACATTCTCTCAACTTTCTGGGTGAGGAATTTTCTCCTGTATTTCTAATCTATTTATTATTTTACCTATAGTGACCATCTTACAACAAAGGGTCCCAGTTTGGAAATCTCCCCACAGGAAGCATAGTCTTCCTTACCTATCCTGTTCAAATGGTCAATCTTATCATTTTGTATTCCTTAAAACCATTACCACGCCACCATTCAGGTTTTGCTAGAGCAAAGTGCCCCAACCTGTTTAATGTGACCAAAACTTATAACCTCAGTCTGGAATTACCTTTGGAAATTTGTTTTAGTATATTCTCCAGTGCTTTAATACCTTTTTTGACTAAATGTGGAGACCAGAACTGATGGCATTATTCCATTTATGGTCGAATCAAATATCAATACAATTGTAATGTAGTTTCTCTTTCGATTCTCTCACTCTCTTGGAATTAATGCCATCACTGTTTTTTTTATAGAAACCCTACAGTGTGGAAACAGGCCACTCGGTCCAACCAGTTCACACAGACTCTCTGACAAGCATCCCACCCGGACTCAACCCCCGTGCACTACCCCACCCCCCCCAACCCTGTCCCTGTAACCCTGCATTTCCCATGGCCAATCCATCTAATCTGCACATTTTTGGACTGTGGGAGGAAACTGGAGCACCGGGAGGAAACCCATGCAGACACGGGGAGAACGTGCAAACTCCACATAGACAGTCACCCAAGGCTCTGGGGCTGCAAGGCAGCAGTGTTAACCACTGAGTCACTGTGCCGCATTTTACAGTCTCACTGACTTGTGTTGGTCCTTATAGTGACTTGTGCCTCCTGACCTTGAGGCCTTCTCAAGCCTTGATAATATTTTGATTCTTATTTTCCAAGGAGATTGTGTCCCCTTTATTCCGGCTAACAAAATGAACGCTCTCACGCTCATCTGCGCTGCAACTTTGCAGAAAGGTCACTGGACCTGAAACGTTAACTCTGCTTTCTCTCCCCACAGACCTGCTCAGTTTCTCCAGCACTTCCTGTTTTTGTCTCGGTACCATCAGGTTTTGTAATCTATTTGCTGCCCATTCTGTAATTTGTCTTCTAATCCAATTTGCACTGACAGTTGGCATGACGCTAATAGGTGGCACCTTATCAGAGGTCTTTGAAAATCCAAATACTTTAGACTGACTATATCACTACGATTAGTGGAGGGGCTGGTGCGGTGGTAATGCCACTGATCCACAACCCCAAGCTAAGGCTTTGGAGATATATGCTCAAATTCCCACCATGGCAAATGGTGAAATGTTAATTCAATAATAATCTGGAATTAAAAGCCATGTAAGCATTGAGGATTGCTGTAAAAACCCATCCAGTTCACTAATGTCCTTCAGGAAAGGAAATCTGCCATCCTCACCTGGTTTGGCCTACACGTTGTCTAGCTTCACATGCGGGTGACTCCTGGCTGCCTTCAGGGCAGATAGGGATGGGGCAACCACATCCTACAAAAAAAAGTTACCCTTCTCTATCCTCTCTGCTCTCACAGAGGTTACTGAAACATGGCCTACCGATTTCAAATCCACTTTATTATATTTTCACTTTCTAGGTGTTGCACCTTTGGGTAAACATTGCTGGAAAGCAGTATAAAGTCTAAGTTTTCTTTCACCTCATACTCATCAGGATTGAAATGCTAGAAAACCAACTTCAGGAAGTACAATCAATCCTGCATGAGACCCGAGTACTGATGGGCTGGACTACGGTTGGCATGGAGACGCTGCGGGAACTGTTAAAGGTGCATTAATTATACTGAAAAGAAAGGCTATGGAGTCAGCCAATCCCAACTGAATCCTCACTGCAATACCTTAACCATTCAGAGTCGGCTTGTCAGCTTTGAATTGATCCAACACCAAGATCATGGTAGACAGAGCTATGGTGGTTCCCTCCCTCCTATATGGCTCTGAGATGTGGACTGTCTACAGTCGACACCTCAAGACACTGGAGAAGTACCCCCAATGCTGTCTGTGCAAGATACCGAGAACCCACTGGGAAGACAGATGCACCAACACCAGTGTCCTTGACCAGGCCAACATCCCCAGCATAGAGGCACTAACCACCCTTAATCTGCTACAATGGGCTGGGCACACTGTCTGCATGGCTCCCCAAGGACATGCTCTACTCCCAGCTTCGAAACAGCAGGCGAGTCCCAGGCGGACAGAGGAAGCGTTTCAGTGATACCCTCAAGGGCTCACTGGTGAAGTGCAGCATTCCCACAGACACCTGGGAATCACTGGCCTAAGACCGTCCAAAGTGGAGCAGGAGCAGCTGGGAAGGTGTCATGTGCCTCGAGACTTGCCTCCAGGAAAAAGTGGAAGCCAGGCGAAAACAGCGAAAGAAGCGCGCTGCCACACCAATGTTCCACTCACCCCTTCCTGTGACCACTTTCTGCCCCAACAGTAACAGGGCCTGCAGTAGCATCGGTCTGTACAGCCACCTACAGACTCACCCTGAGAGTGGAAGAGACTCAAGAGAAACCACCAGCGATGATGTTGACTTTGAAGCTTACCAGTTCACCGAGACAGTCAGCAGTAGCTGGTGCCTCTCCATCTCAACTATTTCCAAACCAATTAATACCCTCATCTCACGTCGTATAAATTGTTATTTTCTTTCTAAGTTGTTTTCCCTGCATGATGAGTGCAAGATGAAAAGATTGGACTTTAATGTTTGGGTTCTGTCTCAGCAAGCAATGTTTTGAGTAAAGCTTCTGTAATCTTTCCTACCACAGACATTAAATTAATTGGTCTAAAGTTTCCAGGGATTTTCCTAGTCCATTTTTTTGTTAATTATAGGAATGACATTAGCTGTCTGGCAGTGCTCTGGTACAATTCCCTTCCCTAATCAGGTTTGTTTTATGTCTATGCAATGATGCCTCTGCCATCTCCTCCCTAACTTCTGTCAATATAAATCCAGGCTGTGAACAGGATTGTTCCAGAGTCTGTTTGCAAGGCGATTTAGAGTCAGAGAGACATACAGCACGGAAACAGACCCTTCGGTTCAACTCATCCATGCCAACCAGATATCCTATACAATTCTAGTCCCGTTTGCCAGCATTTGGCCATATCCCTCTAAACATTTCCCATTCATATACCCATCCAGATGCCTTTTAAATGTTGTCATTGTACCAGCCTCCACCACTTCCTCTGGCAGCTCATTCCATATACAGGTACTTCTCCTATAACGCCATAGTTGCATTTTTGTGTGACCTTGTGCTACAGAAACTTGCGTTATAGGGAAATTGGAGTAGAAAATTGCTATACTGTACAGTAGAAAGTTCACATTATCCAAACAGCATCCACTATTCATCAATCACATTACATCCAATTTGCATTAACGATACACATGTTATAGCAGAACTAGCTGCATGCACCACCCTCTGCATGAAAAAGTTGCCCCCTAGGTCCCTTTTATATCTTTCCCCTCTCACCTTAAATGTCCGCCCTCTGGTTTTGGATTTGTACACAAGTTGGAACACAGTGTAAGACAATGTAAAGCAGCCATTTGTAATTACAGGAAACATTTATATCACACCCCTGTACGGGATTGCACTTGTAAGTTGCCACGGAAAGGTTGCCAATACCAAAGACCCCTCCCACCCTGGTAATACTCTCTTCCAAACCTTTTCCATCAGGCAGAAGATACAGAAGCTTGAACACGCACCAACATGTTCAAGAACAGATTCCTACCGGCTGTTATTAGACTTCTGAATGGACCTCTCTAACTTCAAATCTAACGTTGGTCTTGCTTTCACATACCTCCTGTGCAGCTGTAACCTTGTATGCCTTGCTCCATCTAAACACCCTAAGATCTGCATGGAGACAGTAAGAACTACCGATGCTGGAGTCAGAGATAACACAGTGTTCCTCCAGCCACACTGTGTTATCTATGATCTGCAAGTGCAGTACAAACTGCTTGTACTGCTTGCTAAACAAAACTTTTCACTGCACTTAGGTACACATGACAACAATAAATCAAATCAAACCATGAGCGTTCTGAAATACAAGTGTTGGTGAGTACGGGTGCTTGTAAATCATGGACACCCCTTGTAGTTGAGAGACAGTAGGAACTGCAGATGCTGGAGAATCTGCGATAACAAGGTGTAGAGCTGGATGAACACAGCAGGCCGAGCAGCGTCAGAGGAGCAGG
>JAHRHZ010000043.1:3139163-3175500 GCA_024137785.1 Ginglymostoma cirratum | reverse complement strand
TTTTCTGAAGAAGGGTCTAGGCCCAAAGCGTCGGCCTTCCTGCTCCTCTGATGCTGCTCGGCCTGCTGTGTTCATCCAGCTCCACACCTTGTTATCTCAAGCCTTGTAGTTGCTTTGGTTACACAGAATTTTGAGTTTTGCTGAAAGAAAGACACCTGCTACTGAAGCTTTTCACCTTACGCTCATCAGGGCAGACACAAGAATGCCAAATTTCACAGGGAACAACAATTTACATTGCTCGAGAAAAGGGTGCAGATTGGTTGGCCAGTCAACTCTCATTGGTTGGAGTGTTGCCATGGGGAATGAACCGGGAAACTGTTGTTCCCCAAGTTTTTGTTGAATTGAAAATATACAATTAATTCCTGGGCATGTTCCTTTATTCACCGAATTCAGGGCCCCAGTCTGAATACATGTAGCTTCCAGAAGCCAGAGGTTAATACACTGCTCACTTGCAGTCTAACCAATAACCTTCAATGTGATTATCATGTAATTCTCAACACACTTGCAGAGATATATTCTGTTCAAAGGTTTCATCCTGGCTAAGGTAGATTACAGATATTTCCTAAATCAATATATTCAGTGATGTTATGACACACCTCTAGAGCAAATTGACTTGAACCCTGGGCCTCCTAGCTCAGAGGCAGGGGCATTACCACTGCAACGCAACAGCCCCTTAAGTTTGACTATGAAGTTGTAAGTTAGATTAGTTTATAAAAAGGAAGATAGCCATTTCGGACTAAATGCAAGGCCTTTAGGAGAGAAACCAGCTGAGCTGGTTTTACACAGAGGGTTCACAGAAGTCGTGAATGGAGCTGACAGAAAGGGGACAGAAGATGAGAAGAGAGAAGGCGGAAGAGGAAAGAAGTGCAGAGGGGAAAATGTGAGACAAGGAGGGGCAGGGGAAAAGCGCCTGAGGGAAGAGGGAGGGTAGAGGGCAGCAAAATGTAAAGGGAAGGGAAGGGCAGGGCAGCTGAAATGGTACATCAGCAATTATGTGTACAATGGACTTTACAGAGCTGTAACCAACCAACAACAGATGTGAGAGGGCGCAATGCAACAATAGAAACTGGAACTCATCTCTGAATGAGGGAAAGAACCAGGACACTGCTTCCCCCTCTCCCACCGTCTGTTTAAGCATTCACCACCCTCCTGGCCCCAAAGCATCATTAACCTCTTCCACTCCGAACCCCAACCTCTGTGGGCTGTTAGGCCAACACTCTGCCTTAAGATCCCAACTGGCCAGTATTCAGAGGTGAGTTGGGAGATCCCCTGCTGCCCTGGTCAATACTTACCCCTCAACATCACACAAAGAGACTATCATGTCATTATCACATGGCTGCCTGTGGAATAAGGCCATAAGATGTAGGAGCAGAAGTCGGCCATTCTGCCCATCAACTAGTCTGCTCCATCATTCAATGAGATCATGGCTAATCTGATAATCCTCACCTTCACTTTCCTGTCTTTTCTCCATACCCTTGATTCCCCTCACCAATTAAAAATGTCTATCTCAGCCTTGAATATACTCAACAACGCAGCCTCAACAGCCCTCTGTGGTAAAGAACTGTACAGACTTACTACCCTCAGAAAGAAGAAAGCCCTTCTCAACTCTGTCCTAAATGGGTGACCCCTCATTCGGAGATTATAGTCTCTGGTCATCTTCCACAAAGGGAAACAACTTTTCTGCATCTCCCCTGTCAAGCCCCCTCAGAATCTTTCAATAAAGTCACTTCCCATTCTCCTATACTCCAATGAGAACAGGCTGAACCCAGTCAACCTCTCCTCAGATGAAACTCCCTCGACAGCCAGGATCGACTGAGTGAACCTTTTGTGGGCTGCCTCAAAAGGGGAGTATACCTTTCCTTAGGTATGAGGGCCAAACCTGTTCACAGTATTCCAGCTATTGTCTAAATCAGGCCCAGTTTATTTTCAGCAGGAATTCCCCATTTTATATTCTATTCACTTTGAAACAAATGCCAACATTCCATGTGTATTCCAAATTACCTGTTGAACTTGGACAGTAGCTTTTTGTGATTTATGCTCAAGCACTCCTCTCCCTTTTGTACTGCAGCCACTTTCTGCAGTTTATCTCCATTTAACTCACACTCACCTCCCCATCCTTCTGGCCAACCTCACATTTTCCCATATTTTATTCCATCTGTCAATTCTTTGCACTGGTACATAGCCTGCCTATATCCCTCTAAACACTGTGTCATCCTCACCACCTGCTTTCTCACCTAATTTTGTCAGAAGTCACATGGCACCAGGTTATAGTCCAACAGCTTTTAGAGCAGCTTGAGTTTTCAAACAAACCGGTTGGACTATAACTTGGTGTCATGTGATTTCTGACCTTGTCCACCCCAGTCCAACACCAGCACCTCCACACCATGGCCACCTATTTTTGTGTCAGACACTAACTTGGCTATAGGACATTCACTTCCCTCATCCAAGTTCTTAATATATATTGTAAACAGCTGTGACCCTAGCACTGATCCCTGTGGGACTCCACTAACTACAGGTTGTCATCCTGAAAATGTCCTCCTTATCGCAAACTATCTGTCTTCTATTAACTAGTCAATTTTCTATCCATGGGACCATACACCTTCCAACACCAATGGGCTCTTATCATATTAAGTTGCCTCATGTGTGGTACCTTATCAAGTGATAAATCATGAATCATAGAGTCTCTACAGTGTGGAAACAGGCCCTTTGGCCCAACAAGTCCACACCGATCCTTGGAGCATCCCACCCAGACCCATCCTCCTATAACCCACACACCCCTGAACACTACAGGCAATTTAGCACGGCCAATCCACCTAGCCTGCACATCTCTGGACTGTGGGAGGAAACCTTAGCACCCAGAGGAAACCCACACAGACACAGGAAGAACGTGCAAGCTCTGCACAGACAGTTGTCGGAGGCTGGAATCGAACCTGGGTCCCTCACACTGTGAAGCTGCAGTGCTAACCACTGAGCCACCATGCCGTCAAACGTGTCTTTTGAAAATCCAAATACATTGCATCCACAGCTTCCCCCTTATCCATCTTGTTTGTTTCCTCCTCAAAGAATTCCAGGAAGTGTCAGCCAATGACTTCCCCTTCATGAAGCCATTCTGACTCTGTTTGATGAGATCATGTATTTTTAAATGATCTCCTACTGTATCCTTTATAATAGACTCTGACATAGAGTCATAGAGATATACACCATGGAAACAGACCCTTTGGTCCAACTTGTCCATGCCAATCATATGAATCTAATCCCATTTGACAGCATTTGGCCCATATCCCTCCAAACCTTTCCTATTCACGTACCCATCCAGACGCCTTTTAAATGTTGTCATTGTACCAGCCTCCACCACTTCCTCTCGCAGCTCATTCCATACACGGGCCACCCTCTGTGTGAAAAAGTTGTCCTTTAGGTCCCTTTTAAATCTTTCTCCTCTCACCTTAAACCTATGCCCCTCTAGTTTTGGACTCCCCTACTCTGGGGAAAAGACCTTGACTATTCACCCTGTCCATGCCCCTCACGATTTTATAAACTTCCATAAGGTCACCCCCCCCAGCCTCTGACTCTCCAGGGAAAATAGCCCCAGGCTATTCAGTTTTTAATCCCTATGCCAGACATTAAGCTAACTGGCCTACAGTCACCTGTGTATTTTTTTTGTGTGTGGGCAAATTGGCTTTTGCATTTCAAATACAGACCACACTTTTACAAGAACTTCACCACCTGGAGATCAAGGAGTCAGGAAAGCTACAGAAATCCTAAATAAATAAGAACTGTGGATGCTGTAAACAAGTTTCTGAGGAAGGGTCACCAGGCCCGAAACGTTAACTCTGATTGCCCTCCACAGATGCTGCCAGACCTGCTGACAGCTTTTCCAGCAATTTCTGTTCTTGTGTCTACAGAGATCCAAGTCAGACTTGTCCACGTTCCACTCCACCAACCACACACAATAACCTCACTATCCTCCCCCACCATTGCAAATAAAACCCCATGCAATTCCCCTTCTGCAAACCCCCCCGTGAAGTAAGGCACACAGAGAAACGGGGCAGAGGATAAAGCCTGGGAACACATTACCGTCTCCGCTTGTGCACTATGTCAATGGGCCGGTTGACAGAGCGGGGAGATCCGTTGCTGCAGCCGAGTCTGGGGACTCTCTCTCCCGCAGGAAGGAGCCCGCAGCTCCCGGACAGGCTCATCTGCTGCTCCCGAGCCCCTCTCCGCCGCAGCTGGGACCTTTCTGGTTCTTTGCCTCAAAGCTCAACGTGGGCCATGACTGATGGTGTAGAAGACACGGCACTTCCTGCAGCCCCGCTCCATGGCTGTAAGGGAGGCTTGGGGCTTGGTATGTTCAAAAATGAAAACACAATTCTCTCAACTCGGAGACCACAAACTCCTAGAGTCGATTCTCTCTCCAACGTGCATGTCCCGGTCCCTGTCAGCCTCCTGCTGCCGATCAGCCTGAGCCAGGAGATTGAGGCAGTGAGCCCAGGCTGGGAGCTCGGTGCGTCATTGACAGTGGGTGGACTCTCTCTCGGTTCACCCCCAACCCCCCCAGCAGGCTGCATCCGCCTCCCTCTCACAGTGCCCAGGGCCATCCCCACCCTCCCCGCCAGCTCAGTGCCTTTACCCCCACCCCTACCCCTACCCCTACCCCCAGCCTTGTATTCGGTTTCACTCTGAATGGGAGCCTCATATCATTGCCTTGTGCTTCCCTCTCTGTCTTCTCCACTTCTCAGATCTCTCGCTTTCTCTCTCCCCACCACTCCATGCTGGTCAGACAACTTTCTGTCCATGCGATCGCATTCATTCATGCTTTTCAACACACACACACACACACACACAGAGAGAAACACGCACAGACACAGAAATGCACAGACACACACAGAGAATGGCTGGGGGAGGGAGCAGGAGGAGGAGGAGGTGGCGTTGGAGAGGTAATGACCGAGCAGTGTTATTGCTAGACTGTAATCCGGAAACTCGGTTAGTGTTCTGGGAAAGCGGGGTTCGAATCCTGCCACAGGATAAACATCATAAAATCTGCATAATTATATCAGCAACGATATAAGAATCTACTGATGCTCATGAAACTATTGTCAATTGTTAGAAAAAGCCTATCTGGTTCACTAATGTCCTTCAGGAAAGGAAATCTGTCACCCTCACCTGCCCTGGCCTACATGTGACTCCAGACCCACAGCAATGTGGTTGACTCTCAATTGCCCTCCAAAATGGTCCAACAAGCCACTCAGTTGTACCAATTGCTACAAAGTCTCAAAGAAATGAAACCAGACGGATCACCTAGTCTTTTCCAGTGTCTAGGTCAATGCAACAGCAGAAACAGCTCTGTCGACCCTGCAAAGTCCTCCTCACCAACATCTGGGGGCTAGTGCCGAAGTTGGGAGAGCTGTCTCACAGACTGGTCAAGCAACAGCCTGACATAGTCATACTCACGGAATCATACCTTACAGGCAATGTCCCAGACACCACCATCACCTTCCCTGGTGATATCTGTCCCACCGGCAGGACAGACCCAGCAGAGTTGGGGGGCACAGTGGTATACGGTCGGGAGGGTGTTGCTCTGGGAGTCCTCAACATTGACTCCAGATCCCATGAAGTCTCATGGCTTCAGGTTAAACATGGGCAAGGAAACCTCCTGCTGATTACCACATACCATCCTCCCTCAGCTGATGGATCAGTACTGCTCAATGTTGAACAACACTTGCAGCAAGCAGTGAGGGTAGGGTGGGTGCAAAATGTAATCTGGGTGGGGGATTTCAATGTCCACCACCAAGAGGGGCTCAGCAGGAGTACTACTGATCAAGCTGGTCGGGTCCTAAAGGACAGAGCTGCTAGACTGGGTCTGTGGCAGATGGTGAGGGAACCAACAAGAGGGAAAAATGCACTTAATCTCATTCTTACCAATCTGCCAGCTGCAGATACATCTGTCCATGACAGTATCAGTAAGAGTGACCATCGCACAGTCCTTGTGGAGATGAAGTCCCACCTTCACATTGAGAATACCCTCCATCATGTTGTGTGGCACTATCACCGTGCTAAATGGGACAGACTTCACACAGATCTAGCAACTCCTCAGGACTGGGCATCCATGAGGCGCTGTGGGCCATCAATAGCAGCAGAATTGTACTCCAGCACAATCTGTAACCTTATGGCCCGGCATATCCCCCACTCAACCATTACCATCAAGCCAGGGAATCAACCCTGCAGAGTGCAGGAGGGGCACCAGGCATAGCTGAAGATGAGGTATCAACCTGGTGAAGCCACTAAACAGGACTACTTGCATGCCAAACAGCGAAAGCAGCAAGTGATAGACAGAGCTAAGCAATCCCTTAACTAATGGATTAAATCTAAGCTCTGCAGTCCTGCCACATCCACTCCATTGAGACCTCTCATCATTTCATCACCTCAATTAAATCACTCCTCAACCTCCAAGCTCAAACCAAACCAATACGCCTTCACAACAAGCTCTCCAGTCTAGGCAACATCCACAACATCACGTATCCTCTCTGGCGCAAGCACGTACTATGTGTATCTTTATGTATGGAGCAAACACAGAGAAACTCGGCAGGTTGGACAGCATCCGCGGAAAGTGAGAGTTAACATTTCAAATCTAGTGACCCTTCTGCAGAACTGAAAGATGTTGGAATGGAGGAGGATTTCTTTAAAAACTGATAAAATTCCAACTGGACTAGACAGGGTAAATGCAGGAAGGATGTTTCCGATGAGCAGGAAGACTAGAAGTTCGACCTAATGATACAACATAGGACTGAAATGAGGAGAAATTTCTTCACCCAGAGAGTGGTGAACCTGTGGAATTCTTACAGAAAATGGTTGAATGAATGAATGAATAAATAAATGAACGATTTTATTTTCACAGTGAAAAAAAAAGAATACAGTGAAAGGCTTTTTCAACTGTTGCCATGATCCAGTGCCATTTTGAATAGTTTTAGGAATACGAACAGAAAACAGAAAGATGTAGCTTGAAGACAGTCCAAAACATTGAACATCTTCAAGAAGGACTTAGGTTTAGTTCTTGGAGCTAAAGGGATCTAAGAGTGTGGGGACAAAGTGGGAACAGCAGACTGCAATGGATGGTCGGCCATGATTGTATTGAATGGTGGGGCAGGCTCAAAGGGCTGAATGGCCCACTGCTGCTCTTATTTTCTACGTTTCTATGTTTCTCTCATTATCAACCTCCTCCTCCCTTCTCTAAATGGTTCTCCATACTTAATCTGTCAGAAGCTTTCATAACGTTGAGTTTGTTGAGGCAGCCTGCTTCAAGGAGGAACATGACCATCTTCCCCAAATAACCAGATGCTTCATCAAAGTCATGTCCTTTCTAGGCTCTCCTTCACACAGGGAGATGAGCAGAAACCATGTGGTGACAGTGACAAAAAGGGAAGTGGAAATCTGTACTCCCCCTGCAACCTCCCAAACAGGCACCTGGGGGTGGGGTGTGTGGAGGAGAAGGGAGGTATGTAAAAACATTAAAAGCGATATATCTACTAACATCATCCCGGCCCCTTGACCTGTCCGTCCTCCCTGGACTGACCTATCTCCTCCCTACCCCCCTACCTACACTCACCTTTACTGGCTCCATCCCCGCCTCTTCGACTTGTCTGCCTCCTCTCCACCTATCCTCTCCTCTATCCATCCTCTATCCACCTCCCCCTCTCTCCCTATTTATTTCAGAACCCTCTTCCCCTCCCCCATTTCTGATGAAGGGTTTAGGCCCGAAACGTCAAGTTTTCCTGCTCCTATGATGCTGCTTGATCTGCTGTGTTCATCCAGCCCCATGCTTGTTATCAGTGATACAGGTTTGTTGTGTGAGGGTCTTAATGCCAGCTAAGTTCATGAGTTCATGTACTCATTAACTATGATCCAATAGAATTGTAGATTAGGATCAGGGGATTGATTGGCCTCTTCATGCATTCAGACACTGCCTTGTTCCACCCTTTACAGTCTCTGTAATCTCCTCCAGCCCTATGCAGGACATAAACAATATACAGTGACAATCACCTTACCATACAAGTCCCATAATACACATGTCTCAGGGTACGTAGTCAGCCAGTGGTAGCCCCTCACCCATTCCCCACTTCCATGGCTCTACTGCTGATGGCCTTGCCCATGGTTACCTCAGCTCTAACCTCTGGACCTCCCTCCCTCTATCTTCACTGTGCTCCTCTTTTCTTCCTTAAAGAGATCCCTTAAAACCAAACTCTTTGACCAAGCTTTTTGACACCTCACATCGTTAACATCTCCAGTGTCTGCGGTCTGATTGATTTTGTGGTAAAGGGGTGGGCAGCTCAGGCTAACTGTCTAGGTTCAAATCCCACCTTGGCAGATAAAAAGTCTTTAATTTACTGAAGGGTGACCACTTACATAAAACCCGATCTGGGTTTCTAATGTCCTTTAGGGAAAGAAAACTGTCGTTCTTACCTGGTCTGGCCTCCCTGTGACTCCAGACCCACAGCAATGTGGGTGACTATTAACTGCCCTCTGAACTGGCCTGGACAAGTTCTCCAGCAAAGGGCAGTACATACTGGGCCTGTCAGCTGTGCCTACATACCTGAAGGAATTTTCAAAATGCTTAACGTAATGGGAGGAGGGGATGAATCTTTGATGACCAGCACGAACACAGTGGGCCGAAAGGCCTTTTTCTAAGCTGCAAAACCTTTTATGTTAAAGGCGCTACAGAAATGTAATATTTTCCCTTAAAGAGATAACAAAGTGTAGAGCTGGATGAACACAGCAGGCCAAGCAGCATCATAGGAGCAGGTCCGAAATGTGGGGTCAGGCAAATAGCGTTAGGAATCTGGGATGGACCAAAGAGCCATGTATGTGGGGACAGGGTCTGTGTACACTGGGCGAGGTGAATGTGACCTCCCGCCCCCCTGCCCACCCCACTCCACTCCCTCAAGAGTTGAGCTGGCTGCATTCTCACTGTCCCTCTCCAGGCTGTATTTGCGCAATATCGACTCTCACTCTCCTCAAAGAGTGGCCTCAGCACTTTAGAATTTTGCAGAGAGCTGGAAAGCCAAGCTCCCATACTAAGACACTCCTTATCTGTCTGCAGGGATTCACTTAAAGTCAATTGTTTACTGGGGCAGCTGTAACCTGGTTACCTTGAACTGCTATTGACTACACTCCCTTCCCTCACACTAAATACAGAGACCAGCACCTTCCCTCTGTAATCAAACCCCAACCCCACCTCACTTCACACTGATCTCTGTCAGGACAGAAGACCCTCTGGCATTTAGCACAGACCCTCCCCCACGAGAGCCCAAACCCCCATCCACTACCACCCCATTCCCACCCTCAACACCCACTCAGCACCAGAATTGAGGCTTGCATTGCTCTAACGCCAGTCCACATCTGAGAAAATCTCAAACTGCTTTCAAGCCAGTGAAGTCCCTTTTAAAGCGCAGCCCCTGTTGTATTGTAAGAAACAAGGTCAACCTGCGCACAGCAAGCTCCCACTAAAACAGCAATGTGACAGCAGATAGCTGATCTATTTGACCGATGATGGTTATGGCATAGACGCTGATGCCAGGACACTGCAGAGAACTCCCCACCTGGTCTTCTTTTGCACTGATGAGCTGAGCTCCTTCATCATTGAGGTTGGGGATATTCGCGGAGCCACCCTTTTCCAGCGAGTTGTTTAAGTACCCACGCTATTTATGACTAGATGTGGCAATACTGCAGACCTTAGATCTGATCTGTTGGTTGTGGGATTGCTTAGCTCACTCTACGACTTGCTACTTATGCTGTTTGGCACGAAGGCAGTCCTGTTTGGTAACTTCACCACGTTGACACCTCATCTTGTGGTATGCCTGGTGCCGCTCATGGCATACCCTCCTGCACTCTCCATTGAACCAAGGTTGATCCCTGGATTGACAGAAGTAGTAAAGTGGGGGATATAGAGCCAGAGCTATACAGCACAGAAACAGACACTTTGGTCTAACTTGTCCATGCTGACCAGATAGCTTAAACTGGTCTAGTCCCATTTGCCAACATTTGGACCAAATCCTGCTAAAACATTCCTATTCATGTACCTATCCAGATCCCTGTTAAATGTAGCTGTGGGAGCTTAGACACAGGTGCACACACACAAACACACACACACTGGACAGAGGAGAGGGAGCCTCTGCCTATGACACAGGGTCAAGGGTTGAATCCCCAACTCCAGCCCCTTGGTTTCTCAATTCAGATGCAGTCTCAGAGAGGGCAGCAGTTTACAGGTGAAAAGTTAAACCAGGATTGCATCCACACTCAGGAGAATGTAAAAACTACCACAGCCCAATATGTGACAAAGTACAGAGGAGTTTTAATGTGGTTTGAAAATGAAGCAAGGCTAATAGGAGAAGAAACTTTTTCACTCAGTGAGTAGTTAGGGTGTGGAATATGCCACCTGGAAATATGGGAGAAGGTAGGCTCCTTGGGGGATTCAAGGGGGGCATTGGATTAAAACAGTATGCAAGGATCTGGGAAGAATTGGCACTGGGTAATGATGCTCATTTAACAAGTCAATGCAGGCTCAATGGGCTGAATGGCGTCTTTCTTTCTGTGGTGTAACATTTCTATGATTCTAAGAGCCCTCTCTGCTCTATGTTGCGGCATGTAGGTTTTTGCTGAGTTTAAATTAACACAATTCATTTTTTTAATGAAAGAATGCGCTTCATGGGCTGACAAGTTGCGAGGTACCCTGGGGTGGTTGTGTGCTCGGTAAATGCACCCTGTTGTTGTTGCATGGGGCAGGAAGCCACATTCTGTTTCTGCAAAGATTCAGCAGGCATTGTCATAGCGATATTTGGGGCTTATTGGTGAGATGGAGGTGGGGGGGGGGGCTGGTGACAAGGCGGGAAGGGGGCCTGCGGAACAAGTGGGCAAAACGTTACAGCCTGAGAAAGGACAGAGGCTGGATGGAGACTGCACAGAAAAAGCAGTCAGCCTCTATTCCCTCCTCCAGCCCCAGGCCTCACCACTTCCCAATTCCAGGATTGTTGCTGGATCTGCACAGATTCTCCAACCTGTGTGATTGGCCATGGTCCTGACCCAGGCCACTCTGGGACTTGACCTTTTCCTATTCCTGTCTTTTGACCCTGACCCTGTGGCGTCATCGCTCAGGGCCTGTGCTGGCCATTCCCAGTCTCCTCTCAAAAAAAAACCAAACCCTGGCACGTGCTCAAATCGTCCATCGGTGTCTCAACAACTCAACAGAACCGTCCAATCATTGGTCCAGATGGCCAAGTCTCCCTGGCAACAGCTACAGGCTACCATGTTTAGTTGGTTACCTTGGAAACAAAGATGGTTTTGTTGCTTCTAAGTTTCTGCCCTTGTTCTCCCTGGTGTAGGATTTCTTCCTGTTTATACTCTTATGCTCTCTCGTTACAAAGGGCCACATTCCACCCAGCTCTCTCCAATTATCTCACTGACGCTCCCCTATGAGTTCTCTGTGGTTGACTTAACCTAAACAGCAAATTCCAAACTCTGTCTCTCACCAAAACCATTCACCATCTCAGAATGCCCTTAGCAACCCCACAGCTGGCTGATGTACTGTTCGACAAGGAGTCATTGTTGGTTAAGCCACGTGCAATTTCCACACAGCAAGATCCCAAAAACAGCAATGTGATAATGAGCAGTTGATTGGGTTTGCTTTTATAATTGGTGCTGGTCGGAGGATAAAGATCAGACCCAGGTCTCCAAAAAGATATGACCCACTCTTTTTTACATTCACCTGACAGTGCGGCGCTGACCATCCCCAGTGCTAGACTGGGAGTGCAGCCTTGATCATGAGCTGAAAGGTGAAGTGGGACTGAAATCCACATCAGATTCTAACCCTGGGTAACGGCAGTGTCTCCTTTTGCCTTTGTCATGGTTTATTTAACCTTGTTCCAGTCAATTTAGTCTCCATAGAACACAGTCATCTCATTTTCAGGCAGATTTTAAGAAGTCAGCCCCTTTGACATTGGGACATAGCCTCTTTTCTGGATTCTACGTGAAATTGGACATTGATGGATTGTGAAATCATCAGGAATGTTTTCATGTGTAATGTTCTGTCAGCAGTGAGAGACAAGGTTAGTATTCCTCCAGTGTTTGCAACTGGGTGCAGTGTGTTGTAGAAGGTCATGGGTCTGAAATGGTTAATGTTAGTAACGATGTTAAGCTCCACCCAATCTGAGGACATCATGCAGTCCTAGGTGGAGAACCAAGAGCCCAGCTGGAAATCCCAATAGGATGAGACGTTCTTGCTCCTGACAACCCTAGTTATTATATCCAACTAGGGAAATGTTACCTCTTACTGTCACGCAATGAACTAGATCTCATTGTTAAGACAAGTGCCTCTTCTCGTTAAGACTCTCTCATGACTTGGCTGCTGTTAACCAGGAAGGTCAATAATCCTGGTACAGTGGCTACACTCTAACCTGATGAGTGATTGGTGGTTACTTGCCAAAGAAGCACCCAACAGAGTTGGGGGAGGCAGGGGATGAAATACACCCAGTGCAGAATGTGGAGTGTGGGAGATTGACTCATATTGTTTTTTATTCACTTGTCGGACATGGGTGATGCTGCCTGGCCACCTGTTGACCTTCCCTTGCACTGAGTGGCTTTTACTGGGCCATTTCAGAAGGCAGTTGACAGTCAACCACATTGCTGTGGGTCTGGAGTCACATGTAGATTTCCTTCCCAAAAGGACATTAGTGAACCAGATGGGTTTTTTTCTGACAATCAACAATAGATTCACGGTCACTGTTAGACTCTTAATTCCAGATTTTTTATTGAATTCAAATTCCACCATCTGCCGTGGAGGGATTTGAACCCGGGTCCCCAGAACATTAGTCTAGCAATAATACCATTGGGACACCATCTCCTCTGTTGTCCATTTCTTCATGTGGGTGTTAAAGATTTCTCATCAGGATTCAAAGGGCAAGAAGGCTCTCCCCAGCTGTAATTTCCCTTGGAGAAGAGTTTCAGCGAAATCCGACTCAGGCCAAAGGAGGGATGCAATGTTTATTTTTATTCATTCATGGGGATGAGGGCATTGCTGGCTATATTGCCCATCCCTAATTACCCAGGGGGCAGTTGAGAGTCAACCACATTGCTGTGGGTCTGGAGTCATATGTAGGCCAGACCAGGTGAGGATGGCAGTTTCCTTCCCTAAAGGACATTAGTGAACCAGATGGGATTTTCTGACAATCAACAACGGATTCAGGGTCATCGTTAGACTCTTGATTTCAGATATTTTACTGAATTCAAATTCCACATCTGTCGCAGTGGGATTTGAAATCGGGTTCCCAGAGCATTCCCAGAGTCTCTGGATTAACAGTCAAGCAACCACTGCCTCCCCTCAGAGGAAGTCTGCACAGGAACAGGCCTGGGGTCTAGGCTGGAAATGGGGGCGTGCTAAAGGTTTTGGTGGGGGGTCGATGTAATTGAAGAATTTAACCAGTTTAAAGGAGCTAAACGGGGAAATTATTTTGCCCCGCGGGGCTGCTGGAGGGGGGGGGATGAGCCCAGAAAGAGGGGGCAAAACCCAAAACATTGAGCCATGTCATTCAGCGGCGATGTCAGGAAATATTTCCTCACAAAATGGCTTGAGGAAATACGGAACACTCTCCCTTGAGGCGCGAGGTCAATTGGAAATTTCAAAATTGAGTTTGATAGATTTTTGTGTGAACGAACCGAGGTGGATGGACAGGGTTAACAGTCAAATAACCTGCAAATCTGGCTGAATGTCAGGCCAGAGTCAAAGGGGATGAATGGCCACCTCCTGTTCATGTTCGCTCAAAGCATTGTTAAATAGCTGTTTGAGGGATATTGCTGTGCAAAGTCTGCACCAAACTATCAGCCACTGAGTCTCAGTAATTCATTGCACTTTGAAGTATTTTAAAACGAATGCAGATATATTTCTGACACGGGGTCTGCAGGCAGAGTGGAAACAATTCAAGCAGCCAACACAAGGTGGCAGCGGAGGATCAGGTGGCTCACCATCCTGCTCAAGCATCGCGAAATAACTTGCATGTGCCAGGAAATGTGCTGACCTGCATCTCCATAGCGCCTTTCACATTTGTTTTGTTCCCAAAGTGTTTTACAAAATATCTACAGTCCACAAAGGCCTTTCAAATCGCAGTGGTTCCCCTCTCAAAGTTAAAGAAGCCAATCGTAATCTAAGTAATTTTACAAAGAATTTTCAGAAAAGAAACAAGCTATTTGGAGAAGCAGAGACTATACTAGCATTAAATATCACACACTGAACTCCTTCCATACCCTCACCTCAGATGGCTCTTTCAACATCCTTACTCTACCTTTAAAGATTAATATACTCTGCTTTTCTAGAAACCGGAATACAATAATAACAACAACTTGCATTTATGTTGCGTCCTTAACAGAGGAAAACACCTCAAGGACTTCACAGGAATCATAAAAGCAAAACTGAACATCAAGCCAAGGAGCACCACGGAATTATTACTACACACAGAGTTTTGCTGAGAAAGGAAACATTTTGTCAAAGTTTTTCATCTTGCACTCATCAGGACCTTTTACAAGAATGCCACTGTAAAGGGGAACAATGTTCATACTGTATGAAAGGAGAGTGCTGATTATTTGGCAGGTGGACTCAGTCACAGCAGTTGATACCATGGAGAATGAACCAGTAAGTGATGACTGACAGAACACAAAAAACAGTACTGCAGAGGAAAAGGCTCTATGGCCCACCATATCAGTGCTGAGTATGATGCCATTTTAAACTACAGTCGGTTCTGCTATCATGCGTGTTCCGGCCACGCGAATTGGCTATAATGCAACTGACAAATAGGGGAACGTGATTTCTAAACCGTGAGCTTGCATTGGTTATAACGCGATTCTGTCGGTGCACAGTGGAGCACGCATCGACATCACACGATGGTTTCGTGGACTCTGTCCCGAGTGTGTGCAATGTTAGCCCTGAAAGAATTTCTGCACCAGTGCCACCCTCAAACACAACCTCTCTCCTGCATCCCAGGGACCAGGGTGCAATTGCAGCTTTTAAAGTTTATTATTTAAGGCGCACATTTAAGAGGCTGATTGCAGCCACTGAGGGGGATAAGGACAGTGTTCTTCAATTTTGGAAGAAATTTAATATCAAGAATGCAATTGACATTATGGTAGAAGCCTGGGGTGATGTCAGTAAGGAATGGCTGCACACTGTTTGGTTTAACTAGTTCTGAGGAAGGGTCACCGGACCTGAAATGTTAACTCTGTTTCTTTCCTTCACAGATGCTGCCAGACCTGCTGAGCTTTTCCAGCAACTTTTTGTTCCTCAATTAACTATTTCTCACCCTAACCCTGCACCCACAACTGCACCTGACGTTGGTGATGATGATGATGATAATGATAATGACCCTCAGTCCCTGCATTAAGAACAGAGCAACCTCAAAACCAAGTCATCTTGACATTTTTTCAAAGTGTTAAATTTACTTTTATTTCATTACTAGATATGAATTAAACATTTATTCAAACTGTGCTAGCCTTTGTGTTAGGCTTTTGAGTGGTTTTTGAGCAATATTTTTTGCTGGTATGCCCCTAACCCTGCTTTTGCCATAGGCCCCGTGAATTCTAGAGCACGATTTTCTATAACGCAATGTTGTACAGGAACGCAATGTTATAGCCGAACCCCCTTTAACTCCAACTGATCAGGTGTCTGTCTAAATGCCTCTTAAATGTTGCTATCATTTCTGTTTCTACCACTCTCCCTGGCAGCGTGTTCCAGGCACCTACCACCCTCTGTGTAGAAAAGCTGCCTCACACATCTCCTTTAAACTTACTCCCTCTCACCTTAAACCTAGTATTTGATATTTCAACCCTGGGAAAAAGTTTTTGACTATCCACCCTATCCATGCGTCTCATAATTTGATATACTTCCATCAGAGCACCCCCTCACCATCTGATGATCTTGCAAAATCCAAGATTGTCCAACTTGTCCTTAGAGCTAATACACTCCAATGCAGGCAATATCCTGGTAACCCTCTTTTGCACCCTCTCCAAAGCCTCCACATCCTTCCTTTGGTATGGTAACCATTAACTGCACACAATACGCCACATGTGGCTTGACTAAAGTTTTATACAGCTACAACATAACTTTCCAACTTTTATACTTAGTGTCCTGACTGATGATGGCGAACATGCCATACGCCTTCTTTAACACTTTATCTTCTTGTGTTGCCACTTACAGAGGGGCGGCACAGCGGTTAGCACTGCTGCCTCACAGCGCCAGGGTACCTGGGTTCGATTCCAGCCTGGGCAACTATCTGCGCGGAGTTTACACATTCTCCCTGTGTCTGTGTGGGTTTCCTCCGGGTGCTACGGTTTCCTCCCACAGTCCAAAGATGTGCAGGTTAGGGTGGATTGGCCATGCTAAATTGCCCGTAGTGTTCAGGGAGGTGTAAATTAGGTGGGTTATAGGGGGATGGGTCTGGGTTCAGTGTGGACTTGTTGGGCCGAAGGGCCTGTTTCCACACTGTAGGGATTCTAAGATTCTATGGACTCGTGCCCCAAGTTCCCTCTGTATATTAAGGGTCCTGCCATTTATTGTATACTTGCATCTTGAATTTGACTTCCCAAAATGCATCATCTCCCACTTGTCTGTATTAAACTCCATCTGCCATTTCTCCGCCCAACTTTCCAGATGATCAATATCCTGCTGCATCCTTTGATAATCTTTCTCACTATCCACAATTCCACCAATTTTTGTGTCATCTGCAAACTTACCAATCACATCACCTACACTTTCTTCCCAATAGTTTAGGTGGCTAAAAGATGATACAAAGATCTCAGGAACCTCCTCTCTTATCTCCGTCAGTATCCTGGGATAGATCCCATCAGGCCCTGGGGACTTGGCCACTGTCAATGTTTTGCAAGACACCTAATACCTCCTGCTTCTTAATATCAGCTTGTCCCAGAATACCAACAAATGCCTCCCTAATCTTACTGTCATTCATGTCCTTCTCCTTGGTGAATACTGACGCAAAGTACTCATTAAGGGCCTCACCCAATGTCTCTGGCTCCACGCAAAAATTCTGTCCTTTGTGCTTCAGTGAACCTACTCATTCCCTAGCTACCCTCTTCCTCCTAATATATCTATAAAATGCTTTGAAATTCTCCTAAATCCTACTTGTCAAGGACACTAGCTCTCCTAATTCCTTGTTTAAGTTTTTTTCCTGCTTCCTTTATATTCCTCAAGGGCCTTGTCTGATTTCAGTTCCCTAAAGATTACATATGCTTCCTTGTCTTTTTAACTAATCTTTCCACATCTCTAATTTTGTCATCCCTACCTTTCACCCTGATAGGAACATGCCGATCCTAAACTCTGAACAACCGGCCTTTAAAAGATTCCCATGTGTCAAATGGTAGATTTATTCTCAAACAGCCACCCCCCCACCCCACAATCTAATATCTCCAGTTCCTGCCTAATGCTGCTGTAATTAACTGCACCCAATTTAGCACTTTCACCCGAGGATCAGTCCTATCCTCATCCATTACTATCTTAAAACTTGCACAATTATGATCACTGTTGCCAAAATGCTCCCCCACTGAAACTGCGATCACCTGGTCAGGCTCATTCCTGAATACAAGGTCCGGTATAGCCCTTTCCCTGGTTAGGCTATCTACATATCATTTGAGTTAACTGCAAAAGTTTGGTTTAAATTTTAAAATCAGGCTCACGGACCCCGTTTGGTCAAATCTCTGTCCTGAAAGTAAACCAACAAACAGTCGTCCCGTATTTTGTTGAGTTGAAACGGGCACAACGTGTATATGTTCCGTTTTTCTCCAGACAAAGGGACCCTGTGCGTAAATAATTGTAGTTTCCAGTCCTCAAAAGGGGAGTCACCCACTGACCTGACTGACAATGTGAAACTGGCCTTCAGCGTAATTCTCAGCACACTCAGGATAACCCAGCAGACGCTGTCCAGTATGATTCCACATATGCAGTAATGACTGGCAGATCATTGAAAAAAAAAGAGGAATGGGAGCAGGCCATTCAGCCTATTGTGCCTGTTCCCCCACTTAATACTGTCATGGCTGACCAAACACTTCAATGCATTGTCCCTGCACTGTCCCCATAACCTTTAACAATCAAAAATTTAATGGCAGCGCAGTAGCACCCAGCTTTGGTTTTCCACCACAAATATGACACGGACCGTACCCAACCAGCTCGCTCTTGCAAAATGCCCAAAGTGTCCCACTTTCAATGTGATCTCACTGTTACATAGCATTAGAAAAGCTGCTCCTCTTGTCATTAGGTTTGATAAACAGAGAACTACAATTTAGGATTTTACAAGTTAGCAAAGGAACCAGCGATCACATGATTACAAAGGGTTACAATGAGGAGTACACTGTTCAAACAGAATCAACAATAACACTGGGCGGAGATCTGGGGAAATACTCTGAAAGGACAAACAATTACAAAGCAGTGGGGCAACAGCAGGGGAAGGGAGACAGGTTGGAAACCTAGTAGACATGATGGGTGGAATGATATCCACCCGTAAGGGAACTGCACACAGTAACGCCAAGTGGCAACAGATCCTCACTGCCCCCACATCCAGTCAAATTTAGATCTATTGATTTAGGTGAGAATATAGAAGGCATGGTTACTAAGTTTGCAAATGTCACTAAGATTGGTGGCAGAGTGGACAGTGAGGAAGGATGTCTGAGATTACAAAGAGATCTTGATCAGTTGGGTCAATGGCCTGAGGAGTGGCAGATGGAGTTTAATTTGGATAAATGTGAGATATTGCATTTTAGTAAAAGAAACATGGGCAGGACTTACACAATTAAAAGCAGGGCCTTGGCCAGTGTTGTAGAACACAGACACCTACAGGTTCAGGTACATAATTCTTTGAAGTGGGCATCACAAATAGACAGGGTGGGTAAGACGGTGTTTAGCACACTTGCCTTCATAGAACATAGAACAGTACAGCACAGTACAGGCCCTTCAGCCCACAATGTTGTGCCAACCTATTATCCTACTCTAAGATCAAACTACCCAGCACACCCTACATTTTACTATCATCCATGTGCCTATCCAAGAGTTGCTTAAATTTCCCTAATGTACCTGAATCCGCTACCACCTCTGTCAGTGCATTCCACACAGCCAGCACACTCTGTGTAAACCATCAATGCTCAGACCTTTGAGTATAGAAATTGGGACGTCATGTTGAGGTTGACCAGGATGTTGGTGAGGCCTCTTCTGCAGAATTGTGTACATTTGTGTCCAGTTCTGGTTTCCCTGCTTTAGGGAGGATATTATTAAGCTGGAGAGGGTTCAGAACAGATTTACCAGGATGTTGCCGTGAATGGAGGGTTTGAGTTATAAAGAGAGGCTGGGACTTTTTTCACTGGAGCGTAGGGGGTTGAGGGGTGACTTTTTAAAGAGGTTTACAAAATCATGAGGGATATAGATAAGGTGAATAGCAGTGTATTTTCCCTAAGATAGAGAATTTCAAAACTAGGGGACACATTTTTAAGGTGAGAAGAAAAAGATTTTAAGACGACATGGGGGCAATTTTCCTTTAAACAGAGAGTGGTTCGTGTGTGGAATGAACTTCCAGAGGAAGTGGTGGATACAGATACAGTTACAACATTGAAAAGACATTTGGATAAGTGCATGAATAGGAAAGGTTTGGAGGGATATGAGCCAAGCGTGGGCAGGTGGGACTAGTTTAGTTTGGGATTATGGTCAGCATGGATTGGTTGGGCTGAAGGGTCTGTTTCCGTGCTGTATGACTCTATGACTCCAAGTCAGAAAATGTGACAGCATGATCCCACAAAGAGCTAAAATAAGATAAAGAACTGTAGATGCTGGAACGGTTCTGAAGAAGGGTCACCGGACTTGAACGATTGACTCTGTTTTCCCCAACAAATGCTGACAGAGTTCCTCCAACTATTTCTGTCTTTTTTGTCCCACAAAGAGCTGTTCCGCAGGTAACCTGGTTTAGTTGAAAGGAGTAACGTTGTCCATGGCATAGAGGGAAAGCCCCCCACCCTGCCACACATAGGAAAGCAGTGAACGTGGTAGTATTCACAGGGGTTAATGGTCAGGCCTCAGTTATACATGTTCCCTGAGGCGTGGTGCTTGTGACAGTACAGGCCTGTGGACATTGTTGGACACAGCACCATGAAATAGCAGCTGATATAGGCACCAGTGTCAGCTATGGCCCAATGAGGAACACTCTCAATGTTTAAAGTCAGGGTTTTGCAGAATTGTGCCCTGCCGTTTGAGTACATCTTGCAGGTTGACCCATCAGAGGGCTGCCTTTTAGATGAGATGTTAAACCAAGACCCAGCACAAGTGGAACAAGACAAGGAGAGTTCTCCCCAGTGTCCCTGGGAAATATTCAATCCGCTGTCGACAATGGAAGCAAAAATGATCGGGTCCTCTGATGGCACAGTGGTAGTATCCTTACCTCTGAGCCAGGAGGTCTGGTTCAAGTCCCACCTGCTCCAAGGGGATATCATAACGTCTGTGAGCAGGTTGTTTAAAATGTCTACAAAGAGGGTCTTGAGGTGCAGTGGTAGTGTCCCTATCTCTGGGCCAGAAGACACAGATTCAAGACCCATCTGCTCCAGGGTGGTGTCATAACATCTCTGAATAGGTTGATGAAAAAAAAATCAATCTATAAGGATGATTCTAGTTTTTGTTAGTTACTCGACTATTCTTGGGAGCTTGCTGTGTAAACAATTACTGCTGAGTTTCCCACGTGACAACTGTGACGAGGCCGCAGAACTATTTGATTGTCTGTAAAGCACTTGGATCACGGTAAGGTTGTGAAAAATCATTTTTCAGACAAATGTGATGAATGAATGGACTGTGGACACTGCAAGGCTGAGGGGCCTGATCTCCAACAAAACCGGACCCGAACTTCCTCTCGGCAAATTCTCTTTTTTTTGTTGTAAGGGGATGACTTTAACATTTTGAATGCTGTGTCTTGTGAGATTGTGATCAGAGCTGACTGGCTTTAGGACTCTGAGAAAGGTCTTAACTTGTTTACTCAGAAAACAACACAGACCGTGTCACTGTGGACAGAAATAAGACTTCTGTTTACGATCTGACAGCCAAGCGGTCTCCTCTCGTTTATTTAAAGACTGAAGATCCACGGGCCTCTGTGACGCTGCTCCTGGGGCGAGTCTGCAGGGAGCAGGGGTCAACCTCAATCCGGAACTGGCCAGTTCAAGTCCAGGCCACAAGTTTCCATCAGCCTCTGTTTGGACAGGCCCTCTGCAGACAGCTTTACAATCACTGATGTTCAACAACACGAATCTTAGGAGGTGCTTCTGCTCCAGGGAAGGAGCTTTCACACTGAGGTTACAGGATCTGGGCTTTTGAGTCTCCATCCTAACCGTTCTAATGACCTAAGTTAGGTCAGTATTGGATGAATGGGAGCAACGCATTGGTGGGTATTATCACTAGACTATTAATCTGGAGACCCAGGTAAGACCATAAGATATAGGAGCAGAATTAAGCCATTCAACCCACTAAGTCTGCTCCACCATTCAACATTGGCTGATATGTTTCTCAAACCCATTCTCCTGCCTTCTTCCTGTAACCCTTGATCCCCTTACCAATCAAGAACCTACGTATCTCTGTCTTAAATACACTCAATGACTTGGTCTCCACAGCCTTCTGCGGCAACGAGTTCCACAGATTCACCACCCTCAGGCTGAACAAATTCCTCTTTATCTCAGTTCTGAAGGGTTGTCTGTTCACTCTAACGCTGTACCCTTCAAGTCCTAGTCTCTCCTACCGGTGGAAACATCTTCCTCAAGTCCACTCTATCCAGACATCTCAGTATTCTGTAAATGCAATGAGATGCCCCCCCCCCGCCCATCCTTCTAAACTCCATCGAGTACAGACCCAGAGTCCTCAACCACTCCTCATATGAAAAGCCCTTCATCCCTGGCATCATTCTTGTGAACCTCCTATGGACCCCCTCCTTCCTTAGCAAAACTGTTTATGATATTGCAAATATGGTATGACCACAGTCTTACACAGGCCTCTTGTATTCTAGCCCTCTCAAAATGAATGCCAATATTCTGCGATCCATGGATCATAGAATCCCTACAGTATGGAAACAGGCCATTTGGCCCAACAAGTCCACACTGCCCTCTGAACAGCATCCCACCCAGACCAATTCCCCTACACCTGCATTTCCCATGTCCAACCGACCTAACCTAAACATCCCTGAACACTACAGGCAATTTCCCATAGCCAATCCACCTACCCTGCACATGTTTGATCTGTGGGAGGAAACCGGAGCATCCAGAGAAAAGCCACGTAGACACGGGGAAAATGTGCAAACTCCACACAGACAGTCACCTGAGGCTGGAATCGAACCCAGGTCCCTGGTGCTCTGAGGCTGCAGTGCTAACCACTGAGCCACCATGTTGCCCCAGTTTCAAGTTCTTCCATTGCAGATAAAGATCTGGAATAGAGTCTAACGATGGCAATGAATCTGTTGCCTATTGTCAGAACATCCTATCTGGTTCACTAATGTCCTTTAGGAATTTAAACTGCCAATCTTACCTGGTTTGGCCCACATGTGATTCCAAACCCACAGCAAATGTGATTGACCCTTAACTGCCCTTTTGGCAATTAGGGATGGGCAATAATTGCCAGCCTAGCCAGTGACACTGACATCCTGTGAATGATGTTTTTAAAAATCCCATTGGGAAACCCATTGGTCAGGTTGAAGGAGCCCAGAAAAAGTTAGAGGCATCAACATTGAGACAGTCCACAGTGACTGAGTTATACCTGACTGTGTTTGCGAAAGTCTAATTATCCAGCACAGCAATTTGAGTAAAAATATGAGGATAAACTACCTGGATTAGACTTGTATTCTCTAGAGTTTGAAAGACTAAAGGATGATCTAATTGAGGTAACTTTTAAAAGGAAATAAGAAATTGATAGTTTCTCTGCATCTACTCTGGTGGAGGCAGTCCAGAACAAAGTGGGGAGAATCTCATAATTGGAGCCTGACCCTTTAGGTACCTAGAGCCAGTCTCCTTTTCGCCATATCCTTACACACTATTTCCATCCAAATAATCACCCCATGCCCCTCCTTGCTGCCTCAGTTGAACCTGGCTCTATTGCATTTGTAGGCTGTCTATTCCAGACATTAACCACTCGCTGAGTGAGAAAGCAAGCTTTTCCTGATTTCAATCTGGCGTCATTTGCACATCACTTTAATTCTATGCCTGTCTCGCTCTTGTTCCTTTTACAAGCGGGAAGTTTCTCCCCATCTACTCTATCCAACCCACTCGTGATTTTGAAAACCTCTATCAAATCTCCTCTCAGCCTTTTCTCTCTTGGAGGTGGGGGAGCCCAATACTAGAGGGGCATAAGTTTAAGGTGAGAGGGAAAAGATTTAAAAAGGACCTAAGAGGCAACTTTTTCATACAGAAGGAGGTGCGTGTATGGAATGAGCTGCCAGAGGAAGTGGCAGAGACGGGTACAATTACAATGTTTAAAAGGCATCTGGATGGGTACATGAATAGGAAGGGTTTAGAGGGATATGGGCCAAATGCTGGCAAATGGGACTAGATTTAAATAGAATATCTAGTAGGCATGGACGAGTTGGGCCAAAGGATCTGACTCCGTGCTGTCTGTCTTTATGACTGATTGAAAATTTTAAAACTGAGATGGATAGGGTTCTGTTAAATTATGGAATAATGGGTTACAGAAGTAAACTGGACAGACTGAGTTAAGGTACAGATCGTAGCCACAAGCTCAAAAGGATTGAATGGCTGTCCCCTTTCTATGTGTCGGGGGTGGGTAGGGGGGCACCAGACACACACGAAACCGAGGACTACTCTGCCCTCACAGTTGGATGTAACAGATCCCATGGTCACTTTAGGGTAAGAACATAAGAGATCCGCAATGACCCGGTCAAGCTTTATCCCTGAATCAACATCATAATGCCCAGTTATCTGCTCATTAATACAGCGCACAGTTGTGGGATCTTGCTGCGCACAAGTTTGCTGCCGTGAGTATCTGTTTTGTAATGTAGAAAACAATCAGCTGGGGGTCAGCTGGAAAATCTTCGGATAGCAAAGGAGTCATGTGTGGCATTTCCCCCAATGGCCATTGCTGGCACCTTGTGGTTATCTGTCACCTGTACCAGTGGTACTGGGTAATGGCTGTTTGACGTGTCACCAATCCTCCCTTGTCTTTGCTTTGCCTTGGGGCCTTACCTTGGGAGAGGGTACACCACCCTAGAGTATCTGCAGAGGACGCTCTGTTCTTAGATAGCAGGGAGGGTTATTGCACGGTAGTGATAATTACAACTACATTGGCCCAGGCATAATCACTGCGACCTTAAGGAACTGGACAGATCCACCTGTTCCCACTAAAAGCTCAAACAGAACTTCCTCATTTCTACCCACATACTGTGGGTGGCGTCAACAGAATGGGTGGAGCCAATGTAATATCAACATTAACCCCTTCAAGACCATTACGTTATGCATTATGTAAGTGAAAGTCTTGTTAAGATACAGATAAGCAACGATCTAACGGAATGATGAACTAGTTGCAAGAGGCTGAATGGCCTCCTTCTCTTGCTATTATGCAAAGATATATTTGGATGATGAAGGGGAGGAGAGGATGCGCTCATATAAATACAGGCAGAGACATCTCTGCAGATTTGGTGGCTCACAGCTTTCAACAGCTGTGGCAGAAAGAAGCTTTTTACTAAGAGAAGGGAACATAAATGTTCCTTTACTGCTATGTTACAGCTTGTAGTTATTTCTCAGCATGGTCATTCAGTGACCTTTCAAAGGAGGATTGTCAATTTGGTGTTAGTTTGTACCAATCCCCTCACCATCCACCTCCCCCACTCTCAAACATTCTCTTCAGCTGACTCCAGCTTTGGTCATTCTCACGCCCCACTTCCACCCCCTCCCCACACCCTCCTCCAACCCCATCCCCACTCCTGCCATTAGTGACAGAATCCTGTGCCAATAAAATCTTGCTCAATGCTGACGATCTCCTCAAGTTCAATAACTGTTTCATTCCCCAGCTTGCACAATCCCAACAAGATTGAGCAGAACAATCCCATTCTCTGCAATAAGAACGTTTCCTAAAAATTTTTGAATGCTATTGCAAAGAATTATTCATGAAGGCACGGAGTCAGAACTGGAGTCACTGGCTGCTAAACTGTTAGAATGTTTTGTACACAATAGTCACTTAAAAAGATAATCAACAATCTGCCAGTGATTGATAAAGAGGAAATGTTTCAGAGCAGACAGCAGCCCCTCCTCATTCATTCGCTCCTTCTCCCTTCCTCTCACTCCCCACTCACACTGTCCCCAGCTCATTACTCAGAGCTCTACTTGTTGACACAGAGAAGGACCTGAGGGTGGTCCTGGCACTGGGTTATTTCACAGGCCCTCTGCTCTCCAAAAAAAGTAAAGACTTTCTTCACTCCTGGACCTGGGTGTCACTGGCTGGTCCAGTATTTATTGCCCGTCCCTAGTTGCCCTTGAGAAGGTGACGGTGAGCTGCCTTCCTCAACCGCTGCAGTCCACGTGCTGTAGATTGACCCACAACGTCCTTAGGGAGGGAATTCCAGGATTTTGACCCAGCTACACTGAAGGAACAGTGATATATTTCCAAGTCAGCATGGTGAGTGGTTTGGAGGGGGTGGTGTTCCCATCTATCTGCTGCCCTTGTCCTTCTAGATGGTGCTGGTCATGGGATTGGAAGGTGCTGTGTGAGGAACCTTGGTGAATTGGTGCAGTCCATCTTGTAGATCGTACTCGCTAGATAGTACTGAGCATCAGCAACTGAGGGAGTGGATGTGGTGCCAATCAAGCGGGTTGCTTTGTCCTGGGTGGTGTCGAGCTTCTTGAGCATTGTTGGAGCTGCCCCCATCCAGGCAAGTGGGGAGTATTCCATTGCACTCTTGACTTGTGCCTGTAGATAATAGACAGGCTTTGGGGAGGCAGGAAGGGAGTTACTCACATCAACTTAAGCACTTTGCAACAGGAGGAAGCCATTCAATCCCATCAGCTGCACTGGATTCCTTTGGGGCCAACATATGCTTTAATTCCTTTCTCCCTCATGTTCCCCAAAACTGAATGCATCAATCTGCTAGAACATACAGTGGGTTCACCACTCTCCGCATAATGAATTTGACGTGTAAAAAACAGCCCCAGTCTGGATCAATGCTTCATCTGACACCAGAATGAAAGGGAGTGAGATTCTAGAGATAGTCAAAAGGATCAGCGAGATGGGCCTGGCCTCAACATTTCAAAGGTGACCCTCAAAGCTTCCACCTTTCCATTATTAGGGGCACCCAACATCATCCATCCCTGACCCCATCTCAGTTTGTCCGCTAAGAATCCTCATCCATGTCTCCCTTACCTCCACACTCGGTTATTCCTCCTGGCTGACCTCCTATCTTCCATAAAACATGAATTAATCCAAAACTCTGTGGCCACATCTGATCACAAACCGATCCCCTTCACCCATCCTCGCCTGGCATTGCCTCGGTTTTAGGTTCCCAATCTCACAGTAAAGAAGGGTCAACAGGCTTGAAACGTTAACTCTGTTTCTCTCTCCACTGATGCTGCCAGACCTGCTGAGTTTCTCCAGCAATTTCTGTTCTTGTTTGTTTCAGGTCTCTAGCCTCTGCAGTTCCTTGTTTTGTTCAAGTACTTGAGCTTTCTCCCGAATTCTCAGTCTCTCCCTTTCTCTTTCAAAAGGCACTTTTAAAACTGATCTCGTCACCATGCATTTGTTCATCTGTCTATAATTGGCTCAGTGCCCATTCCATCCCTGTGCCTCCCTTGGGAGATTACAGGTGTTTTATAAATGAAACTGATGTGCAGGGGGAGGAAGAACAAGTAAATTGTACCATAACGTCATAGGTTATATTCCACTATCAGAAAGTAATGACAAAATTGCTCCCGATGATTGTCGTTGAGCGTTAATATTTGTGATGGGGCTTGGGGAATGTGCTCACAGACTGAACATTTTGGTTGGAGGGAGAAGTTTGGAAATCTGCTTCAATGCACTTGTTACAAATGTCGTGTTTAAACAGAGTGATCAATTATCCTGAGTGGATTTGACCTCAGAGGCAGCGAGAGGAAACATGCCAATAATTTTCGGCTCAGATTGGTTACAGCCATTTCTGTAGCCTGCATCACTGACCATACTCGGGTAAAACACTCTCTTTTAAAGCAGCTTTGCCTCATCATCCCAGCCCTGCAGGAGCGAGCTGAGATACTCACTTCAAACATTAACCCCATTACTCCACAAATGGCTATTTGACTGCTGAAGGCAGCACAGCCAAACAGTACAGTGGCTCAGTGGTTAGTGCTGCTGCCTGACAGCACTAGGGACCTGGGTTCAATTGCACCCGCGGGTGACTGCCTGTGAGGAGTTTGCAGATTCTCCCTGTGTCTGCGTGGGTTTCCTCCAGGTGCTCTGGTTTCCTCCCACAGTCCAAAGATGCGCAGGTTAAGGTGAATTGGCCATGGGAAATGCAGGGTTACAGGCTCTGGGTGGGATGTTCTTTGGAGTGTTGGTATAGACTTGATGGGCAGAATGGCCAGCTTCCACACTGTTGGATTCTACGATTGTCCCATTAAATAAAGTAGGGGTTCTGGGTGGAATGCTGTTAGGAGGATCAGTGTAGTCTTGACAGGCCCAATGGCCTCTTTCCACACTGCTGAGATTCTATGTTCCTGTCATAGCCGCATTTCTGTGGGAGACAGTGATCAGGATGAGGCAGCCTGACTGACAGAGCAGAACCGAGAGCAGCCTGTGTAACTAATAAGGTGGGACATTTCTGATTTGCACATGGGGCACACTGGAGACTGTAATCCTTACAGGACAAGGTCTTCAGATGTGAACAACCTCCCCTACTCTCCACCCTTTTGTTAAACATCAATACGGCTCACTTTTACTGTGGAAAATAAACCACGTGAATTTATATTGCGCCTGTTACATTCTCAAGACATCCTAAAGTCCTTCACAGCCAAAACACCGGCCTGGATTTTCAGACAGGACCTTTGCTCTTCCAACACACGATCTGAGAGAGCAGGCAGCTCCTCAGCTTAAAGTCTCACCCTGAAAGACAGCACCACTAACAGTGTGGCTTTCCCACAGCACTGAGCTGGGAGTGTCAGCCCAGAATCCGGCATTGTGAATCTGGAATGGACTTGAACCCACAACGTACTGATTCAGAATTGATAACATTACCCACTGAGTCAACCCAGGTTTTTTCTTTATTTATATATTCACAGGAGGAAGGTATCTCTGGCTAGACCAGCACTTCTTGCCCATTCCTAATTGCCCCAGAGGGCAATTCAGAGAAAACCACATTGCTGTGGCTCTGGAGTCACATGTAGGCCAGACCAGGTAAGGATAGCAGTTTCCTTCCCTAAAGGACATTAGTGAACCAGATGGGCTTTTCCGACAATTGGCAAAAGTTTCATGATCATCATTAGATTCTTAATTCCAGATTTTGTTTTTTAGTGAATTCAAATTCCAAGCTGGATGCACCTCCTCCACTCCACTCCAGCCACTCACCGTTGTGGGGGTTCTGCAATGATCTGCTCCAAATTCTTCCCATCCCAGAGTTACACCTTAACCGCTGATGTGGCTTCTGGTTATGCAAACTCATACCCCACATCCACAATCCAGATCCTGCACAAGCTAGTCCTGGAATAAGTGCTTACACCAGGCCAAGACAGCACTTAGTCATTCGCCATATCGGCATCCAGACAATAACAAGCAAAAACCTGCATCTACGTAACACCTTTAAGGTGGTGAAACATCCCAAGTCACTTCACAGGGCCATTATTGAACAAACTTGACAACAAACTGTCCAAGACAAAATCAGGGTAGGGAAAAAGGTCAGTTTTAGGGAGCATCTTAACAGAGGGCAGAGAGAGGCAGACAGGTAATTCCAGAGATTAGAGCCAAGGCAACAGAGGATATAGCCACCAACATTAGATGAGGGAAGGGCTGTAGATGTCATATACATGGACTTCAGTAAGGCGTTTGATGAGGTTCCCCATGGTAGGCTGATGGAGAAAGTGAAGTCGCATGGTGTCCAAAGAGTACCAGCTAGATGGATAGAGAACTGGCTGAGCCACAGGAGACAGAGAGTTGTAGTGGAAGGGAGTTTCTCAAAATGGAGAACTGTGACCAGTGGTGTTCCACAGGGATCCGTGCTGGGACCACTGTTGTTTGTGATATACATAAATGATTTGGAGGAAGGTATAGGTGGTCTGATTAGCAAGTTTGCAGATGACACTAAGATTGGTGGAGTCGCAGATAGTGAAGGGGACTGTCAGAGAATGCAGCAGAATATAGATAGATTGGAGAGTTGGGCGGAGAAATGGCAGATGGAGTTCAATCCAGGCAAATGCGAGGTGTTGCATTTTGGAAGATCCAATTCAAGAGCGAACTATACGGTAAATAGAAAAGCCCTGGGGAAAACTGATGCACAGAGAGATCTGGGTGTTCAGGTCCATTGTACCCTGAAGGTGGCAACGCAGGTCGATAGAGTGGTGAAGAAGGCATACAGCATGCTTTCATTTATCAGACGGGGTATTGAGTGCAAGAGTTGGCATGCTACGGTTGTATAGGACTTTGGTTCGACCACTTTTGGAATACTGCACACAGTTCTGGTCGCCACATTACCAAAAGGATGTGGATGCTTTGGACAGCGTGCAGAGGAGGGTCACCAGGATGTTGCCTGGTATGGAGGGCACTAGCTATGAAGAAAGGTGGAGTAGATTAGGATTATTTACATTAGAAAGATGGAGGTTGAGGGGGGACCTGATTGAAGTCTACAAAATCATGAGAGGTGTAGACAGGGTGGATAGCAAGAAGCTATCTCCCAGAGTGGGGGACTCAGTTACTAGGGCTCACGATTTCAAGGTGAGAGGGGAAAAGTTTAAGGGAGATATGCGTGGAAAGTTCTGTATGCAGAGGGTGGTGGGTGTCTGGAACATGTTGCCAGGAGAGGTGATAGAGGTGGTAGAGGCGGTCACGATAGCGTCATTTAAGAATTATCTAGACAGATACATGAATGGGCAGGGAGCAGAGGGATACAGATCCTTGGGAAATAGGCGACAGGTTTAGATAGAGGATCAGGATCGGCGCAGGCTTGGAGGGCCGAAGGGCCTGTTCCTGTGCTGTAATTTTCTTTGTTCTTTGTTCTTTATTACGTCCATGAAAATCAGGGATGTACATGTTACCAGAATTGGAGAAATGAAGAGGTGGAACTGGAGAAGGTAACAGAGGTAGGGAAGGACAGCTAGTGAGTTGAGAACAAACATATAGATTTTAAAAAGGAGAAAATTGTTGAAAAGTGCGCGCAGGTCAATGAGCAAAGAGGGTGATGGGTGAATGGGATGGAGCACAAGCCACAAAAAAGGCAGCAGGAGGTTCAGAGGAGCCAAGGTTTACAGAGGGTCTCCAGGGAAGAACTGGAATATTCAGTCAGACATACAGACAGAGAATCCGAAGCAGCCAAGACACCCAGAACAAATTGGAGTCGGCCAGACGGGGGCTTTTCTGATTTGGAATGGGGCTGGGTGCTGTGTCGAGGCAGCTTGTACTGTCCACGATCACAAACCAAATGATGCAACTGGACAAAACAGATTGTTCGGCACAGAGCAAAAACGCTTTAGGTGGAGATTTAACAGAGGATCTCAAAATTGCAAGAAGTTAGAGTCATAGAGTCATACAGCACGGAAACAGACCCTTCAGTCCAACCAGTCCACACCGACCATGTTCCCAAACTAAACCAGTTCCACCTGCCTGCTCCTGGCCCATGTCCCTCCAAACCTTCCCTATTCATGTACTTATCCAAATGTCTTTTAAACGCTGTAACTGTACCTGCATCCACCACTTCGTCAGGAAGTTCACTGCACACACAAACCACTCTGGGTAAAAAAGTTGGCCCTCATGTCCTTTTGAAATCTTTCTCCTCTATAAAAATATCCCCCCTTGTTTTGAACTCCCTTACCCTTGGGAAAAGACTTTTGCCATTCACCTTAACTATGCCCCTCATGATTTTATAAAACTCAACAAGGTCATCCTCAACCTCCTATGCTCCAATGAAAAAAGTTGCAGCCTCCTGGTAAATCTTTTCTGAATCTTTTCCAGTTTAATAATATCCTTCCTAAAGCAGGGAAACCAGAACTGTACACAGTGCTCCAGAAGATGCCTCACCAACGTCCTGTACAACCTCGACGTGATGTCCCAACTCCTATATTCAAAAGGTCTGAGCAATAAAGGCAAGCATGCCAAATGCCTTCTTAACCATCCTGTCTACCTGCGATGCAAATTTCAAAGAACTTTGTAGCTGAACCCCGATGTCTCTCTGTTCAACAACACTACCCAGGGCCCTATCATTAATTGTTTCTGTCCTGTCCTCGTTTGTATTACCAAAATGTATTATCCAAATTAATTTTCTTGTAATAACTTTTCATAATGAGAGGGAGGAAAGCTTATTTCCACTGGGGGTTGGGGTTGGGGGGGGTGGTGGGTAGAGGTGGAGACAGTAACCAGAGGGGACAGGCTGGAGATAATTGATGAAGAAACCACAAAGGAGTTGGAACTGAAGACATTTTTATTTCCAAAACCACAGTAAGTTCTGACAATACGCTGCCCAAAAAGACAGGGGAAGCAATTTCCGTGATCATTTTCAAAAGGGAGTTGGATAATTAATCGAAGGGAAATAGTTTAAAGGGTTTTGGAGATAGAGTGGGATGGATGTGTAGTTAGATAGGTCTTTCCAGAGAGCCAGCATAGAAACAACGGAATGAATGGCCTCCTCTGGGCTGCAAGGTTCTCTGATACAAAGACAGATAGATGGTGGGGGCTGAAGGAGAAGAAGAGGAAGCTGGAGCTTTTTGAACCTATTGGATACTATCGTGGGGCGGAGCACTGGGGCAATTTGCCACTCGGGATCGTGCAGTCCTCTGGACTCAATATCAAGTTCAACAACTTTAGGGCTCGAGCTCTCAAATCCTTATCCTAACTCCCACACCCCAGGCCTTGTGGTCAACGCATTGTTAGCCACTAACAGTCCCCATTAATAGCTATTCACCCTCCCAGCTAGATCATGATTCACTCCTTTGTCTGATCCAACTGTTTCTTCTCTCTCTTTGGGCTCTATCTCCACCTATCACTTACTCCTTACCCCCTCCCCCCAACCCTATCTTCTGCACATAAACCGACACTTTCCCAGCTACCATCGGTTCTGAGGAAGGGTCACTCAACCTGAAATGTTAACTCTGGTTTCTCTCCACAGATGCTGCCGGATCTGCTGAGCTATTCCAGCAATTTCTGTTTTTGTTTCTAACAGTGACTCGGCAACAAATTATGTTGGTAATCACTCCTGGGAACCTCCCGAGGATGTTATTTTGATATTTAATTTCAGGATGTGGGGGAGAGAGATGAGAAAACCCGCACGCAGCAGCTGGTGTCAGAAAGCGGGTTCAATGCAAAGAATCCTGCGTGGGACTCGGCAAATGGTTTACACCGAGTCACTAATAAACCGTCCCAATACCCTGGCAAATTCATTGTTGCTCTATATCCTTAACGTGAGAAAGTGCTCTGAGCTCATTTCAAACAAAGATTTGTAAAATTATGAGGGGCATGGATAGGGTGAATAGACAACGTCTTTTTCCCTGGGCAGGGGAGTCCAAAACTATACGGCCACAGGTTTAAGGTGAGAGGGGAAAGATTTAAAAGAGACCCAAGGGGAAACTTTTTCACGCAGAGGGTAGCCCGTGTATGGAATGAGCTGCCAGAGGAAGTGGGTGGGGGCTGGTACAATTACAACATTTAAAAGGCATCTGGATGGGTACATGAAAAGGAAGAGTTTGCAGGGATATGGGCCATATGCTGGCAAATGGGACTAGATTTATATAGGATGGTTGGTCAGCATGGACGAGAAGGACTGAATGGTCTATTTCCATGCTGTACACCTCTATGACTGTGTGACTCTAAAGAGTATGGAATAAAGAGTCTTTTCACATACGTACACAGTACAAACAACATTAAGCACTCTCCGTCTCTTAGAGACACCCTGAGGCACGCTAGAACAAAGAACAAAGAAAATTACAGCACAGGAACAGGCCCTTCAGCCCTCCAAACCTGTCGCCTATTTTCCAATGAACTGTATCCCTCTGCTCCCTGTCCATTCATGTATCTGTCTAGACACATCTTAAATGACGCTATCGTGACCGCCTCTACCACCTCCACTGGCAACACGTTCCAGGTACCCACTACCCTCTGTGTAAAGAGCTTTCCACGCATATCTCCCTTAAACTTTTCCCCTCTCACCTTGAAATTGTGACCCCTAGTAAGTGAGTCCCCCACTCTGGGAAAAAGCTTCTTGCTATCCACCCTGTCTATACCTCTCATGATTTTGTAGACCTCAGTCAGGTTCCCCCCTCAACCTCCGTCTTTCTAATGTAAATAATCCTAACCGACTCAACCTTTCTTCATAACTAGCACCCTCCATACCAGGCAACATCCTGGTGAATCTCCTCTGCACCCTCTCCAAAGCATCCACATCCTTTTGGTAATGTGGCGACCAGAACTATATGCAGTTCCAAAAGTGGTCGAACCAAAGTCCTACACACTGTGCAACATCAATTATAGATCAGACTTAATGAGTGATTTGTGGTTAAAAAAAAACTCAACAAGGGGGACTCTTGTGGCACAATGGTAGTGTCCCTACCTCTGGAGCAGAAGGCCTAGGTTCAGGGCCCACCTGCTCCAGGAAATATTTAATAACATTTCTGATCAGGTTGATTAGGGAGAAACAGATTAACCAAGGGAAAAAACTTATACACAGCCAAATCTCACAACCAACCAACTAATCTTGGACATGGGAGAAATCTTAAGCAAGGTCACTTTAAGAACTCACTCCCTCATCCCTCAGGATGTGGAGTGGGATGTTTTAACATCCACTTTCCCTGAATTATCTCAGGTCAGAGACAACCCACTCCGTACCTGCAAAACCCATTTTAACCTTCATTAGAAAGGCAACACCTGAAATAAGGTGTGAACAATCACCTTGGTCTGTACAGGTCTGTCTGACACCAGGCAAACCTTTTATTCAAACAGCAATGGTCAAGTGAAAGGATAATGTCAACGCTCAGGAGGTGAAGGATAAATGCACATTGCTATAACATCTATCGCTGCCTCAGGAGTCCCAAAGTGCTTCACAGCATAGACCATAGGGCTGCTCTCTCATTAAAGTGACACCGGGTGGTTGTTTAACCTGAGGGTCACTGTGCCTCAGGCAAGGGCAGAGGTTGAGAAGGAGAGTCCTTCACGGTAACTTCCACCAGTGCAGGAACTGAACCCTAACCAGCCGTCTGGCCAACTGAGCTAACAAATGAAGTAGTTTTGAATTGTACTCACTGTTCTGATGTTTGAGAAACAGTCAATTTCTTATAACCAACAAAGTAACTAAGACCAGATCACCTGTTTTGGTGGCATGGACTGTGGGATCTGTTCTTTGAAATAGTGCCCCAGGATCTTTTACACCCATCTAAGAGGGTAAGTAGGACCTTGTGTTAAGGATTGGACCTCAAGGAGGGTAGCAAATCTAAATAAGCATTACAGCTGGTACAGGCATGGTGGGCTGAAGGGCCTGTTTGATTGTATATTGTACTGACACACAAAATTGGAGGGGGGGTAGAGGTTTGGAACTCTTGCACAAACAGCAGTGGACGCTGGGATCAGTTGTTAAGTTTAACTGTGAGATGGATAATGTTTTGTTAAGCAAAGGGATTAAGGTATACAGGCCAAAGGTGGGTATATGGAGTTAGGCCACACATCGGCCATGGTCTCACTGAATGGCAGAACAGGCTCGAGGGGCTGAGTGGCCTACTCCTATTCCTATGTTGCTCTGTCACTCCTGACTCTGGGATTGCCAACGAGGATTTTACATCCCTGCTTTCAGATTGAGAAGTGAAAGCACATGTCATCTGTTGCAACTGATCGCCGGTCTCTCCTGAGTCAGGAGCTGGTGGGTACAAGTCCCACCATAGGGCTTCAGCACAGGAGGATCCCAGGTTGACCCTCCACCTTTTGGCCCTCTCACGGGGTTTGGGGGGGGGGTTGGTGGTAGTGGTGGTAAGGGCACTATTGAGCGCGGTGCTGCTCAACTCCTTCAGCTGGGCAAAGTTAGATTCAGCCTGGCCATGGCTATTTGTGGGATCTTGCCGTGCGCAAATGGGGAGCCGAATTTCCTACATTTAAAAAAGTGACTACACTTGAAAAGCAGTACTTCAAATTGACCGAAAGGATCCGGAACAGGAAAGCATTTTGTCTTTAATTTAACTTTCTGACTCAGCTCACAGTCACTTGAAACTGATCCTATCGAGAAATCCACCTTCTTTTTAAATTTTAAAACTTCCCAAAGATCTCCCATTCCCGGTCTCCCCAGGCTGACTCACCAAATCCATGAATGCCTGCGCCTGGGATACGGGTTAAACTGGAGACGCCTCAGTCTCTCTCTCTGCTCCGAACTCAGCGGCTCCATCCGCCCTTCTGTCCGCAACTCCGAGGCGGCGCTAGGCAAATTCAAACATCTCCGTGCTCCCGCGGCCGGCAGGAAAAGCTGCTCCTGAAAAATGATCTGGAGCTGGAGCTGGAGCTGGAGCCAGTTTGAACTTCAGGCGCAGCAGCGAGACTGAGCGAAAGGGGCCGAATGTCCGGGAAGATATTTCCTCGTGTTTGTAGGTGTTGTCTAATTAGCCCCAGCTCCTAGCTGCCTGTTAAACCACCCAGACGGAAACCATTGCATAGTTGGTCATTCCTGCAGGATCTGAGAGAGAGGGAACACACCTGCACTCTCTAACTCCTGCTCCTGCAGCCTCTAACTCAGCAAATCCAGGAGAAAGTTTCTCTCTCTCTCTTGCTCCGTCCCAGACGCTGCCTTTCCCCAATGATGCCTTCTCTCCCAGTCTCAGTAACTCCTGCTCACATTTCCGGGTAGCAGCGTGCAGCTGAAGGGCAAAGGAGATTCCCCCCCACCCCTACACTCTCTCCTTACAGCCGGCCCCTCTTCAGCAACCGCTCCTTGTTCCCTCTCAGGGTCCCGCCAAGAAACCTCCTTCCTGCCTCTCCTACCTTCCTCCTTCACAATGCGGCTTTACCTGGCCACCTCTGCAGGACTAACCTCAGCTGTCCCTGAAAGTTCACCTCCCAACACTTTCCTGTGAAATGCCCCCTCAATTAGAGAACTATTCAGTGTACAACACTGTACACGCTCACTGGCTGTGGGCTGTACAACACTGTACA
>JAHRHZ010000043.1:3091985-3114436 GCA_024137785.1 Ginglymostoma cirratum | reverse complement strand
GATGCTGCTTGACCTGCTGTGTTCATCCAGCCCCATGCTTGTTATCTCGGATTCTCCAGCATCTGCAGTACCTTTTATCTCTGATCCTATTACCAAGCTGCGATGTTGGATCTATTGCCACCTGTTGGTGAGTGTCTGTATCTGCGAACAATGCCTGTGCTTTCTTAATGTAGTCTGGTTTGTTCATAATGACGGTCATGCACCCTTTGTCTGCCAGTACGATTATAACGTTCTTGCCTTTCTTGAGTTTATTCTTGAGATAGCTATCAAACCTCCCAGCTCGGCGAACACACCAACATCTACAACCAGCACCCGAGCTGCAAATCTTCTCTCAAACCCTGAATTGAAATACCTCATCGACGGATCACCACGTTCCATCCGCTCAACCCAAGAATTCCTTAATACCTTCAAGAAGATTAAAATACACAACGACAAGATAATGGTATCCTTTGACATTACAGCATTATTCACGTCAATTGATGTCCCACTAGCCAAAGAAATACTGGCCACATAATTAGGGGAAGCAGGAACGCAGACCAGCAGCTCCATCAGCAATGACAAAATACTCAAACTACTAGACCTAATGGTCAGATATACAAACAGATCAATGGCACACCCATGGGGTCACCCATCTCAGGACACATCATAGAAGCAGTCATGCAAAAACTAGAACACACCACCCTCCCCCACATTCAACCTAAACTGTGAATCTGGTACGTAGATGGCACATTTGTCATTACTAAATGCAACAAAATGGAAACGATCCACCACCTCATCAACAATGTAATTGCTGGGATTAAATTCACGAGAGAAGAAGAAAACAACAATCAGCTTCTGTTTCTGGACATCAGAGTTGAGTGTAAGACCAACGGGGAGTTCCAAACCTCAGTATACAGAAAAGCAACCCACACAGATCAAACACTCAACTTTCACAGTAACCACCCCGATGTCCACAAACAAAGCTGCATTAGGACACTATTTAAACAGGCCGGGACACACTGTAACACTCCAGAATTACGCAGGAAAGAGGAAGAGCACCTATATAAAATCCTCGCGATAAACGGATATTGCTGCAACTTCATCCCCAGATGCCTCCTAAACAGAAAGCAACAGGAGGGCAAATACGCCATGACACACTGGCTACATTGCCCTACATCAAGAACACATCAGAACTGATAACGAGGCTCCGAAGACACGAGGAATCATGGCGGTCCACAAACCCACAGCCACTCTACGACAAACACTTACAAGGATTAAAGACCCCATTCCCACAACTTGCAGAACAAAAGTGGTTTACCAAATACCATGCAACGACTGCCACAAACATTACATTGGACAAACAAGAAGGAAACTAGCCATCAGAATACACGAACATCAGCTAGCAGCAAAACGGCACAATGAACTCTCCTTAATATCGGTACATTTGGACAATGAAGGTCATCAGTTTAACTGGGACAAGGTAACCATAGTAGCCCAAGCCAAACATAGACACACACGGGAATTCCTAGAGGCATGGTTCTCCACCTGTAATGCAATCAACAAACACATAGAGCTGGACCCCATATACAAACCCATACAGAACAAAACGGGAAATGACAGTACTCACCATAACGGGCTGGACAGTATAATTTCCAGGCAGAAAGTAGAACAACATCACTTCATCAGAGGCTCCACTGATGATGTCACCTAGCATAGTGACAAAATGTCTGAACTGAAACAAGCCAGCTCAGCGAGCAAGTAAACAACGTGTCTTACGAGTGCTTTATGGCGAGCAGTGTAGAGGAAGCTTTTCGCTGTATCTAACTCTGTGCTGTCCCCTGTCCTGAGAATATTTGATGGGGAAAGTGTAGAGGAAACTTTAGTCTGTATCTAACTCTTTGCTGTCCCTGTCGTGAGCGTGTTTGATGGGGACAGTGTAGAGGGAGCTTTAATTTCTGTTTAAATACAGAAGGAACTTTATTCTTTATCTATGCAGAACTGTACTTGTCCTGTCTTTGGTCAATACTGGTATCAATTACCTCACCTTTTCAAACTCAGAGTGGACTCCCCAATAGGAAATGCAGTCAATCCTGAAGATTAAAATGAAATTGTGTGGTTATATCTGACAGGGTCCAAGTGCAGGACAGCAACCACTTCCTAGTATTGTACTGAGGATGTGTCATGGGCTGAGCGATAAGCAGATTACAGCAGTCAGTAATTAATTATACAGATAAATCGTTGTAGCACATTGTTTTCTCATTTCAGCATTGCTGCTTGTGAACCCTTTATCATGCAGGTAGATAATGCTGACCACCACATACTTCTCTCACATTAATTTTTCCACATATCGATCATGTTCTGATGTGCAGTTAGTGTACTGGCTTCATGTTAATTTGATATAAAATTCCAAGTTTTCCAGGAGCCTTTGAAGCCAATGCCAGCTCTGCGTTTTCAGCTGGAATGTTTGGCTTTACTCCATCCTTCAGGAGATGCGGTCTAAATAAGGAATGAAGCTAACTGTCTCAGCCAACTCCTGTTATTTTTAACATGTGTTTCCAATTAGCTCCTGCTGGTGCATTCCAACGCCTCTCAAAACATGCATTAAATGATTTTCTGATGAAAACCTCTTTGGTGAGTTGAGGCTGACCCCGCGTCCACCTTGCATTGTGACCCTGTGGTTATTGTGGGAGATTGTCAATGTTAGGTTTCATTGGTATTTGTTTCTAGACAATTCTGAAAGGGGTTTTTCACTGAAAAAAACCACACAGTTCACCAATTACTGTTCAGTTGGTCTCTTGAAACATGAAGAATGCTACAATCTCTGCAAGGCAAATGGTCAGTGGGCTAAGTTGTTCATGAAATGGTTGATGGTTTAAGACCATTCAGGGACAAATCCAAGCTGGACTCTGTAGCACAGTGGCAGCGTTCCTACATCTGGACCACAAGGCCCAGGTTCAAGATATGGAACTGTTTAGATACCTCCTGGATTGGAAAGGGTTCTTGCCTTGTGGTTTCTTGGAAAACAAGGTCCCAACACTTGAGGGTGCACTGTGATTTTCCTACTGAAAGTCAGGTGATTTCGGAGAAAAAGACAAGGAAAACTTTCGGGAGATGAGACATGGGTTGATGGCACTTAATTGCTGGAAGGCTTAAATTTGGAAAAACACTACTGGAGCCTCTGTGCTGATGCTTACCTAGCAACCCGGACTTCTCTTGTGTTTTACAACACTCCAGGAGTTGTAATTCTGTCTCCTTTACTCAGGAGAAGTTCTTGAGAACCTGACAAAATTTCCAAATGTCAGTTTTTCTGGCTATGTTGTAAACCCTGGGAAGCTGAACTGTGATCCCTTTCTTTGAAAGCTATCAGTCAACATTGAGATATCCCTGTGAAAGTGTGTTCAGACCCTGAGAGTGTAACTAAACCTGTGAGAAAGCTAAAACAGAAACAATCAATTGGGGATACAGTAAATCGACTATGGAGAAGGTGTTGGATCTCTTAGGTTATTAGGACCATGGATAAGAAGCAGGATTACAAGCCGATTGTCCTAGATGAACGTTCATAATTGGGAAGACATGGAGGATGGTGACAGAAGCCACAATCACCAAATGTTTCTGTTGCACTCGGTTCAAATGGGTAGTGATTGGACAAAACGGTGAGAATGAGGAGTAGGGTGAGGCTAACCCAATGGAGATGGTCTTTCTGCAGTTCCTGTGAAGAAATCTTCATTGCCCATACATTCTTCAAGTGAGGATCCCAGTGACCGTGAAGAATTTGAGGAGTGCCCACTCGCTCACCTCTGCAGGTAACGCTCTGGATTTTCACACCACAGTGCGGAAACACAATTAACGGCACTGAGCACACAGGTGGCCAGTGTCACACTTATCAGGAAGCAGCACGCTTAGGGAGGAACGAATACTGAGATATTCCAGAGCCAACTCCCAATATCTTTCAATGCCTTCTACTCTACGGGGTCAGGCCATTCTGAGGTGTTAACAATCGGAACAATAATGATGTTTTTCACATATTAATGTATTAAGGTGGTTTCACTTCTTTTGTGTCATAGCGTGAGTTTATAGAATCCAGTGACTTAAGGCTTTCATCAGCTTTCCGAAAAACTGCTTAGAATGAATTTGTGGGCAGGGTCATTGCAATTCAACTTATCACAAATGCATTTTATCTCCTGTGATTTGGTGTGGGTCTCTGTTTGATTACCAGGACAGAGAAACAGCTTGGGATGTTCCACAACGGTAAAGGAGATACATAAATACGTTTACTCGTTTCCCTTTCTGATAACATTCTTCTTCTTCAATGTATGGCCTTTTGTGCTCCCCCACTCCATTCACCACCCACTGGAATGGGAAGGATTTGGTTTAGTCTTTCACAGGATGTGTGTTGTTGCTTCATTGGGTTTTTGGACCAGGTTTGGTGACAGTTGATGACTTCGAGCAACAGTGTTTGATACAATGGGAGGAAGTTGTACCTATTGAGATTGTTACCAATTGAGCCAAGGTTGGTGTATGTGCAAGAAGTTTTGCAAATGGTGATTTGGCCAGAGGTGCTCAGTACATTCCAGATAAATAACTACTTATGACAAGCAAAACCATATTTATTGGGCAATACTTCTCCTGCAGCTAACACCTACCTCCACACTTCAGTCACCTTCATTCATTTAACAGACAAAATATCACGTCAAGATAGGACATCACGAGATATTCAACACCATCCAGGACATGGGAGTCTGCTGGAACTATTCCCCCCATCACCCCGCAACCTTTCACTATCCAAAAATTCACTCGCTCCACCTCTGGTGCGCAATGCCAGCAAGACATACCAGATACAAGATAAGTACAGCAATTCAGTCAGCCTCCTTGACCAACAACAACACCTTTCCAAGCTATTACTTAAAAGCACAAGGGCAGTAGGTATAATGGGAACACTGTCCAACTGCAAGCTCCTCTCAAGCCACTCGCCACCCTGACTTGGAAATATATCACTGCTCCTTCAGTGTTGCTGTGTGAGAATCCTGGAAGATCCCGCCCCCCCTCCAACCTTAACAGAAATGGAGGTAAACCCAGGCAAACCAGGCAGCAGTAGTTCAAGGCTTATAGCTACCATCTTGTGGACAATTCCGGATTGGTAACAAATGCTGGTTTAGACAGCAATGTTCATTTCAATTTTTTTCACTCGTCAGAGGGGTAGCTTCTTTTTACACTGAACTCGGAAGCAGATATTCAGATGTCGATAGCCTTGCACACAGAGATCTCAACAACAGTGACTCGTCGTCATTTCAGTCAATTATAATCTCTAGGTTTATGACGGTTGTGTTGATGAAGCAACCAGACCAACATTCCAAAACAAGGTGTTCATCTCCCAGCGGGAGGGTAAGAGTGGAGAGCTGCCTATTGGGTTCTCTGTCTTGACTCAGTCAGTCACAGTCTCACCTCGGGCCTTTGTGAGATAGAAGATCCATGTCCCAGTCCTAAACCAGAGATTTTAGGACATTTTATTCTGACATTTCAGGGAGAGCTGCACGGCCACAGGATCTGTCATTTGAATTCTGTCTGGTGTCCTCAGCTATTCCTTACACTCAGACATCAACACTAAAACTGATGATCAGGTCATTATTGTGCTGTTAGTGGGAGCTTGCTGTGCAGAAGCTTCAACATTACTTCAAAAGTACTTAAATAGCTTCGAACATTATGAAAGAATTTCTTTAGTATCGCACATTTTCCTTTCTGCGTATTTTTACAGCATCTGGTTATAGAGGGACTGGAGAAGTAGTCAGGCTGTTCAGCACAGATTAAAGTAGTTATTGCCCGGAAAGTGCAAAAGCAGCTCAGTTCAAGAAAATTCAAAGGTGCTGTCTCAAGCAGGTGTCACTCATCGAAAACTCTGGTGTCTGTAACCCCGATCCCCACTAAACTCCACTGTTCATGGACCTACATTGACTCCCAATCAAGCAACTTTTGTAAATTAAAATTTGCATTTGCCTGTTCAAATCCCTCCACATCTCCCTTCAGCCCAGCAACTATTTAAAACCACTGGATTCCACCAAATTTGGCTTTTGAACAAATTGGGTCTTTCTTTGCCCCTTTGTGACTGTTCTTTAAGTTTTCTCAGTTTTTGTATGTCAGGGGCACTGCAGACATTCACGTTGTGTTGTATCAATGCCACGGTTAGCTCAGGGAGACTGACACAGCTCAGATATAAATGGTGAACACAAGCTGTTCCAAGCCCACACTCATACAGCTTCAGTCAACAGCTCAACAAACAGCTTAGAGAACAGCCCACAAAGCAAAAATTCAGCCACAGTGTGTCACAGACCTGCGACTGTCACTGGGTGGGCTAGCCACAATGTTCAGAACTTTCAGAATCAAAGACAAGGTGAAATGGATTAGTGTCTCACAATGGAGTCACGAAAACATGGAGTTGTTACCAAGCAGAAAGAGGCCATGCAGCCCAATGTGTCTGTTCTGACTCTTCAAATGAGCATCATTCCCTGGTGCCAATTGCCTGCCTTTTCCCCATCTCCCAGCACAGTATTTCCAACCAAATAACCATCCAACGCCTTCTTGAACATCTCAACTGAACCTTCCTCCACCACATTTCCAGGCAGTGCATTTCAGACACTAACTTATTGCCGGGTGAAAAATGTTTTCTCCTCACACCAACCTTGCTTCATTCGCACATCACTTTAATTCTATGCCCGTCTCGCTCTTGTTCCTTTTATAAGGAACTACTCTACCCAACCTGCTCATGATTTTGAAAACCTGTATCAAATCTCCTCTCAGCCTTCTCTCCCTGAGGAGCACAGCCGCCAACTTCTTCAATCTCTCCTCATCACTGAAGCTCAGGCAACTTCACACAAAGGGGAGTGAGAATCTGAACTTCTCGCACCTGCTTCCCCACTTCCCTGCGAAACAGCTGAGGATGCTGGCCAGGGTGAGGGGTGGGGGGGAACTGGGATTCACTGGAAATTTTAAAGCTGAGATGGATAGATTTTTGCTAAATTAGGTGGTAATGGTTTAGGAACTAAAATGGACAGATGGAGTTAATATACAGATTGTTGCAACAAGCTCAAAGATGTAAGGACTTTGTTCGATTGGAATTCTACGCTGCCTATAAGCAGGGAGGGAAATGGGTCCATTGGGATTATGTCACATGGGAGTGAATGCTAAAGACAAAGGAAGGCATCTGTTGAGATTACGTCAAAAAATTGAGGCAAACTGGGACATGTCAAGAAATTGTATAACTGATCAGAATTGCTGATGGATTCCAGGTGAAAAATTATTTGTGACCAGCAAAACCCCCACAATAATTTAGCCATTATCCCTTCACAATAAGGAATTGGAACCACAGCGCATGAATACAGAAATATCAAAACAGGATAGAACATGGTTAGTCGCAAATCGGGGAGGGGTGGGGGTTAGATTCTGTTTTACATTGAATAAAGGGGCAGATAATGAGGGGGAGTCAGTCCGTGCACACACGGATCTCAACAGCAGTGCCACTTCGCCACTTCAGGCAGTTATAATTTCTTGGTTGAGTTGATAAAGCAACCAGACCAACATTTCAAAACGAGTTAACAGAGATAGTAGGAACTGCAGATGCTGGAGAATCTGAGATAACAAGGTGTAGAGCTGGATGAACACAGCAAGCCAAGCAGCACCAGAGCAGCAGGAAAGCTGACGTTTTGAGCCTAGACCCTTCTTCAGAAAACAAGGTGTTTATTCCTTAGAAGGAGGGGGAGGTGACAGGGTTAAGCTACACATTGGAGATCAGTGGAGAGGGGTCACTCTTGGATCAATCATTCACGCTCTCCACTGGGGCTGTTGTGAAGTCATAGGTTCTGGATCCCAGTCCAAAACCAGAGATTTCAGAACATTTTTCTGACACTTCAGTGAGTGCTGTGCTGCCCGAGGTGTCATCTTTGTGACAAGGTGTAAAACAAGAGAAATACCTGTCCTCTCTGGTGGACAATAAAGACTTACAATCAAAGTTAAAGACCAGGCATGTTTTCTCCAGGGTTATGGTCAATATTCACAGACAAGACAGGTTGGGGATTGTTTTCCCTGGAGCATCAGAGGCTGAGGGGTGACCTTCTCGAGATTCATAAAATCATGAGGGGCATGGATAGGATAAATAGCCAAAGTCTTTTCCTCAAGGTAGGGGAGTCCAAAACTAGAGGGGCATAGGTTTAAGGTGAGAGGGGAAAGATTTAAAAGGGGCCTGAGGGGCAACTTTGTCACACAGAGGATGGTGCGTGTATGGAATGAGCTGCCAGAGGAAGTGGTAGAGGTGAGTACAATTACAACATTTAAAAGGCAAATGGATAGTGAACGTTTAGCGGGATATGGGCCAAATGCAAGCAAATGGGACTAGTTCAGTTCAGGAAACCTGGTTGGTGTGAATGAGTTGGGCTGAAGGGTCTGTTTACATGCTGTATGACTCTAAATGGATATTAGAATGATGCTGTTTTTCACTGCCTGCCGTGCTTTCAAAAGTACAATAATGAGTCCACTTCAAAAGTATTTATAGGTTGTATGCTGCTCTGAAAAATACTAAGGTTATGTTAGGCGCTATAGAAATGCAACTGCTTTACTCTCCCGTTTTTGATAACAACTAGGGTTTGAGTTTTGAGGATATCCCATGTTAGTGAGGACGTAGGACGTAGCTGTTCAATGGAGATTGGCATAGTTGTCACTCCAAATGTACAAGTACCACTTAGTCGAAGAACAGTTCGACGCAAATAATTCTTAAACAAGCCACTATCTGTAATCTAACTCACCCCAAATCCCGCTTTCCTTTCACCCACTGCACTGAATCCAGTCCAGCACTGCCTGTAATTTAAAATTCTCAGCCAGATTCAAAGCCCTCCATGGCCACACCTAATTTTTGTAAACTCCGGCCCAACAACTCATCAGATCCCTGCCTTCGGGACTCAGCAACATGGGAATATAGGAGCAGGATCAGGCCATTCAGCCCATTGAACCTGCTTTGCCATGCAATAGAATCATGGCTGATCATCAACGTTAATCCTTTTATCCTACCCTATCCCCATATCCTTTTCTTTTCTTTATTCATTCACAGGATCAGGACATCGCTGGCCAGGCAGCATTTATTGCCCATTCCTAATTGCCCAGAGGTCAGTTAAGAGTCAACCACACTGCTGTGGATCTGGAGTCAAATGTAGGCCAGACCAGGTAAGGATGGCAGTTTCCCTCCCTAAAGGGCATTGGTGAGCCAGATGGGTTTTTCTGACAATCAGCAATGGATTCATGGTCATCATTAGACTCTCAATTCCAGATTTTCTTTATTGAATTTAAATTCCACCATCTGCAGGATTTGAACACGTGTCCCCAGAACATTAAACAAAAAATCACAGGAGGTCAGACAGAGCTCTGAAGAAGAGCCATCTAGACTCGATCAGAGTCTTCACCAGAGCTCTGTCTCACCTGCTGTGATTTTCAGTTCAGATTCCAGCATCTGCAGAATTTACTCCTCCCAGAACACTATCTAGGTCTCTAGATCAACAGTCGAGCAATAATACCGCTAGGCCATCGCCTCCCTGCCATCCTGCAATGGTTCAATAAGGTAGCTCACCCTCACTTTCTGCAGGGCAGTTTGGGATATGCAACGAATACTGGCCTAGTCATTCCACAGCCTATGAATGAATGACAAAAATCCTTTTACAGTATTAATATTAGAAATCTGCCAATCCTACTTTAAACACAAGAATTTTTCTACAACCCTTTGGGAACGAGACTTCCAGAAATTCAAAGTAAAAATATTTCTCCTCATCTTGGTCTCATGTGGCTTCCCCTTATTTTAAAATTTATCCCTTATATCTAGACTCCCCAACTAGGGAAACATCTTACCGGCATCTACCCTGTTTATCCTTCTGAGCATTTTTGTAGATTTTAATGAGATCAGATCTCATTCTTTGAGCCTCTAAAGAATACAGGGCCAGTTTCCCCAAATCATTTTTTCATAGGACAGTCCTATCATGTTTGAAACAAATCTAGTGAACCTTTGTTACACCCACCATCTCTTGCAATAATATCCTGCCTGATGTAAGGAGGCCAGAACTGCCCACAGTACTGAAGGATGCTGTACAACCAGAATTCTACACAACTGAAGCAAGGCTTTGCACTCATCTACTCAACTCCTCTCATGAGAAAGGCTACGATGTCATTGGCTTTCCTGATTTCTTACTGCACCTGCATGTTAGCTCTCAGTGAATTAATGAAAAGGATACACAGGTCCAGTTATACATTATACTTCATAATTTCTTACCATTCAAGGAATACTATGCGTATCAATTCCTCCAATCAAAATGGATAACTTCATATTTTGTCCACATTTTTGGGATTCCTCCCATTCTTCTCCCAACTGCTTATCCTTTGCCCCACCAGCCACTGATCTTTAAACTATCACATTTACTATGTAACATTGGTCTTGATCACATGGACAGTCCAAAGATCATGAAGCAGGGATTTCTTACTCCACTTACTTCAGGCCATTACAAACTTGAAGAGTCATTAATGTTAAACAAGGAAGCACAATATTTTCAGGAAATTAAGCCTTTGTTTCACACCTAGTTAAGAAAATCATTTGTCTGTCTTATCCTTTATCCCATCAGGCTTCATTCCTCCAAAGACACCCTTCCATTTGGCTACACCAGCCGTCCCTCCTCACTGTCGCCATCTGCTGCTGGAGGTCCTGTTGCAACTACATTGTAAGTTCTATATAAAAATAACTTGTTTTTCTATTAAGAATGTGGTTAGCTCAAGGAGATTGACACAACAGAGTCAGGAACAGGCAAACACAGTATGTCTGGAATCCACAATCATGAATTGTCAGTTAGCAACTCAACAAACTGCAGAGAACAACTCACAAAACAACATCTCACTCACAGGACATCACAAACCCATGGTTGTCACCAGGCAGACTGGCCTGGAGTCTCAGGGCTTTCAGAATCAAAGACATGGATTGTTTATTGTGATAGGAGGCTGTAGTCTACTGTTATTATTTGAGAACTTTGGTTTGAAAGCGGAGGAGAAATATGTCTTAATTTTACTTCTGTGAAAGTGACTTGTTTTTTTTAAGAAGTCAGAAGTCATCTTTGAATGGTTAGCATGAACATCATTTCCACAAATGCACATGACTTAAGTGACTTGCAAATTAGCTGGGGAATTAATTGATGAAATGTATACAGACTGGAACTCCCATGGCTACAGAAAGACAAATGGTCAGAGATCACCGTCAGGTTTCAGTTCAGACCTGCAGTTTCATACTAACAGAAGAACAATTAGCTTTTCGACATTGTAAGAATTTATGTAGAAGTTTTCAGCTGTCAGAACTCGAAAGAGGTTCAGTCCATCAGAGCTGGATTCTGTCAACTACATAAGAAATCTGAAAGTGAAGATAGGAATGATGCTTCATTGGGATTGAGTAACTGTAAAGGATATTTCTGGGAAAAGGGTCGTATCATGAATTTTCTTGTTCATATAAAGATCTTTCTAAATTGTCATATAGATATATGCAGGTAGCCTTGTTTTTCTTCTTTGTAATAAACTTTTGTTCTTCTGTTAAAAATGCATCAGCAGACTCACGTGAAACTGTTAACAGTATTCAAGTTGTCTAAGTAGTGCCTTGTATAATTTTAAGAAGACTTCCCTATTTTTATACAGCATTCCATTTTGAAATGAAGGCCAACATTTCACTTACATTCCTGATTATCTGCTGAACTAGTTCGTTATCCTTTTGCAATTTATGTACAAGGTCCTCCAAATCCCTCTGTGCTGCAGCTTTCTGTAGTCTTTCTCCATTCAAATAATATTCAGCTCCTCTATTCTTCCTGCGAAATCTGTCAGGCATGATTTCCCCTTCATGAAGCCTTGCTGACTCTGCTTGACCATAGGAAAGGTTGAGGGAGCTAGGGCTTTACTCTTTGGAGCGAAGAAGGATGAGAGGTGACTTGATAGAGGTGTACAAGATGATGAGAGGTATAGATAGAGTGGATAGTCAGAGACTTTTTCCCCAGGGTGGAACTGACTATTACGAGGGGGCATAATTTTAAGGTGATTGGAGGAAGGTATAGGGGAGGTGTCAGAGGTAGGTTCTTTACACAGAGTGTTGGGCCTGTGGAATGCGCTGCCGGCCGTGGTAGTGGAGTCAGATACATTAGGGGCATTTGAGCGACTCTTGGATAGACACATGGATGATAGTAAAATGTAGGGTATGCAGGGTAGTTTGATCTTAGGGTAGGATAATAGGTCGGCACAACACTGTGGGCCGAAGGGCCTGTACTGTGCTGTACTGATCTATGTTCTATATCATGCATTTCTAAATGCTCTGCTATTCCATCCTCTAGATTTTAACATTTTTCCAATGACAAATGTTAGTTTAAATGGGGTTGTTGAGATTGTACCTAACCACTGACCATGAATGCTGGTAGACATGCAAATATCTGTGCAGCCGAGAATTCCACCACAGATACTGGTGAATTCCAGGTACCTAACTATTTTCAATCAGCAGAACTACAACTATTTAGTGATATTCCTCCTGCAGTTACCACACATTGCGCCAGGTATATAAGAATCAACAGATTCATATCGAAATATTAATCTAGACAGAACATGGTCAGTCCCCAGTCGGAGGGGTAATTCTGTTTTACTTTGAACAAAGAGGCAGATTCTGAGGTGGAGTCAGTCTGTGCACACAGGGATCTCAATAGCAGTGACACATCATCATTGAGTCAATTATAATCTCTAGATTTATGATGGTTGTGTTGGTGAAGCAACCAGACCAACATTCCAAGGTATTCATTCCTTAGAGGAGGGAAGGAGATAACAGGGTAGAGCTGCTCATTGGAGATCAGTGGGGGTGGGAGTTGGTCTTGGCTCAGTCATGGGGCAGGGGTGGTCAGTCTTGGGGTCAGTGCTTGCTCAATTAGTCACACTGATACCTGGGGCTGTCTTGATGCAGAAAGCTGCAGGTTCCAACCTGACGCCGCAGTGGAGTCATTTTTCTGACATGTCAGGGAGACCTGCACTCCTGGCATGGCTGCCTTTCAGATCAGGCTTCAACAAAAGGCCCATCTGCCCCTAATGAGGACGATGAATATTATTTTGGGATCTTTGCAGCAGGCAGCAGCTTCTCCCCCTGAAGGAATAACCAGTAAAACTAATGATGACTTACACTGGTCTAACTTGGTTTGTCCATGTCGGAGCAATGTTCTATCAGTGCATTCATTTCCAACTAGTACTGCTTTTCTTTTACGGTGTTTTTCCCTCTAGCCCTGGACCTGATTCAATCCTCATCCTCATCCAGTATCACTAAGCCAATGGTCTGGGTCATTACCATGTGGCTGCTTGTGGGAGCTTGCTGTGCACAATGAGACTGTGACCTTTCCATGTTATAACAATGCATACACTTCAAAATACTTAACTGTCTGTTTTCTCCAAACAAATTCTGAGTTGTGAATGGCAATAGAGAAGTGTTAGCTTTTTCTGTTTTCCAGTCTTTGTACTAATTGATTCAGTGGGTGGTGAGGTGTAAGGGTTGGAAACTGGATGGGCTTCTTCTGGGCTGGTGGGGAGGGCTATCCTGTGGAGATTTGTCCCTCAAGCAGGACAGATACACCTTAGTCAAAGAAGATTTCAACACCCCTGCTTCTCACAAATACCACCCATCTATTGCTTCCTGCATTCTAATCCATAGCAATCACATTGCTAGTTCACCTACTGGCTTAAACTGGCTCCCAATCCTTTAACTCCCCATCCTGTGACTGAAGTTCTCGTCCCTCCATGGCCACCTCCAATCCTTCCTCTCTCCCTGTGACCTCCTCTGGGCCAACACGAATCAGCGATCTCTGGGTTCCTCCAATTCTGCTGTGCTTCCAAATTGGTTTTCCTTGATTCAATCATGGTGGCCATGCCTTCAGCCATCTTGGTTTCACAACATTAAAGGTGCTGTATAAATTTGGCATGTTGTAATATTAACATTGGGCATAGTTTGTGTCAATTGGCACAGAACAGACGGAAACAGACGAACAGAAATACATTCACTTCCGGCATTTAGTAATCATCTGGTCAGCCTGCTATAGGAAGGATATTATTAAATTGGAGAGGGTTCGGAAAAGATTTACCAGGACGTTGCCGGGAATGGAGGGTCTGAGTTATAAGGGTAGGCTGGATAGTCTGGGACTTGTTTCACTGGAACGTAGGAGGTTGAGGGGTGACGTCATAGAGGTTTATAAGATCATGAGGGGTATAGATAGGGCGAATAGCAAAGGTCTTTTCCCTACAAGGGGAGTTCAAAACTAGGGGGCATATTTTTAAGATGTGAAAAAAGAGATTTAAAAGGGACCTGTACTGATTGTAACGAGGTCAGCCAGGTGAACCTCATAGAATATGAGTTCCCCAATTGGCGCTGTTAATCAGGTCCAGTTAGGGAGCCCTGGCTGACAGAAATAAATGGAAGTATCAGGGGTTCTGTTCACTCTGAGAGCTGGCTCTAAGGGAGCTAGATCAGTGTCAACAGCAGTCCAAGTGTAAATAAAGAGTGACTTGATGATGGGATGCCAGCCTCTGTGGTGTTATTTCAGGGTCTGAGGGGCAACCTTTTCACACAGAGGATTGTTTGTGTGTGGAATAAACTGCCAGAGGAAGTGGTAGATGCAGTTAACGTTACAACATTTAAAAGACATTTGGACAGGTACATGAATAGGAAAGATTTAGAGGGATATGTGCCAAACATAGGCAGTGGGACAAGGCTAGTTTAGGAAACTTGGTTGGCATGAATGAGTTAGACCGAAAGGTCTGTTTCCACGTTGTATGACTCTAAGCTGGTCTTATGGTCTTAAGCAGCAGCGAACTACACCCAAAACAATACCTTGTCCACAGGATGTGTCAAAACTGCACTTGTCTCTACCTGGAGGTTGGGCCCCACACCTCAGGAAGGACATACTGGCACTGGAGCGTGTCCAGCGGAGATTCACACAGATGATCCCTGGAATGGTAGGCCTAACATACGATGAACGGCTGAGGATCCTGGGATTGTATTCGTTGGAGTTTAGAATGTTGAGGGGAGATCTAACAGAAACTTACAAGATAATGCATGGCTTAGAAAGGGTGGACACTGGGAAGTTGTTTCCGTTAGGTGGGGAGACTAGGACCCGTAGGCACAGCCTTAGAATTAGAGGGGGTCAATTTAGAACGGAAATGAGGAGACATTTCTTCAGCCAGAGAGTGGTGGGCCTGTGGAATTCATTGCCACGGAGCACAGTGGAGGCCGGGACGTTGAGTGCCTTCAAGGCAGAGATTGATAAATTCTTGATCTTGCAAGGAATCAAGGGCTACAGGGAGAGTGCGGGTAAGTGGAGTTGAAATGCCTATCAGCCATGATTAAATGGCGGAGTGGACTCAATGGGCCGAATGGCCTTACTTCCACTCCTATGTCTTATGGTCTCATGGTCTTAAGCAGCAGCGAACTACACCCAAAACAATACCTTGTCCACAGGATGTGACAAAACTGCACTTGTCTCTACCTGGAATCTCAACAATGCTCAGAACGTTTATGATTGGATGGTTTGGTGTTCCCAAAGGACTATTCTACCACAAGTATGTACTGTAGGAGTAAGGGTTCTTGCGGTGCTATGGTAGCCATCCCTACTTCTGGGCTAGAAAGTCCTGGGGTTTTTACAGAAGGTGTTTCATAACACTGAGCAAGTTGATTCAAGATTCCCACAGAATAGGAGTGAACTGGAATGAGGTTTAGTCCATTGGAATTGTGTTGAATTAGAATTAATGGTGGGGCAAATGTGTGGAGATTGTACCTAAACGGCTGGATATTTTGCAAGAAATTGTGCAATTGATCATTTAGCTAGAGAAGCATGTGAATTCCAAGTAAGTAGCTCACTTCAGCCAGACAAACCACAATTATTTATGATTGCACTTCATATAATTGTCACATCATGTCACTCTGGAACATAGAATATCACTGATTTAGTATTGAAGTATTAAATCCAGATTGGACATGGTCAGTTACTATCTGAGGATTGTGTTATCTTAAATGTGTTATCTAGGGGTGGCACGGTGGCACAGTGGTTAGCACTGCTGCCTCATAGTGCCAGGGACTGGGGTTCGATTCCACCCTTGGGCGACTGTCTGTGTGGAGTTTGCACATTCTCCCTGTGTCTGCGTGGGTTTCCTCTGGGTGCTCCGGTTTCCTCCCACAGTCCAAAGATGTGCAGGTTAGGTGGATTGGCCATGCTAAATTGCCCATAGTGTTCAGGGAGGTGTAGATTAGGTGTGTTATGGGGGATGGGTCTGGGTGGGATGCTCTGAGGTTCGGTGTGGACTTGTTGGGCTGAAGGGCCTGTTTCCACACTGTAGGGGATTCTATCATTCTATAAATACACAGAGGCAGCTAATCAGGAAGGCACACTCTGTGCACACAGGAATCTCAACATCAGTGATGCATCAGTTATAATCTCTCGGTTTATGATAGTTGTGTTGATGAAGTAACCAGTTCAATATTCCAAAACAAGGGCAGCACAATGTCTCAGTGATTAACACTGCTGCCTCACCACACCAGAGACCTGGGTTCAATTCCAGCCTCGGACGACTGTCTGTGTTGAGTTTGCATGTTCTTCCTATATCTGCATGGGTTTCATCCAGGTGCTCTGGTTTCCTCCCACAGTCCAAAGATGTGCAGGTTAGGGTGGATTGGCCATGCTAAGTTTCCCGCTAGTGTTCAGGAATCTGCAGACTAGGTGGGTTAGCCATGGCAAATGCAGAGTTATAGGGTATGGGTATGGGGGTGGATCTGGGTGGGATGGTCTTCAAAGAGTTGGTGTGGACACGATGGGCTGAATGGTGTGCTTCCGCACTGTAGGGATGATTCTATGATTCTAAGTTGGTCTACCACTTGGAGAATAAGGGGGAAGAGCTGCTCATTGGAGATCGGGGCACGGTCAGACACATGCTCACTATGGGCCATTCTGAAGCAGAACCTCTCAGGTACCAGTCCAAAACCCCAGATCTGGAGACATTTTTCTGACACTTCAGAGAAAGCTGCCCTGCCAGAAATGCTGTCATTAGGGTAAGACCTAAAACCTAAAGCCAATCTGCCCTCTCAATAACTTTGTCTGAAGGCCATGGGAATTCTTTCCAGTGGGCTGGTCAATAGTAATCTTCAACCAACATCACTAACAGAGTATCTGGGTCATTCCACATTGCTATTTGTGGGAGGGTATTTTTAAAAAATTCCTTCACAGGAATTGGCGGTTGCTGGCTGTTTCTTGTCTGTCACATTTATAGCAGTTGTGCCTGCACCTGATCCATGGTGTCATACATCTCTGAGTTAATATTTTATCAGTATTGTCCTTGGCATGGAGAAAGCAGTGAGGAACAATTTTCAAAGGCAGCCAGACATTTCAAGGGGAGAAAAGAGGCTGAGAATTTCTTCCCGCCGAGGGTTGTGAGTCTTTGGAACTCCTTGCCACAGTGAGCAGACGGGGCAGAGTCCTTGTGTATACTTAGGTATGAGATGGTAGATTCTTGATCAATTGGGGAATCGAGGGTTATGGGGAAAGGGCAGGAAAGTGGACGTGAGGAATGTTGGATTATTGAATACTGAAGCAGGCTCAAGCAGCTGAATGGCCTCCTCCTGTTCCTGTTTCTATGATTTTTCACCCATATACATCCCTTTGCAGACTCCCTTTGTCCTCTTGGCAACTTACTTTCCTATTTATCTTTGTACGTTAACCATCCAGGTCTGTGACCAGCGGTGTGCCACAAAGATAAGTGCTGGGTCCACTGCTTTTCATCATTTATGTAAATCGTTTGGATGTGAATATAGCAGGTATGGTTAGTAAGTTTGCAGATGACACCAAAACTGGAGGTGTGGTGGACAGTGAAGAAGGTTATCTCAGGGTACAGAGATAAAAGGTACTGCAGATGCTGGAGAATCCGAGATAACAAGCATGGGGCTGGATGAACACAGCAGGTCAAGCAGCATCATAGGAGCAGGAAAACTTGACGTTTCGGGCCTAAACCCTTCATCAGAAATGGGGGAGAGGAAGAGGGTTCTGAAATAAATAGGGAGAGAGGGGGAGGTGGATAGAGGATGGATAGAGGAGAGGATAGGTGGAGAGGAGGCAGACAAGTCGAAGAGGCGGGGATGGAGCCAGTAAAGGTGAGTGTAGGTAGGGGGGTAGGGAGGAGATAGGTCAGTCCAGGGAGGACGCTATTTATTTCAGAACCCTCTTCCCCTCCCACATTTCTGATGAAGGGTTTAGGCCCGAAACGTCAAGTTTTCCTGCTCCTATGATGCTGCTTGACCTGCTGTGTTCATCCAGCCCCATGCTTGTTATCTCAGGGTACAACAGGATCTTGATCATATGGGCCAATGGGCCAAGGAGTGACAGATGAAGTTTAATTTAGATAAATGTGAGGTGCTACATTTTGGAAAGGCAAATCAGAACAGGATTATACACTTAATGTTAAGGTACTGGGGAGTGTTATGAACAAGGAGACCTTAGAGTTCCTTGAAGTTCGAGTCACTGGTAGATAGGATAGTGAAGAAGGCATTTGGCACAGTTACCTTTATTGGTCAGTGTATTGAATATAGGAGTCAGGTCATGCTACAGCTGCACAGGACATTGATTAGGCATACAATTCTGGTCTCCCTTCTATAGGAAAGATGTTGTGAAACTTGAAAGGACTCAGAAAAGATTTACAAGGATATTGCCAGGATTGGAGGGTTGGAGCTACAGGGAGAGACAGAATAGGCTGGGGCTATTTTCCCTGGAATGTCGGAGGCTGAGGTATGACCTTGTAGAGGTTTATAAAATCATGAGGGGCATGGATGGAGTGAATATCCAAGATCTTTTCCCCAGGTTAGTGGAGTCCAAAACTAGACAGCATTGGTTTAAGGTGAGAGGGGAAAGATTTAAAAGGGACCTGAGGGGCACTTTTTTCACGCAGAGGGTGGTGCGTGTATGGAATGAGCTGCCAGAGGGTGTGTTGGAGGCTGGTACAATGACAACATTTAAAAGGCATCTGGATGGGTACATGAATAGGAAGGGTTTAGAGGGATATGGGCCAAATGCTGGCAAATGCAACTAGATTAATTTAGGATATCTGGTTGGCATGGTCTAGTTGGACCGATGGATCTATTTCTGTGCTGTACAGCTCTATGACTTTACGACTCTCCTCCAAGTTATTGACACAATTTGTAAATAGTTGAGGCCTCGGAACTGATTTCTGTGGCACACCAATAGTTACAGGCTGCAATCCTAAAAATATCCCCTTTATCCCAACTCTGCTTCTTGTTAAAAAAAGTCCTCTATCCATGTTAGCATGTCACCCTTAGACCGTGGACTGTTATTTTGTGTAGTAATCTTTGATGTGGCACCTTATTAAATACCCTTTGAACATCTAAGCGCACTACCTCTCTTTGTTGCCTTTTGTGCAATTTTCTTGTTACTTCCTCAAAGAACTTTGATAAGTTAATCAAACAGAACTCTCCCATGAGGGGCAAAACACCCTCTGAGCAGTTACCCTGTTATGGCCTTTGAAACTAGAACGAGTGAACAGCAGTTAAAGCAATGTAGTCTACTGCATTCGCTGCTCACAATGTGGTCTCCTCTATGTTGGGGAAACGAAGTGTATACAGGGTGACTGCTTTGCAGAACATCTATGTTTTGTCTGTAAGAAAGACCTCGAGCTTCCAGTTGCCTGCCACTTTAACACATCACCCTGCTCCCTGGCCAACATCTCTATCACAGAGATAGTAGGAACTGCAGATGCTGGAGAATCTGAGATTCTGGAGAATCCCGCAACTCATCCCTCGCACCCCCTCCCCGCAATAACAGCCAAAACAGAATCCCCGTCACCCTCACGTACCACCCCACCAACCTCCGAATCCTACGCATCATCCTCCGACACTTCCGCCATCTGCAATCCGACCCCACCGCCAAAGACATTTTTCCCTCCCCACCCTTATCTGCTTTCTGGAGGGACTACTCTCTCCGTGACTCCCTTGTCTGCTCCACACTCCCCTCCAGCCCCACCACACCCGGCACTTTTCCCTGCAACCGCAGGAAGTGCTACACCTGCCCCCACATGTCCCCCCCTCACCCCCATCCCTGGCCCCAAGAAAGGGAGGTAAAAATGTCTTTGGTGGTGGGGTCGGATTGCAGATGGCGCAAGTGTCAGAGGATGATGCATTGGATCCGGATGTTGGTGGGGTGGTACGTGAGGACGAGGGGAATTCTGTTTTGGTTGTTATTGCGGGGAGGGGGTGTGAGGGATGAGTTGCCGGAAATGCGGGAGACACAGTCGACGGCGTTCTCGACCACTGAGGGGGGAAGTTGCAGTCCTTGAAAAACGAGGACATCTGAGATGTTCGGGAGTGGAACGCCTCATCCTGGGAGCAGATGCGGCAGAGGTGAAGGAATTGGGAATAGGGGATGGCATTTTTGCAGGAAGGTGGGTGGGAGGAGGTGTATTCTAGGTAGCTGTGGGAGTCGGTGGGCTTGAAATGGATATCGGTTTCTAGGTGGTTGCCAGAGATGGAAACAGAGATGTCCAGGAAGGAGACAGAGGTATCAGAGATGGTCCAGGTGAACTTAAGGTTGGGGTGGAAGGTGTTGGTGAAGTGGATGAACTGTTCGAGCTCCTCATGGGAGCATGAGGCGGCGCTGATACAGTCATCGATGTAACGGAGGAAGAGGTGGGGTTTAGGGCCAGTGTAGGTACGGAAGGGGGAGTGTAGAATGTGTTGATAGAAAGGGATGATCAGTGTCGGGAGGGGGCTCACATGAATTCCATCACAGAACAATTGGGCCGAATGGCCTGTTTCCGTGTTGTAAATTCAATAGAATGTGATCAAACTTGACCGGGAGGATTTGGGAAGATGTGCTGTCACCTGATGGACACTTACTGCAGTATTCACACTCAAACCAAGAAACATGCTACAGGACCAAAGCATGTCATTCACACTATTTCAAACATAAAACACACAGTTAAAAAAAAAGAGACAATGAATCACAGATGCTAAAAATCTGAAAAACAAAAAACACTGCAGAAACTCAGCAGGTCTGGCAGCATCTGTGGAGAGAGCAACAGGGTAAATATTTCGGGTCGAGTTACCTTTCTTCAGAACTGATTGTAACTGGGAAAAGGTGGTACATCTGCAGAAGACAGACAATATGTCCCAAACATGTTGCGCATTTACTACAGTTAAACAGTGACTTTGCCAAAAAAATAGTGAACTGATTTGAAAGTGCTCTGAGTTGTCTGGATGTTGCAAAAAATAATTGATAAACTGTACTTTTTCTCATCTATTAGCATTCCCTTGGAGTTGCTCTGAAGAATCATGCGTTGTCATTCACTGACCATCACTGAACAAATAACAATAACACTGGCAAATTTAATGGTTATTTTTCTCCAGTGCATCCCATGTTAAGACTCAGTTTAACACATGTAGCCTCAGAACGTCGCTGAAGTCTGATGAGATCACAACGGCTGAACATACGCTTGAGATTGTCCTGTGCCAGAAGTACAGGAGGCTCTCTGGTGATGGCGATGGCCTAGTGGTATTCTCACTAGACTGTCTAATCCAGAGACCCAGGTAATATTCTGGGGACCTGGGTTTGAATCCTGCCATAGCAGATGGTGGAATTTGAATTCAATTTAAAAGAAATATGGAATTAAGAGTCTACTGATGACCATCAAACCATTGCTGATTGTTGGGAAAAACCCATCTGGTTCACTAATGTCCTTTAGGGAAGGAAACTGCCATCCTTACCTGGTCTGACCTACATGTGACTCCAGACCCACAGCAATGTTGTTGACTTTTAACTGCCCTCTGGGCAATTAGGGATGGGCAATAAATGCTGCCTGGCCAGCGATGCCCTCATACTGTGAATGAATTTTTAAAAAGTCTGCTTTGGGGACTCTGACACCTCCTGTTGTCCTGGTTGCTAACCTCTGCCTACAGATGCTGTCACTTGTCAGCTAGACCCTCCAACTTGTGAGAGATAGCAGGAACTGCAGATGCTGGAATCTGAGATAACACAGTGTGGAGCTCAATGAACACAGCAGGCCAGGCAGCATCAGAGTAGCAAGAAAACCAACGTTTCGGGTCTGGACCCTTCTTCAGAAATGGGGGAGGGGAAGGGGGCTCTGAAATAAATAGAGAGGGGAGAGGCGGTGATAGAAGGTGGATAGTGGAGCAGATAGGTGGAGAGAAGATGGACAGGTCAAGGAGGCGGGGATGAAGCTAGTAAAGGGGAGTATAGGTAGGGAGTTGGGGTGGGGCTTGGTCAGTGACGTGGGAGGAGCGGATAGGTGGGAGAGGAGATGGACAGGTCAAGGAGGCGGGGATGAGCTGGGCTGGTCTTGGGATGAGGTCGGGGGTGGGGAGATTTTGAAGCTTGTAAAGTCCACATTGAGAC
>JAHRHZ010000043.1:3064163-3076985 GCA_024137785.1 Ginglymostoma cirratum | reverse complement strand
CCTTCACAGATGCTGCCCGACCTGCTGAGCCTTTCCAGCAACTTTGTTTTTGTTGTTGTTAATGTTGTATTCAGTGTAGCTCCCTGATTGGACAGAACTATAGAAAATTCCTGAACACTATCTAAAAGCTATAAAAACAGGATTTACCTGCAGACCTTGCTGTTGGAACCTCTCTTGGAATCTCCTGGAGGCTTTCTGAGGACACCAGTATGGCAAAAGGCAGAGACCAGCTGACCATCCAGAGAGAGAGGAAGAAGAAAGCAGTCCCAGAGAGACAGCAAGTGCGTAAATCTATAAGAGACTTGGAAAGGATTGTAACCCTATGGGGCTAAATACAATCAGAGACCTGATGTTAACTTTGTGCCTAGTAAAGTTGGAACTGTTTTTCATTGGGACCAGCTTGTGTTCATATTGATTTGACTGCTTTGGTATTGTGAGACTCCTGGGCAAATTCATTCATTACTTTCTGGTGGGAGTTGTCTGCAACTTGTTTAAAGAGGGACCAGACAACATTGGTCTACTGGTTCTGAAGTGAAATGTTGAGTCATTTGAATCTAGGACAATTAGTCCTGCTTGTCCGATCACAGGTTCAGTTGTTGGGTTTTAATAATACTTTCTGGGAAGTGAAGAGCTGAGTTGGGGATGGGGGTAATTCTGGCATTGCCTGGGTCAACGGAGTTTCCTTTCATCTCTATTCTTTACCTCAATCTTACCATTTGGAAGCTGCCCATGAGTTTGTGTTATAGAGTCAGAAAGGTCTATGGCACAGAAAATGCCCTTCAGCCCATCAAATCTTTGCTGGCCAAAAACAACCACCTAACTGCCCCCCAATAGAGGGCAACAGGGCAGCACAGTGGATCAGTGGTTAGCACTGCTGCCTTACAGTGCCAGGGACCTGGGTTCAATTCCTTGGGTGACTGTCCGTGCAGAGTTTGCACATTCTCCCTGTGTCTGTGTGGATTTGCTGTGGGTGCTCTGGTTTCCTCCCACAGACCAAAGATGTGCAAGGTAGGTGGATTGGGCACATTGAATTGCCTGTAGTGTCTGCGGATGTTTGGGTTATACATGGGAAAATGCAGGAGTAGAGGAATGAGTCAGCATGGGATGTGCTTCAGAGGGGCAGTGTGGACTTGTTGGGCCCAAATAGCCTGTTTCCATGCTGTAGGGATTCTATAACTATTCTAATCCCATTTTCCAGCACTTGGCCCATTGCCTTGAATCACTTGACATTGCTGTGCATGTCTCAATAATTTTTCAATGTGATCAGGCTTTCTGCCTTGACCATCCCTACAGCCAGTCAGTTCCAGATTCTCCCCATTCTCTGGATGAGAAAGCATCTCCTCACATCCCCTATAAACATCCTGCCCCTTACCTTCAATCTATGTCCCCCCCAGTCATTGATCCCTCCACCAAGGGGGAAATGTTTCTTCCTGTCTACCCTATCTTTGGCCCTCATGATTTCATACACCTCAATCACGTCCCAACTCAATCAGCAGCCTCATTAAAAAAAACGTTCCTCTTGCAATGGAGAGGATGCAGAGGAGATTTACCAGGATGTTGCCCGCACTGGAGAGTTTCACTTATGGAGATTGTACAGACTGGGGTTGTTTTCATTACAGCAGAGGAGATTGAGGCAAGGGGAACATGATTAAGATGCATAAAATGATGAGTGGTGCAGCCGCAATGTCAAGGCACAAAAGGCTATGAGCCAAGTACCTTAGAATCAGTACTTTTTCTTCATGGTCATGTATAGGGTGGCACAGTGGCTCAGCGGTTAGCACTGCTGCCTCACAGTGCCAGGGACCCCAGTTCGATTCCACCCTTGGGTGACTGTCTGTGTGGAGTTTGCACATTCTCCCTGTGTCTGCATGGGTTTCCTCCTGGTGCTCTGGTTTCCTCCACAGTCCAAAGATGTGTAGGTTAGGGTGGATTGGCCATGCTAAATTGCCCATAGTGTCCAGGGATGTGTAGATTAGGTGGGTTATGGGGGATGGGTCTGGGTGGGATGCTCTGAGGGTCAGTGTGGACTTGTTGGGCTGAAGGGCCTGTTTCAACACTGTAGGGATTCTATGATTCTATTCTTTGATCTACTTCTCAGACAGTCTGGGCACTTTTCTTCTTTGGGCTGGCGACTTTCAATTAGGAACAGGAAATAGGGTGGGATCTGCCTTTGTTAATAAAGGATTTATGGTGATGAAGGCAGGAGAATAAAGTCATGAAGAGTCCTGATTGATAATAAATAGAGAAACAGCCATTACCCATCTGTTTAATTCAACTTGTCACTTCAACACCAACAATAAAACGACAGAAAAGAAGAACAGGAAAATAATGCACTGGGCCAGCATTACGGACGGATACATTTTTAATGTGACACCTGACTTCCAAGCCCAGAAAGGGATGATTCAGAACGTGAGCCATTAAATTTTACCCTCAAAGCAGAACTCAAAGCAGATAAAGGTATGAGTAAAACATATAAAGGTTGAATAATCCCTGCAAAATTCAGAGATATAAACCAAAACTTGACTGTTGGTTGTATTAATACTCGAGAAATATCATAACATAGGAATGTTATTTGGGATAACTTAATGTCCAACAAATTTGAAACTGCTGAGTTACGGAGACATTTAGTTGCCAAACAGGAGGTTTATAAACAGAAGTAACATTTGCTTTTTTGAGCAAGAGTGTCTGAAACTATTCAGCTTTACAACAGTAAATTGTGAAATCCCTGACTGTCACTGACAGGAAGCGTGTAGTCTCCTGTTATAATGTTGCAGAGATCAATAAAGGAAAAAAGTTTATCAAATTACTAAGGAGTTGTAAATATAATTTCCTACTGAAATTGTTTGGAGAGCAGAATGTAGAGGAGTTAGACAAGATACCAAAGTTAAATGATGTCTTGATTCTTGTCAAACATAGGGTTTGGCAGAGTGTTAATCAGATTAATGATGATGACTACTGTATAAAATCAGATAAAAGCATAGGCATTTCAAAATTGTTCCACCTTCTATCCCATGATTGGTATTTGTGGAAGAAGGAAATGAGTTCAAGATAACAAATCAAAAATCTTTAACAAAAACAAACAAAATAATAATAGGTTAATTATATTTGGGGATCTCAACTTCTCCAATATTAATTGAGATACTCACAGCATAAGGGTTTAGAGGTGACAGATTGCTTGAGACATTTACAAGAGAGATTTTGATGTCAACGTGTAGATGGTTCAACGAGGGATAGTATAGCCCTGGACTGAATTCTGGGGAATGAAGCTCGACAGGTTCGATTGGGCTGTGGGGGACTATTTTAGTGATAATGAACAGAATGCCTTATATTTTAAGTTTGTTATGAAAAAGTAAAAGATGATCTGCAAAACAGGGTTTTGGATTGAGGGAAGGCAGATTTTATTTAAACAGTGCAGGATCTGGTCAAAGTAGAATAGGATCAGGGACTTGACGGCAAATCTACAGCAGAACAATAGGGAGCATTCAAAGATGCAATTGGTGACATTGCAGACCTAATATGTTCCCTTTGGGGTGAAACGTAGGAGCAACATTCCCAGAGAACGCTGGATGGCTATGATTTTCAGGGTTGGATAAAAATGAAAAGACAGGCTATTTACAGGTACAAAGTGAGAGAGGTCCTAGTGGGCTATAAAAAGTGCAGGGAAAATCTTGAGAAAGGAATTTCGAGAGCAAATGGGGATATGAAAAACCATTGGTGGGTAAGATTATTAAAAATCACTAGATATTCTATAAGTATATCAAGGGGAAGAGGATAACCAGGCAAAGAGTAGGGCCCATGAGAGACCAAAGTGTCCATCTGTGTGGAGCCTGAAGACACTGGTAAAGTGTTGAATGAGTTTTTCACATCTGTCTTCACTCAGGAGAAGGACAATATAGGTACAGAATTTGGGAAGAGGGACTGAGAGGTTCTTAAGCAGGTAGAAATAAATCAGGGAATTACAAACTAGTGAGTCTCACCTCACTGAGGTGGAAACAACTGGAGAAAATTTTGAAGGAGGAAATTAATCTCTGTTTGGAGAGGCAAGGTTTGATCAGGGATAGTCAGTTTGGTTTGGACAAGGAGAGGTCGTGTATAACAAGTCTGGTGGAATTTTGTAAGGATGTAACCGACTGTTTAGATGAGGGTAATACAGTTCATGTGGCTTATATGGATTTCATCAAAGCCTTTGACAAGGTCCCACATAAGAGATTCATAAAGATGGCAAAAATCCTTGGCAAGTTGGATTCAAAATTAGCTCAGTGACAGGAGACAGAGGGTGGTAGTAGAAGGATGTTTCTGTGACTGGGTCTGTGTACCACAGGGATTGGTGCTGGGTCCCTTATGATGTATATAAATAATGCAGATAAAGCATGATGGGAGATGATAAGTAAGTTTGTGGATGACATGAAGATTGGCCAGATGGTTGACAGGGAGGTCAAAGGTGTTAGCTTATAGGAGGATATAAATGGATTGGTCAGATGGGCAGATCAGGGCCAGATGGGACTTAATTCTGATAAAAGAGAGCTGATCCGATTTGGAAAGAGTGTAAAGACAAGGGAATACTCAATGAATGGCAGGACACTAGGATGCTCAGAGGAATAGAGACCATAAGACATAGGTGCAGAAATTAGGCCATTCAGCCCATTGAGTCTGCTCCACAATCAATCATGGCTGATATTTTACTCAACCTCATTCTCTCACCTTCTCCTAAAAGCCTTTGATCCGCTGAACAGTCTATCTTAAGTATACTCAATGACCTGGCCTCCAAAGCCTTCTGTGGCAATGAATTCCATAGATTCATCACTCTCTGGCTGAAGAAGCTTCTCCTTACCTCCATTCTAAAGGGTCTTCCCTTTACTCTAAGGCTGTGCCGTCGAGACCTGGTCTCTCCTGCCAATGGAAACATCTTCCCAATATCCACTCTTTCCAAGCCATTCAGTATTCTGTAACAGAGGGATCTTGGGGTGTTTGTTCACAGATCCCTGATGGTGTAGTGAAGAAAGCATAGTAGGCATTTGCCATTCTCATTCCTGGCATTGATTATAGTGGAAGGGAGATCATGTTGCAGCTGCGGAGGACTTTGGTGAGACTACAGCTGGAGTACTGTGTGTAATCCTGGTCACCACACTATGGGAAAGATCTCATTGTACTGGAGGGGGTGGGGAGGAGAATGACCAGGATGTTGCTTGGGGTGGAGCATTTCAACGATGAAGAGAGGCTGGATTACCTCAGGTTGTTTTCTTTGGAGTAGAGAAGGCAGAGGGGGTACCTGATGGTGATGTGTGAGATCATGAGAGTTATGGACAGGGTGGATAGAAAGCAGTTGTTCTCTCTAACTGAAGGGTCAATTGTAAAGGGCATTATTTTAAAATGAAAAGACAGAAGGTTTAGAGAGGATTTGGGGAAAAACCTTTTCACCCAGAAGATGGTGGAAAGCACTGCCTGGGAGGGTAGTTGGGATGGGAACCTCACAACCTTTAAAAATTACCTGGATGAACATCGGACATGTCATAACCTTCAAGGCTATGGGCCAAGTGCTGGAAACTGGGTCTGGTGTAGATTTAGAGCAGTTTTTCTCGGCGCTGATGTGATGCGCCAAAGGGTCTCTTGTGTGTTCTATAATTGTACAATTCAGTTTCTGTTGGATTTCTTGATCACTCATTGAAAAGACGGTGAAACACCTGACTCATTGTTTACAGCAAGGCTCCCTGTATCTTCCTCCAATTGGGCAGTTTGGAGAGTGTCTTTTTGTCAAAACAAGTCCCTACCCAACAAAAGCTGCCAGTCAGTCAAGGTCTAGTGGTTCACGTGCCAGGCAGTGCCCTGCAACAAGCTGTACCTGACACCAGAAGTGACCCCAGGATCAAGGTTTCAGGGAAGTGCTTTTGGGTGTGGGAGTGGAGAAGGGGTCCTGGCATTGGGAGACACAGGGAGATGGGGGGGGCAGCATTGAACCTTCAGGAAAGCTGGATGACACCAAGCTGTGATGGCAGTAGTCGATTACATGTAAAGATGTGAGAACATGAACTTGACGCATTTGGAGAAAATCTTCAATCCTCATAAACAACACATCAATAACTGCAAGCAGGCAACGAAAAGTTATCCAGAGAAAAGGAGATCTGTAAATCCAAACTGGATTATGTCAACAGTCAATGAGCGGAAATTATGGACCTGCACGGAATGGGAACGGGACGCTGCAGTTGAGTGTTTTCTGCAAGACACAGAAATGCTCAAGATCACTTTCAGCAAAGGGCTAGAGGCTCAAACTTCACAACAAAACAATAACATTTTGGGTGGAATCTCTATCAGGATCTGAATGATGTGGGCTCGGGAGCATTGCGTGCCTGCTCGAAACTGACGTTTCAGGTCAGCAGAAATGTAGGAATTCTGATAAGGGTTCGTTCAGCACACCCACTACAATGTGATTCTGAATTGACTCCTTTCTCAAAGGTCCACATTGGCAGATATCTGCGAGGTGGTTTATATTCTTTATAAAAGAGTCAACAGCTTTTCCAGCTCCTGACTGCAGTGATTAGCCTCTGACCTGTAATGAGCCATTTACCATAAATGATGAAAGGAGTTGAATGAACTACTGCATGTTGTATTTATTTCTGCTATGGTCTTGCCTGGAGACAATGGTGGTGGTACTACAGCTGGGCTTGTACCCTGACCCAGAATTGATTCGACTTTTTAGCCTGAAGCTGCACAGCCTGTGTCATACTATTGACACCAATACACAGACTGGAGAGGAGCCTTTGTGTGACCTGAAGGATCTGGTAACTGTCAGGTTTATTCCCATCATTAGTGTATTTTCCATTTAGATTGTGGCTTTTATGACATTTCTTGGCTTTCCCGCTGTCTTTTTCCATCGCAGAGGGGTTTCCTGTTCTTTGTGGTCCTTTCCTTAAAGATTTCTGATCTACAATAGCTCACGCACTGTGGCTGATTACATTTGCTGGTAGCTTCCAGCATTCTCAGGTTTTCTCAGCCTTTGTGTGAGCTCTCCCCTTCTGTGGTCTGGTGCCAAATAGGCCTGAAGTAAGTCTCCAGATATTCCTGTTGCTGCTAGCCTTTTCTTTAGGATTTCTCCCACTTCAGTGTTTCGATTACCAGCCAGATTCACCTTTCACCTGTATCACTGCACAGTCACTGAGTTTCACAACCACCACACACTACTCCTTTCTCCTGGTCCAGGGCTCAGATCACCATTGGTCAGCTTGTACACTCAGGTGAGTGGATGCTAACAGGCTGTATTGAATAAAACTGTCTACAAGGGAGAGTAAGAGATGCCATTACTGGAACAGACACACTCAGGACCCAGTTTCATCTAATCCAACATCACTAACCAGGGAGACAGTGGTGCAGTGAAACTGTAACTAGATTACTGACCCCGAGCTATTCCAGAACCGGGGTCACAGTCCGAGGATTCAGGGTACACCATTTAGGACGGAGATGAGGAGATATTTCTTCACCCACAGAGTGGTGAGCCTGTGGAATTCATTACCACAGGAAGTAGTTGATGCCAAAACATTGAATGTATTCAAGAGGCAGCTAGACATAGCACTTGGGGCGAATGGGATCAAAGGTTATGAGGAGAAAGCAGGATTGGGCTATTGAGCTGGATGATCAGCCATGATTGTGATGGATGGCAGAGCAGGCTCGAAGGGCCGAATGGCCTCATCCTGTTCCTGTCTTCTATGTTTCTATTACTGACCTCATCGTTCCATTCAATGCCAAGTATGTTTCAGTCCCCTTTTCCTCCTTTAAACTTGCTACAACTTTCCCACAGACAAGGGAACATTTCGCTGCCCATTGCCTACAGCCGAGGTTTAGCTTGGGTTTGTTCACCATTTCACTCCATGGCGATGTGTTCCACACCCATGGCACTTTCTGTTAGGAAGAAATATCTTGTTGAGCCTGAAATACAGCTAACACAGCATTACCCTTGCAATCCTATTAGCATATTATCAAATATGTTTTGTTATAATTGGTCAGAGGTATTTAAACACAATTGGATCAGAAGCAAAATGCTTGAGTGTCTGATTGGAAAGTGTATAAAAAGAGAGAAGGAAGATTTTCTGCAGAGTCAGTGTGAGGAGTGACAGGAAAGTAGCTCTCAGTCCTAAAAGATGGTTAATTAATTTGTCTACATTGCTGCTTAGAGTATCCCTGTTCTTTCCAATCTCTTACCTTCCACAGATGGCCGAATCAAAGGGGAATGGTGACAGGAAGACAGAAGCTAAGAAGAGCACAACCTGACAGGGGAAATTAAGGAACTCTTCTTGATTGAGTTAGTTACCAGATGGACCCAGCTCTATGACCGATGTACTGGCGAACATGTAAAAACAGAATGGGTTAAATTGGCAAAGGCAGTGAATGAAAAGGCTAAAAAAGACGATAAAATTTACACAGCAGAATGGTACATCCAAAAATCTGATAAAATCACGATTTCTGATGTAAGTTGCTCATTGCTTGTTCTTGAACACTATCTTTTGGACGAGTAAGTAAAGTACTCTGAGATAGATGTAAAATATCTCGTGGTGCTATTTTGATGAAGAGCTGGGAGCGCACCTCAGTGTCTCGCCAACATTTAGCCCTCAATTAACACGCAGAAATAAGATTCTCTCGCCATTTCACATTCTACCTTATAGTATCCATCCTTGGGCACAAATATTGGCCACATCTTTTCCTATATGACCACAGTGTCTCCACTTCAAAGGCACATCATTGCCTGTAAAGCACTTTCAGACACCTGGTGGTTGAAAAAAAAGTCACCAAAATAACGCACGATTTTATGTAATTATTACCCAGACAGCAGTGAGAGTGTGGGATTTGCTCCCACAGAGTGTGGTTGAGGTGCATGGTAGTAATGATACATTTGAGGGAAAGCTGGATAAACATGAGGGGAAGCAAGAATTGAAGGGCAGGCTGAGAGGGTGAGATGAAAAGTGGGTGGGAAGAGAACCGTGTGCACCATGAGCATTAGCAAAAGTGAAATGGCCAAAGGAGTCATTCCGTGCTGCAGACTCCTTGTAGTGGCAACAAGGCAATTATTGATCTCAACTTTTGCTTTTGCAGTTGGATAAAGCTGAGACGAAATTACTGGAGAATCAGAGGATGGCTGCACTTGCTCCCAGGAGTACAGGCATTGCCCCCATATGTCCAAATCCAGAGCTAATTCAGGACCTGCTTCCAAGCTGTCTCGAAGAGTGGCACTAACTATCCTTGACCTCAATTATATGTTTCATGATATGACAATTTCCAGGGGTGCAGATGAAGACAAGAGATAAAGTGCAGCTGATCTGATCCTCATGCCTGTCCTCACCTTTGGTGCAGAGGGGCAGATGAAAGAGATTCTTACTTTTAATCTCGGTCTCTTCTGACTTCTCCCTTTTTTAGGGACGGTTCCATCTGTCACTGTCATATTTCAATTATTTGCCAACTACTGCATTTCTGAAATGTTACATTTGCTAAATCAAAATATTTTAATTCAAAGTAGGTAAATTCTTTTCAAAAGTCTCTATCAGATTAACTTGGGTGTGGAAAAGGGTTACCAATGTATATTTGTAATTATTAAAAGCTTATTGGAAGTGATTTTATCATGAAAAATTGCTTGTAATTAAGACATCTCTGTTTGGAAATTCAAACGGTCTATAATTTTCTTGAAACAACTAACTATTGCTTTACCTTTAACATAAACTTTGAAATTTGTAATGATTGCATCTGGGGCTTACACGTTTGAAATATTAACTCAATTACAAAGTTAATAAAACTATCTAAAGTTAAAGGTGCTGTGTCTAACTCTTACTGGTTACAACAACAACAATGTGCATTCAGGTAGTAAATGTAACATTGTAAAAAGGACAAACATGTTTAATACAAGTGATTATCAAGCAAAGTTTAGCAGAAAATGTAAAAAAAAAGGTGTATTAAGACAGGTGACAAGAATCTTGGGCAAAGAGTCAGAACTTTAAGGAGCACCTTAAAAGGAAGAAACGGGGCAGGGAATTTTAAGGGACTGTACAGTTAGCTATCACCCCAAGCCCCACCCCAAAGAGCAACAAGCTGCCTGTCCCGTCTCAATGGGCAGTTCTCGTGCCTGTGCCGGAGAGTTAGGGGTTCAATTCCCACCCAGAGATTTGAAAATCCTAGGTTGCCACTCTCACTGCAGTACAGAGGCACTGCTGCACTGTCAGATGAGTTGTTTGTTTTTGGATGAGACATAACCCAGTTGGACTGCTCAGATGCAAAGAAGACATTGAGACACCCTTTCCAGCAAGAGCAGGGAATTCTCCCCAGTGTCCTAGGTCAATACAAATCCTTCAACTTGCACCTAAAGGGATCAAACAGGATAATCAAGCAGGATAGCAGTTTAGGTAATAATGGATCAGGATATGGCAGGAAGGGACAGAGAACACAACCTACTGAGTGCTTCAGCAGAAAGGTCAAAAATTACACAAACGAAACAATTACAGAACGAAAGGCTCTGTATCTGACTACATGTAACATTCATAATGAAATGAATGAATTCTTAACATCGATAGAAGTAAGCATGTCTCTACTGTGCTGTACTGTTCTATGTTCTATATTCTACGTCAGGGCTGATAGCCATTGTAGAGAATTGGTGGCAAGCTGATTAAAGCTAGAACATGAATATTGAAGAGTATTTGACATTTGAAACAGAGGTAGGAAAGGGTAGTGAGACAATTCTGTTCAATAAGTGAAAGTAGTGAAAGATGACCTTAGCTTGAAACAGCAAGATGTAGAATCAGTTTGGGCAGAGATAAGAAATGGAAACAACAAGGGATCACGGTTGGGGGCAGTTTATAAGCTCCTAACAGTAAATAAAGTGACTGTAGTCCCAGAGGACCATAGGGCTGCTCTCTCATGAAGAGAGAGACAGAGAGGGCAGAAGGTGTTTAACCTGAGGGTCCCCACACCTCAGCTTGAGAGGTGCGTTTGAGAAAGTGGAACCTTCATCATAACTTCAGCTGGTGTGGGAATTAACTCTGCGCTGTTGGCATTAATAAGCATCACTAACTAGCTGTCCAGCCAACTGAGCTAACTGTACAAGTTACACCTGCTGCTTTACACTCTATTCTTCAATCACAGATCACTGACAGTGTTTAAAAAGGACGGAGATACATAGAGAAGTTGAGGGCTGAGGAAGATCAACCATGATCTTATAGGATAGCAGGTTTGAGGGGCTGACTGGCCCACTCCTATTTCTTATGCACTTACATGACCTAGTCTTTATATCACGCTGTTTGTGTGATCTTCCTGTGCTTCTTGAAATACAGCAGTGACCACGTTTTTAAAACAAAATCAGCATTTGCTGTAAGGTCCTCTGGATGTCCTGCTGTCATAGAAGGTGCTGTATAAATGCAAGTCCCTTAACGTAGGTTGTGCAATATCAGCCTCACCCAATTCTCAGGAACAATGATCTCTGACATGTTCGCTTTATTTTCATTTAATCCAGGTTAAATTACCAAACCACGCCTACATAATGAATCCTGAGTGAATGGTCTCACTGCAGACAGCATTATGTGAAACCGAGCAACCAGGTTTGGTTCATACTACCATGTCCCCCCACCCCCACCCACCCACTCCCCCTCCTCACTCCCTACAGGCACTGCCTCAGACCAAAGAAGAGGAGACTGCTCCATTTAACTTAAACTGCACAGAGGACAGAATAATATTCAGAAGTTTGGCACAGATTCCCCCAGAAATTTCTCCTTGAAGAACTACCCTGACAGAGGTATTTATAATCACAAAGGGGTTTGTTAGACACAGAAAAAATATTTGTCTTGCCGGGTAAGTCAAGACTCAGTGCTGTAAGGCAGTCACTCAGAAACCAATAGGGATTTCAGAAGAAACCACTTCTCCCAGAGAGTGGGGAGAATATGGAACTCACTCCCACAGGGATTTGGTGATGGGAACGGTATCAATACATTGAAGTGGAAGCTGGATAAACACATGAGAGAGAAAGAAATTGCAGGATATATTGATGGGAATGGGATGCAGAGGCGTGTGGGGAAGCTTATATGGAGAAAAAAAGTTAGCATGATCAGTTAGGCCAAATGGCCTATTTCTGTGCCATAAATTCTGTAGAACACTAGTCTTTTGAGTATAGGAGTTGGGAAGTCATGTTGAGGTTGTATAGGACATAGGTGAGGCCTCTCTGAAATACCATGTCCAGTTCTGTTGCCCAATTACAGGAAGGATATTATCAATCTGGACAGGGTTCAGAAGAGATTCACAAGGATGTTGCCGGGCATGAAAGGTTTGAGTTATTAAGCAAGGCTGGATAGACTGGGACTTTTTTCACTGGAGCGTAGGAGGTTGAGAGATGACCTTACAGAAGTTTATAAAATAATGAGGTATAGATAGAGTTAATGGTGGTTGTCTTTTCCCTAGAATGGGGGATTTCAAGACTAGGGGACACATTTTCAAGGTGAGAGGAGAGAGATTTTAAAAAGACATGAGGGGCAAATTTTTTATACAGAGGGTGGTTTGTGTGTGGAATGAACTTCCTGATGAAATGGTGGACAAGGGTACGATTACAACATTTAAAAGACATTTGAATAAGTGCATGAATGGGAAAGTTTGAGAGGAATATGGGCCAGGAACAGGCAGGTGGGACTAGTTTGAAATTATATTCGGCATCAATTGGTCGGACCAAAGGGTCTGTTTCCACACTGTCTGACTCTCTGACTCTGTTACTTGAGCAGACAGACCCTGGGACAGTGGGCGGGGCCATGGGCAGGGGCGGGGCATTCTGCTGCCCCTTGTTGGGACAGTTAGAAATGGCCTCAACTGTTC
>JAHRHZ010000043.1:3044102-3054163 GCA_024137785.1 Ginglymostoma cirratum | reverse complement strand
AAGGACACCAAGTACAGTCTTAGTTACCTTCACAGTCACCGGTGATATCCTCAGCCTTACCACCAACAGGAAGATCTGGGCCATAGCTTCCAACTGAATATTAACTTACATTTATATAGCACTTTTTATGTAGCAAGACATCACCAAGGTTTTCACAACTGTGCTATCAAACAAAATTCAACACTGAGCAACATAAGAAGATACGAGGGCTGTGACAATGCTGTCACTTTAAGAGGTTATTTTGTCCTTGTTTTGGTTTTGAAGAGAGGTTGTAAGGCAGAGGCGCCAAGCAGGCTACTGGAGACCACTTGAGTAAACAGCTTGGGAGGCCATGGGGATCTTTTGTAAAGCAGCCTGAATGGGTGTGGCAGCTCTCACAGATCAGGGTTTCTGAGCAGCATCAAAAGTTATTAGGGTCTCAACAGAGTTGGAAGCTGCAATGAATCTCTCCTGGCTGCTACTCTCTCTGAATTTTCTCTTGATTTTTTTTTTCCTCCTGGATTGGAGCACTACATGTGAGAGTCTGTGTCTAAATATTCCTTTCTTGCCAAGGGCTGTCTTTGTGGGATGTTACTATATTGGATAGTTATTTAGTAATAGTTACTGTGTCTATTATTCTGTTACGTTTCCAACAGAGTTGTTATTCTAATTTCCTCTTTCTTTGGTGGTATTTTAACTGCAGTGTTTAAATAAATTGTGTTTTGGTTAACGTCAAGTTTTTAGACCCCAGTTGCCTTGCATCTGGAACATACACTTTACATTTACCTTTAAAATAAGAAGAAGTGAATGTTTAGGCTACCTTCTTAAAATATTTGGAGGGAATCTGGTCTGGTCTGTAACAGGCAGTTGAGGAAAAACCTGAACAAAGAGATAGATTTTAAGGAGGGTCTTAAAGAGGTTTAGTGAGTGAGTTTCAGAGAGTGGGACCCAACCTGGTAAAGCCACCAATGGTAGACCAATTATTACCAGGGATACTCAAGAGGACAGTATCGGAGAACAGAGATCCTGGAGAATGGAGGAACGGAGGGTAGTATAGAAATTGAGAGAAGAGGGTATGGACGGATTGGCAGCATTTAGTGGCTGTGATGCTTCCACAGTCAAATATCCCATTGCCATGCTACCTGGGGTTAAGTAGATGAAGCATCAGAGAGTTTGGGTCTGGGAAGTAAGTTTTGAGGCATCTTTTCATTCAGCTGGGCTCAGTTCCAGGCAGAGTTAAGGATTTATTCTCAAACATGGTTTAAACTAATTTATATGATATTTATTTCATGGCAAAACATATTTTATCCTGGCTCTGCTTTCACCCAGAAGATTCCACTTGATATTGTGCTCACTGCCAACTTTCCACGCATGACGCAAGCCAAGTCCGGTCTGAAACTTATTTTACTTCTTTGTTCGGTTCAATCTGCACTGCCCTTCACCCAGTCACTGGTTCACACATCGGTTAGCTAATCCCTTGCTGCTGCTATGAATGATGTCAGAATTACAGAGCTTGGATTCTCTCAACTCACCAAGTGTTACACACAGGGTAATGCTCGCTCTACACTTTTAAACTGAGTGTAAAGCTCGTTCTCCTCTTTAAACCAGAAAGCAAAGTTTGCTCCACACTGTCCCCACCAAACACTCCCAGGTCAGGGACAGTTTATGGTCAGATACAGAGTAAAGCTTCTTCTGCACTGCTCCACCAAACACTCCCAGGGCAGGTATGGGGTAACATTGTCTCTAGGTGATTAGCACTGCTGCCTCACAGTGCCAGGGTCCTGGGTTTGATTCCACCCTTGGGTGACTGTCTGTTTAGAATTTGAATGTTCTCCTCGTGTCTGTGTGGGTTTCCTCTGGGTACTCCATTTTCCTCCCACAGTCCATAGATGTGCAGGTTCAGTGGATTGGCCAATGTGAGGTTACAAGGATAGAGCAGGGACGTGGGTCTAGGTGGGACGCTCTTCATTCTTTTGGTGCAAACTCGATGGGCTGGATGGCCTGCTTCCGCACTGTAGCAATTCTAGGTACAGCATGGGATTAGATACAGTGTAAAGCTGCCCCTATACAGTTTTCATCAAACTGCCAGGACAGGGACAGCATGGGGTTAGATACAGAGTAAAGTTCCTTCTATTCTTCTAAACAGAAAGTAGAACTTACTCTGCTCTTAACAAAACCCATGGGAACTGCAGATGCTATAAACCAGGAACAAAAACAGAAACTGCCGGAAAAACTCAGCAGGTCTGACGGCATCTGTGAAGGTAAAAAACAGAGTTAACATTTCGTGTTAACCCAAAACATTAACTCTGATTGTTTTCTTCGCAGATGCTAAGCTTTTCCAGCAACTGCCGTTTTTCTTCCTCTACTCTTTTAGACTGAAAGTAAAGCACCCTCTACACTGTCCCCATCAAACACTCCCAGGGCAGGGACAGCACAGGGTTAGATGCAGAGTAAAGCTCCCTGTACACTGTCCCCATCAAACACTCCCAAGGCAGGGACAGCACAGGGTTAGATATAGAGTAAAACTCTCTCTACACTCCCTGTGTAGCACTGCACTGTCAGAGATGTGGTCCTTTCACAGTGAGGAATTACACCGAGCCTGCATTAGCCCCTCTCATATTGACACTGAAGGTCCTGTTACTGTGTTTTAAACTACTACAGTGAAATTCTCCTTGGTATCCGGGTTAACATTTACCCGTCACACAACATCACTGAACAGGTAACCTGGTGAGTCTTTGTGGGATCTCACTCAATGAATATTGCCATAATGTAGAAAACATGGTTGATTGTGACTCGACTCCATGTACTTCTGACACCTGAGTTTGTGAAAGACATTGTATAAATAAAAGTATTTCTTTCAGTTTTGTCTTAAAATGAAAATAATTCTTTTGTAGGGAAACCAAGAACCACAGAAAGACAAATAACGTCACTTGGGCTAAGTTTTGTGATCACAGTCTAAACTGTCTAAAAAAAGAGAAGATAATTCTCTGACTTTTACAGCTATGTTTTAGCTCAACATAAATGCTAGGCTCGATTGTGACAGTCGAGAATTAAACAAAGACACCGATCTGGGCGGTGGAGCTGCATTGAGCTGATGGAAGGCAAGACTCCAAAACTATTTTCATTATTTTCTTCATAATCCTGTTATCAATGAGAGCCAAAATAGAGCCACATTCTTCCTTCTACTCATTTTCTGCTCTGTTCTGGATGGCCAGCCTCCCTTCCTCCGGTATTGACTTCCTCAGATTCTGGGTTTCTCCTGCCCCTCGTGGGGTTTTAACTCAGTAAAGTCACACAGGCTGTGAGGTAATCTCAAATCACACTGTTTCAGTTAGACTATTGGCCTCATCAGTAATCACTATCTCTTTTTCTCACACACACACCCACCCACACACAGCCACACACACACCCATACACCCACACACACACCCACCCACATACACACTCACACACCCACCCACCCACACACACACACCCACACACACACACCCACCCACCCACGCACACCCACACACCCACCCACACACACCCACCCACACCCACACACCGACTCACGCGCGCACACACACACACACACACACACACACACACACCCCCACACCCACACACACCCACACACCAACTCACGCACACACACAGACACACACACACACACACACACACACACACACACACGTGTTTCATGTTACAGTTGTATAAGACTTTGGTTCGACCACATTTGGAATACTGCGTACAGTTCTGGTCGCCACATTACCGAAAGGATGTGGATGCTTTGGAGAGGGTGCAGAGGAGGGTCACCAGGATGTTGCCTGGTATGGAGGGCACTAGCTATGAAGAAAGGTTGAGTAGATTGGGATTATTTACATTAGAAAGACGGAGATTGAGGGGGGACCTGATTGAGGTCTACAAAATCATGAGGGGTATAGACAAGGTGGATAGCAGGAATCTTTTTCCCAGAGTGGGGGACTCAATTACTAGGGGTCATGAGTTCAAAGTGAGAGGAGGAAAGTTTACGGGAGATATGCGTGGAAAGTTCTTTATGCAGAGGGTGGTGGGTGCCTGGAACACGTTGCCAGCGGAGGTGGTAGATGCAGACACGTTAGTGTCGTTTAAGATGTATCTGGACAGGTACATGGATGGACAGGGAGCAAAGGGATACAGACCCTTAGAAAATAGATGACAGGTTTAGGTAGAGGATCTGGATCGGCGCAGGCTTGGAGGGCCGAAGGGCCTGTTCCTGTGCTGTAATTTTCTTTGTTCACACACACACACACACACACACACACACACACACACACACACACAGGCACAGGCACACCCAGACACACACAGGCACAGACACAGAGGCACAGACATAGACGCACACACACAAGCGTGGGCTTGCACACACATGCACACAGACAGACAGACACACACACACAGAGACACGCACACACACACACATACACACACACACACACATACACACACTAGCCTTCTGTGGGAGGGCAAATGCCCCTGAGCTTAACCTGATGGAAGGGGATAAAAAAAACCTTTTGTTTCTGCATTCATTTGAGGGATGTGGATGTCATTGGCTCGTCAGCATTTGCTGGCCACCCCTAATTGACCATGGCAGGGTTATAGTGAGCAGCTTTCTTGTACTCAGTGAGACTTACTGGTATTGACCTCTCCAGCTTCAAATCATGTTGATTTTACTAATGGTGATCTTGCTTTGTGCATCTCCTGTGCAACCATAACCTAGTATTCCTCGCTCTGTCTAAGCACACAATGATCTCTATGTCCTTGTTTGTTATGATCTGCCTGGGCTGCTCACAAAACAAAACGATTCACTGTACTTAGGTACATGTGACAACAATAATTCCAATCAAATCAAATCATGGGATGTGGGCATCATTGGCAAAGCCACTGTTTACTGCCCATTCCCACTACCCTTGGGGTCAACCACATTGCTGTGGGTCTGGAGTCATATGTAGGCCAGACTTGGTAAGGATGGCAGATTTCCTTACCTGAAAGATATTAGTGAACCATATGAGTTTTTGCAACAATCTACAGAACAGCCATGATCTTATGGGGGGAATGGCAGAACAGGCTCAAGGTCAATAGTCCATTTGTGATTCTATTTTACACTGTTCCCTTCTCCAAATGTGGGATCTTACTATGGATAATTTGGCTGCTGCATTTCAAACAGTACAACCGTGACTAATCATCAGTGCTTAATGGGCTTTGATCAACTTCCTCTGGTTGTTTGCAACAGACCCTACACAATGAGCCCACACTCGCAAATGCCCACCTAAAAAGTCTACATTTTGAGATTATTCCACCATTGGGCCACACTTCGTGAAGAATCTCGAGTATGTTAACCGCAACACCAAAATCTAATTTAGGGTAATCAGTCAGGATCATAAATTAGATCATTTACGCTTGCTACCTTGCTCCTTCTGGGTGGTAAATTCCGAGTAGATTGAGAAGAATTTGCCTCCATATGCATGTTATGGTCAAACAGCATTTCCAAGATAAACAAGTCATGGGCTGGAGAAGTTTGAGTTTGAACAGAAAGGGATTTGAAATCCCAGGGATCAAACTCAAGGAAAAAGAATTCTTTTTAGCAGCAAGGAGACTGATTGTTCAAAACATTTACTGACAACAAAATAATTCTCTTAGTCATATTATTTGTGAACAATGTTCTTGGAAAAAGTGATGGATACCAGAACTGGGGTAACATATACATATTATGGGAGCGTGAACCGAAGCAGCTGTAACACCGGTATCACTAAGTAATACATTATCTTGACTTCGGACAAGAAAGCAAAACCGGAAACAAATACAGAAAGCGCTGCAGAAATCCAGCAGGGCAGACAGTATTTGTGGACAGTGAAACAATTAACATTTTAAGTCTAATGTGATGCTTCTACAGAATTCTGCGGAAGAGTTGTATCGGTCTTGACATGTTGACTTGAAACATCAACTGTATTTTTTTCTCTCCACTACCAGACCTGCTGAGTTTCAGAAGTATTTTCTGTAGAACCAGGTCACCATTCCCTCAGTGTCACTCAGTCTCTGGGAACCCCTTCCCTCACAGCACTGTGGGTCTTCATTACACACTGCAGGATGCAGAATGCAACTGGGTAAGCCAGAAAAATATTCAGTCAGGGTTCCTGCTCCTGCTCCCTATCTCTGTACCATTTTGTTTAACCAACCTAACCATACAGGGTGCATTACATCACATTATATTTTATAGTATTTACAGCTAGGAGCATACAAATGTTATTCTCAAATATATTGTTTATACCCAGTTACACAGTCTGATGCTCTACAATATATAAAATATATACAAAATATTCATATGAAGGCAAGCAATGCAACTGTTATATAGGTGTCTTATCCAGAAACACAAAAAGATACTATAATTTACACATTTATACCACCAGCACTATGTAAAAATATGTTGTATGATACACAGTAACAGTGTGATTCTAATATATTATACATAGCATTATGTCGAGTAACCGTCTGATATTTTACAATGTACAATGATGCAGCCAGGAACAACTGGATACTATATAATGTTATGCCCAGTAATACAGGTGTGCTCTGAATTTAAGGAGCATTTTGCTTTGGCAGTGAACCCACCATCAGCCTGCAGCTCGGCTTGGTGTGATGTTATACCTAGACAACACTCTCGTCTCCCTTCCACCTGGGCCTCACCTTGACCAAAGCTGCATGCTTATCAAACCGGTCTCCTTCCCGATCCTGTCCCTCACCATTCAGACCCCTTGCCCTTCCTGCCCCTGCCCAACCTGTACCCATTTGCCCTTGCCACGCCACTCTTACCAGGTCTGTGCCACGGTGAAACGGCGCTGCAGCCGGATGCTCCTGTTCATCATGAGTTTGCGGAAGAGCAGCGGGGAATTTCTTGGCGAGTTCCGAGGAGATGCTTTAGGGGAGGCAGTGGGGGATTTGCCAGACGCTCTGGGTGCCAGGAGCACGCTGCTCGCAGTCTGGGATCGCCCCTCGGCTGTGCCATCATCACACACGGGGCGAGTGTCCTGCTTTGTCAAAGCCATGCGAGTCTCCAGATGGAAAACAGTCCGTGTGTGTGTGTGTGTGTGAGCAAGTGTGTGTGTTTGTAAGTGTGTGTGAGCGAGTGTGTGTTTGTGAGTGTGTGTGTGTGTGAGTCAGTGTGAGTGAGTGAGGGGCTGCAGAGGAGAGAATCAATGTGGAAACTTTGCCCCGTAACCGCTGCTTAGACCCAGCTCTCAATGAGTTTTATAAAATAGGCTCCTTACAAAATCAGGAGTTAGAGCATTCAGTCATAACAGTGGAACACTTGCAGTATGTCCGGAGAATGGCTCAGAGAAAGAAACAAATCCAAATTCGTCCTCACAACAAATCCCTTTCTTTCAAACAATTAATAAAAGAAAAGTTTCACTTGGCACAGAAAGTCTGCCCTGCTGACTTGCATTCACTTTGAACTGCAGAGTGATTATGTATAAAGCGAGCAAGATAAAACCATAAATATATCTGCAGGCAAAAAAAAACCTGGAGCCAGGGATATCAGCGAAAGAGATCAAAAAAAGCTTTGAATCTGCGAAAGGGGCAGGGGACACATTGCACCCTCACCCCTCCAGTTCACCTTCTTCAAAATCGGAAGGTCCCAGGACGAAAGCAAGATCTTTAGAAGTCAGTCGAACTTTCCAAACTCTTTCTAAACTCCATCCCCGCCAGACCTGAGGAAGTTCCAAAGTGCAGAGTACTTACTGACAACACAACCTCCTTTCAAATAAAACTATAATTACTGACAGAACACAGCCTTTCTTTGCTGACAACAAACGGCCAGACCAAAATAAAAGCCATGGAGGTTTTCTACCCCCTGAAGTTGAAAAGTTCAATGCAATGCAGAATCATTTCAGTCGCTGTTGACCACTGTCAGGGGGAAATTGCACGTTTCATTTCCCATGTTGACTATTCCGACTTCCTCAACTTTTCCCTGTGCCAGCCTCCGAGAGATGGAACTGCCTCACCAACTCTTCCCTCGTTCAGATGTCTATTTATTGCCCCCCCATCCTAAGACCACCCTTCAAACAGCCACCCAGTATTCACAGTGGCCTCATTTACAATAATACTCACTCCCATGACGAATTGTTTTTATGCAAAGTAAGGCCATAAATATTTCTGATTTATTTCTTTGCAAGAGTTCATCAACAAATGTTTCTTATGTTAAAACCACAATTCACTGGAAAGGGTTGCGAGTGGCCATGGGAGAATTCAATACACGGAAGAGAATTTTTGAGTTGAAGTGTTGCCAAATGAAGATTACTGTAGGTCAATAGTCACAGGGAGGTATTGAGGGAATATAAACCAAACAACCTGCCTCGTTAGAGATAACAAGGTGTAGAGCTGGATGAACACAGCAGGCCAAGCAGCATCAGAGGAGCAGGAAGGCCGATGCTTCGGGCTTAGACCCTTCTTCCTACTATCTCTGAAACAATTTTAACCTGCCTCGTTAACAGGAATGTTCCCTTGACATGAGAGGGGGTTTGAGAAAGGAATAGTTCTCAGGTTGGAATACCAGAAAGGGAGAGCCCTAGCAATGTGCTCAACAACTGAAAACTCTGGTGGTGAGGGAGCTCTGTGCAAATGAGTTTGGTTAAACCATTCCCAATCACTAGCATCTATAGCCCTACAATCTCCCAAGGTAATCCCACGCATCCACTAATTCTGGCCTTCAACACATTCCCAATTTTAACATCACTCCACCAATTACAATCACCTCTTCAGCTGCCTGATTTTAAGTTTTGGAATTCCTTCTCTAAACCATACCACTTCTCCTTTTGCTGTAATTTATCCATGAGATGTGGCTTGGCCCACCCCTGAATTCCCAGAGGGCAGTTAAGAGTCAACCACAGCCTCCACACCCTTCTCCTTCTAGACCAAAGTTTCCCGAACCCTTTCCTACTGTGACTCACTTCAAGGTTTAAAAATTGTGTCGACCTCCTCTGTGAGAGTGGGGCCTGGGAATATGGTGGGAAGGGGTGTGAGTACAGCTGTTCAAGTTTGGCTACAGCTCCATGCAGCCCAACTGAGGTCTGGATCATTCACCTTGGGAAGCCCTGTTTTATACACTCTCTAAAACCCAGCTCTTCGACCATGTTCTTTGTCACCTGCCCTGCTACTTCATTGTAAAGTTCAGTATTGAACTGTATTTGATACTTGCTCCTTTCAGGTTGCCTTGGTGCACTTTCCTATTTCAAAGGTGCTATGTAGATGTAAGTTATTGTTTGCTGCGAAAGAGCTGAAATGGATCGATTCACTGTCACCATCGATATTAACACTCTCACCTGCTGACAAAACATGCTCACTGGGGACTCTTGAGTATAGGTCAAACTAACAATTTTGACAGAGGTTCGAGCTGAACTGATGAGCTCTGGCCAGTTTAATTCTGGGGCAGTCCAGTTTTTGGACCCAGTTACACACTCCCAGTATTATGAATCAGTCAGCTGTTGTGGTATAGTATTTGTACCTGTACCTCTAAGTTTAGGAAAGCCTGGGTTTAAGTCCCACCTATTCCAGAGATATGTCTAAACATCCCTGAACAGGTTGATTCAAAATATTTATGAATCAGAAATGAAAGGATTCTTCTCTTTGAGCAAGAAACTAGCATGAGAGGATACAGATTGAAAACAAGGGGTGCCCATTAAATACAGGGATTTTCTCTTAGACAGTTTTAATTTGGGGAATTCTCTTCCCCAAACAGCAGTGGAGGATTGGGTATGGAATATGATTTAAAAGTGAGTTAGACAGAGTCTTGATTGACAAGAGAGTCACAGGGCAAGGGGTGGAGACAGAAAAATGGAGTTGAGGCCACAACCAGATCAGTTATGATCTTATTGAATGGCAAGGTTCATTCAAGGGGCCAACTAGCCTGCTCCTGTGATAGAGATAAAAGGTACTGCAGATGCTGGAGAATCCGAGATAACAAGCATGGGGCTGGATGAGCACAGCAGGTCAAGCAGCATCATAGGAGCAGGAAAACTCGACGTTTCGGGCCTAAACCCTTCATCAGAAATGGGGGAGGGGAAGAG
>JAHRHZ010000043.1:3008263-3043702 GCA_024137785.1 Ginglymostoma cirratum | reverse complement strand
GACCTGAAATGTCAACTTTCCTGCCCCTCTGATGCTGCCTGGCCTGCTGTGTTCCTCCAGCTCCACACTGTTTTATCCATTTCCTTTAGTTGTTTTCCTGTTTAGCGAGCGGATGGAAACAGATTGAATTCACGTTGAAGGGAAGGTGATGGATGAGTGATAATGTCACTGGGTTAGTTTCCCAGAAAGCCGACCTCATGTCCTGGGGACATATGTTTGAATCCCACGATGGTAGGATTTGAATTCAATGAACATCTGGGATTAAAAACATCTGGTGACTGTGTAGCCATTGTCAATTGTCGTAAAAACCCATCTGGTTCACTTTTGGGTCAGAAATCTGTCAGCCTTACCTGGGCTGGCCTACACATGACTCCAGACCCAGAGCAACAGGATTGATTCTTAACTGTCTTCTGGGCAATTAGTGATGAGCAATAAAAACTGGCCTAGGCAGCAATACCTAAGTCCCATGTTTGGAAAATTCCAATCGGAGAAGGTGCAGTAAGGATTTACCAAGATGTTACCAGCTGTGATTGATCAGAACAGACTGAGCTATTTTTTTCCCTGGTAAACCACAGATGAAGAGGAAGCTGTCAGATGCCTTACAAAGTATGTTGGAGTTTAATAGCGGGGTGATGGAGGAGCTGTTTCCATTTGTATGGGAGACCAGAGTGAGAGGTAAGTGAATATAAAATTATTAACAAAGGAATTGGAAGGTTTTCTTTGCAATAAGCGAGAAGCAGATATTGTCAGTGTATACGCAGAGATACAGAGAGAGAGGGAGTGAGGGAGAGATGGAGAACAAGGTATAGGATGGGAAAGGCAATATAAGTCGGGGCATTCATGTGGAATATAGTCAGCAGCAAAGACCAGTCGGGTTGAAAGGCTTGCCATAGATTCTCCGTAATTAGCTTTTTATTCTCAATGTTAACTCTCCATCTAATCCTGTTCCTGTTACAATCCCTGTCCCAACAGATTAAATTCCAAGAATTCCAATCCTTCTGGTCATATTCGCTGACCTCCAGTCATGTTGGGACTTTCCATGTGTTGGGTTACTATTGCTGCTGATTTGCCATCAACTAGTATAGAGATTCTCTGGGACTCATGATGAGTTTCACAATCACATCGAATATTAACTTGCCGGACTGTCTGTGGAATCAGTATGCGAATGCTGACGGTATTCAAAGCTGAGGAGGAACCAACTTTCAAATCGTGTGAGAAATGTTGGTGTCATCTGGCCAAGACTGTCCCCTCGGCCTGCTGTCCCTCCTCAGCCTGCTGTCCCCCCTCGGCCTGCTGTCCCCTCTCAGCCTGCTATCCCCTTGGCCTGCTGTCCCCTTGGCCTGCTGTCCCCTCGGCCGGCCGTCCCCTCGGCCTGCCGTCCCCCCTCAGCATGCTGACCCCTCAGCCTGTCGTCCCCTCGGCCTGCCGTCCCCCCTTGGCCTGCCGTCCCCCCTTGGCCTGCTGTCCCTTCTCAGCCTGCTGACCCTCTCAGCCTGCTGTCCCCTCGGCCTGTCGTCCCCTCGGCCTGCCGTCCCCCTTCGGCCTGCTGACTCCTCAGCCTGCCGTCCCCTCAGCCTGCTGTCCCCTAGGCCTGCTGTCCGCTTGGCCTGCCGACCTCCTCGGCCTGTCATCCCCTCGGCTTGCCGTCCCCTCTCAGCCCGCTGACCCCGCAGCCTGCCATCCCCTCAGCCTGCTGTCGCTAGGCCTGCTGTCCCCTCAGCCTGCCGTCCCCTCTTGGCCTGCTGTCTCCTTGGTGAAGGCAATGGGAACATAGTAGTCAAGGAGCAGGCCACCCTGAGTGTGAACCATAAGGACCACAGCAGATCAAGGTGGGAACTCACTACTGCTTACTCATGGACGATTAAAAATGGACAAAGCAACCCTCACATCCTGTGAAAAAAATAACAGCGATTGTCCCACTCTCCCTGTTCTTTGCCTACAGCCCAGTAAATTGTTCCTTTTAAAATCTTTCTTCATTTCCTTTCGAAAACTACTATCGAATTTACCTTCCACTGCCCTCTCAGAAAGTGCATTGATCGCAACAGCTCACTGTCTGAAGAAAATTCTCATCTCCACTTTTGGTTCTTATGTCAATTTGTTCAAAACTAATTTTTTCTCTCACTCCTGGGAAAGGAATGTTTGGACCTCCCTTCAGGGGCAGGTATGATAGTAAAACATGTAGAAATTACTCACTTTTCTTGTCAATACAAACTTTTTTTGTACATATTTTTAGAAATTTCCTAATGTACAGTTCTCTTCTGGCTCCTCCTTAATGGGTATATAATGGCCTTGTCAGAATGAGAGGTGATATCATTAGAAAGATAAACCTTTTGACTCTGGACTGTCACCACCGTATGAAACACTCTCCCAGATTTTCCTGTTGGATAGAATTACCCCTATGTTACCGCAACAACACAGCTTGAAATGAACTCCTGAAGATTCCATGTGAAATTTCTTTCTCTCCCTATCTCTACCCCTGTGTCTCAGATTGTGATAGGTGTTTGTATAACACTTCAATAAGGATTTTTTTTTGTTACTCTGACCCTGTCTCAGCTGGCAAATGCATTAAGACAAAAACAGAACAGAGACGGATCAGAGGCAAAGAGATACACAGAATGAGACAGGTAGAGAGAGGGGCAGAGACGGACACAAAGAGGAGAAAAAGAGAGTCAGAGAGACAGAAAGAGGGAGACAGAGTCAGAAAGAGAGAGAAAGACAGAGAGAAAGAGACAGAGAGAGATAACAGAAAGAGAGAGACAGAGAGTGTGGCAGAGGGAGAGAGACAGAGACAGATGGAGAGGGGAGAGAGACAGAGAGATACAAACAGGAAGAGAATCAGAGACGATCACGTAAAGACTGAGACAAATATGCCAATCGATACGTGGATTAAAAACAAGAGAGAGAAATACAGAATGAGGGAGAGACAAGGAGAGTGAAGGAAAGAGAGAATCAGGAGGAGGGAAAGAATACAGAAGAAGAAAAAGACAAAACAAAATAAGGAAAGAGAAGAACAGAAAAAAGACGTGAAATGTTAGAAAGAGAGAGAAAAAAGAGGAACCGTAATAGAACAAGGACACAGTGGTTAGTATAACAGAGACAGAGAAACTGAATGGAAATAAAGCTGAACAAATACAAAAGGCGTTGGTTCAAGTTACTATCTCGAATCACATTAAAACTCAGCAGCTTGTGCTTGGCCCTTTTGCCCTGCAGGTTAACAGGGGCAGTGTGTGTGTGACTAATTATCTCCAGGTCAAGGTGCTGTGCTTTCTAGCAGGAGCAGAAACTATGACTGATTTCAGCCAACCCTCAACCAGCAGTACCGAGGCTAGACACCATTGGGATCTTCCTGTACCTGGTGCAGCAAGAGGAGGGGACATATGGCCATCACTGGAGGCACTATCATCATTGTACACAGTAGCCTTTGTGACTCCTGCTCCATGAAAACACTCAGAACTGGTAGTGCTGGTGCAAAACTGGGCTTGCTGTCCTGGGGGTGGGGTTGGGATGGTGCTGAATATGCAGTCTCCCAGAGAACCTCAACAAGATGGGAGCTAATAATGGCTCCGATCCTTTCAGTCACAGATCTGGACTGTCCCCTTATGGTTTTCAAACTGATGTTGGAGCAGGAGCTCAGGGTGAGTCACTGCCTCTATTAGCTCACCCTCCACCAATCTCATTATTTCCCAGCAGAGAAGCCTTTACATAGGACACAGAACATAGAACGGTACAGCACAGGAACAGGCCCTTTGGCTCACCATGTCCATGCCAACCATGATGGCATTCTAAACTAATCCCATCTGCATGCAGATAGTCCATAACCCTCTATTTCCTGCCTGTTTATGTGTCTGCCTAAATGTTACTTAAACATTGCTATCGTATCTGCTTCTACCACCTTCCCTGGCAGCACCTTTCTGGCACCCAATACCCTCTATACAAAAACACTTGCCTCGCACATCTCCTCTAAACTTTCCCCTTCTCACCTGAGTATGTGAAATTTCCACCCTGATAAAAAGACTCCAGCAATCCATCCTATTTAAGCCTCACGTAATTTTATGAACTTCTAGCAGGTCTCCCTTCAGCCTCTGAAGTTCTAGCGAAAACAATTCAAGTTTATCCAAACTCTTCTTACAGCTAATGCACTCCAGTCCAGTCAATGTCCTGGTAAACCTCTTCTGCATCCTTTCCAAAGCCTCCACATCATTCCTCTAGTTTGGTGACCAGAACTGAACCCAATACTCCAAATGTGGCCCAACTAAAGTCTAATACAGTTGCAACATGACTTGCCAACTTTTATTCTTAATGCCAAAGGAGTTAGTGATTGGAGTGGACACTGAACTGTCAACTGCTTGAAGTTTTGGGGTCTCCTTATCTGAGGAAGGATGTTCTGGCTATAGGAGATGGTGCAATGAAGGCTTAACAGACTGATTCCTGGAATGGCCGGCCTGATGTATGAGGAAAGGCTGGATCAGTTAGGATTGGAGTTCAATGGAGCTTAGAAGAATGATGGGGGATCTCATAGAAACCTATAACATTCCAACAGGACTAGACATAGTAAATGCAGGAAGGATGACTGGGGTGTCCAGAACCAGGGGTCACAGTCTAAGGATATGGGGTAGACCATTTAGGGCTGAGATGATGGGGAAAGTTCTTCACCCAGAGATTGGTGAGCCTGTGGTATTCTCTGCCTTTGTTTGAGGCCAAAACATTGAATGTTTACAAGAAGGAGTTACATATAATTCTTGGGGCTAAAGGGATAAAAGGGTATGGGGGTGAAAACTGGAACAGGGGACAGAGTTGGGTGATCAGCCACGATCATATTAAATGGTAGAACAGGCTCGAAGAGCTGAATGGCCTACTCCTGTTCTTATTTTCCATGTCTCCCTAAATTAGAGCATGTCCAGTCAATGGGGCAAGTGGGAGGGGATGGGAAGAGCTTCCAAATAGGCACAAGGTAATTTGGGGGCAAAGATATGGGGATTCAAAATAGGGTCTTAGAGTGAAAGACGCTAAATAACATCCTCCCCAAAGGCAGTGAGGTACTTGATATTCTATCTGCAGAGTATAGTAAGGTGCAGTGGGGTGGAGTGGGGGTAGTGGAGGGAGTGGGAGGGAGTGGAGGTAATGGGTAGCAGAGTAGGGGAATGTGGGAGAGAATGGGGTATGGGGGAGTGGGGGTGTGTGGAGGGATGTGTGGTGGAGTGGAAGGGAGTGGGGGCGCGGTGGGTACCAATAGGGTGCGCTCCCTGTAAGGAATTTCAGTTTCCCCACAAATTCTGACCCTGCGATCAGCGGCAGGAATGGTCACAGGATTAACTCTGACACAACGAGTTCCACATTCAAAACATTTGAAATTTGCAGAAGTTGGGAGTCAGCTTGAAATTGACATTGTTTCTCAAAGAGGTGAAAAGTCCTCAGAGGTTAAAGCTCTGTCACTCAACAATACTGCATGGAATCCTCTTTTCCAGCAAATGCAGTAACAATCTCTCATTCAATGCAGGAAAACAACTGGATGCTGGAGTTCTGAGCCACTGTGAGGACAGGCCAACTTTGCACAAATCCGTCAGAACTCAGTAAGCAGTCAGCAATCCCTGCAGCAGAGTTATCAGCAAGTCCAATCAGAGAATATGGTGAATGTGTCACTCGGACCTTTATCATTTCACATACTCGCTCCCAATTCTAGGAAATGCAGTCAATTAATGGCCCATCAATAGCAGCACGCCTGAAGGGGATGACTGATCTACTTTTATTTCTATGCTTAGACAGCTCCAGTGGGAGTTGAGGAGAGCTGGATATCTACACAAGGGGATAGGAAATGACAGGAAGAGATGATCAGATCGATAATGTGGGATGAAGAGGCCTAGGAGGATTCTTGAGTGGAACATAGATACCAACAAACAACAAATGGCCAGCATCTGTGCTATAAATTCTACTTGAGGAAAAAATGCTGTTAAACATTTAAAAAGAAGCCTATTTTCACTATCAGTTGAAAAGATGAATCAGGTGAGCGTTTGTTTGATGGGGACGATGTAAAGGGAGCTTTAGATGTTTTCCAATCAACCAGCTCAGACAAGTGATTACACACTCTGGAGCAGGTGGGACTTGAAACTGGGCCACCCAGCTCAGAGGTAGTGACACAACCACAGCGCCACATCTAACCTATGATGATTCTGTTCTGGGACTATTTAATGAGGACAGTGTAGAGAGAGCTTTACTTTGTATCTAACCCTGTGCTGTACCTGTTGAAGGAGAGCTTGATTTGAATAGTGTTGCAATGATTGTAATGGGGTCAGCCAGGTGGGCCTCATAGGATGTGAGAGTTGACCTTTCGGGTCAGATCCTTCTTCAGAAATGGGGACGGGGAAAGGGAGCTCAGAAATAAATGGAGAGAGGAAGGGTGAGGCTGGGGAAGGTAAGAGATTACCAGAGGGTTGCAGTGGGAGAGAGATCCACTGAGATCTTTCCAGAGGGAGGAGGATAACTTCTTCAAGGTGGGCATTCTTAGAAGAGGCTTCGCAGTGGGGTTATAACTCACTTAGAGATAGTAAGAACTGCAGATGCTGGGGTCAGAGATAACACAGTGTGGAGCTGGAGGAACACAACAGGTCAGGCTGCATCAGAGGAGCAGGAAAGTTAATGTTTCAGGTCGGGACCCCTTTCTTCAGAAATGGGGGAGGGGGAGGGGAGCTCTCTCCAGAAAAACCTCAGTGGATGTCTCTCCCTCTCCAACCCCTGGTAATCTCTTACCATCGCACCTACCTTCCCCGGCCCCACCCTTCCTCTCTCTGTTTATTTCTGAGCTCCCTTCCCCCCTCCCCACTTCTGAAGAAGGGTCCCGACCTGAAACATTAACTTTCCAGCTCCTCTGATGCTGCCTGCCCTGCTGTGTTCCTCCAGCTCCACACTATGTTATCTCGGACTCCAGCATCTGCAGTTCTTACTATCTCATAGAATATGAGTTCCCTGACCGGACAAGTTAACAGCCCCAGTCAGGGAGCCCTGGCTGACAGATATAAACAGAGTGTCAGCGGTTCTGCTCACTGAGATCTGGCTCTTAGGGAGCTGGACCAATGTCAAACGCTTTTCAGGTGTAAATATAGGGTGACTTGTGATGGGATACCAGCCTCTGTGGAGTTATTTCAAACACAGGGGAAGCTCACTTTATATCTACCCCTATGTTGTCCCTGTTCTTGAGTGTTTGATGAGGACAGTGTAGAGAGAGCTTTACCATGTTTCTAAACCTGTGCAGTTCCTGTCCTGGGAGTGTTTGATGGGGACAGTTTAGGTTAACTACTCAAATACAAAGCATTTGAAAGTAAAAAGGTGAGTAAGTTCATTGATGTACATGAGACACTTTGATTTTGATGGTGAATGATAAAGGTCAATATCATAAACTTGATCAAAGCAACATCCAAAGTTGATTAAGTCTATAATGCCGCATTGTTTATGGCCTTGTCTGTTGTTTAATCATCTCTAGAATGTTTTGATAGTGTCCAAATTTGATAATCATTGATCAACTGTCCTTTATCAAGTTCTCTAACATTTATGTTGGAAGAACCAACTGGTGTCATTTTAGAAAGTAGTTTTGCACAGCACTGAAAGAGGCCATTTGGCCCATTGTATTTGTGTCAGCTCTATCAAAAGACCTCTCCAATTATAACACGCCTGCTCTAACCCCGTAGCCTGGCACATTGTCCTTTTCATTTACTTATCCTTTAGAGAGTGACCATTGAACCTGATTCCACTGCCCTTCAGACAGCTGATTCATAGCTAAATATCTCAATCATCTCTCCCCCTGGCTTTTCAAATACTTGAATTCAATCTTGAGTAATTTGGAAAATACTAGTCTGACAACAAATAACAAACAGTCATGAATTAACCATGTTATTGTGTAAACCTCCAATGGCTCACTAATGGCCATTTAGGGAGAGATGCATTTCTGGATTGTGTTAATAATTTCCCCCAGTCGCACACGAATATGGTTTCCTTATTAATACTCTCTGAAGTGGCTCTTAAGTCTTGTCAAAACAAAAGAACATACTTGCAAGACAAAATAAGGTTGGCTAATAAATGTCAGACTTTCTAGTGAACTGAGTTCTGAGGACAAAACGTTAACTGTGTTTTCTCCTTCACAGATGCTGCCAGACCTGCTGAGCTTTTCCAGCAACTTCGCGTTTGTTCCTGATTTACAGCATCCGCAGTTTTTTTGGTTTGTTTTTTCTAGTGAACTCCTTATGCTGACAATGAAATTTGTAAATGTCAATATGATATAAAAACCAGTCTACAAATTTAATAGTTTTAAAACTGACTTAGATACAGAGTAAAGCTTCTTCTGCACTGTCCCCATCAGACACCCCCAGGACAGGGACAGATCGGGGTTAGATACAGAGTAAAGCTCTGGAAATATATAGAAATGTGGCACAATAGAAATACATCTTTGTTCTATTATTTTCCCAGAAATTTGTGATAGTTAGATCAAGCAGTGAGCTTTCGTAGCTTTTTTAATTCACTTTATGTTTCAGAAATTCCATTGGTGAACACAATCATACTGTAAAAATGCAGATATGTAATCAATTACACTAAATACGAGAGGATCATATGTGAGCTGGAGAACATTGTACCAGTGAGAAGCTAAATTGTTATACATGAATACTCCACAAGGGGACTCCCACACAACAGATATCAAACATATCACTGAAAAACTGACCGATCGCTTGCTGTGAGAGATAATAGGAACTGCAGTTGCTGGAGAATCCGAGATAACAAGGTGCGGAGCTGGATGGACACAGCAGGCCAAGCAGCATCATAGGAGCAGGAAAGCTTAACGTTTTGGGCCTAGACCCTTCTTCAGAAATGGGCGCTTGCTGTCACTGTTAATCTTCTTAATTTTGTCCTCCCAAACTTCCAGGTGTAATGTTTTAGCCATGATTCAGTTAGTCTCATCTCGGAAGATCAGAAATGGGCTTTAGCTCTTTTCAGGTTTATAATCCAGGCCAACCGACCCACAGTGCAGTTCTGAGACAATCCTACTCTGTCCTGGGGTGTCATCTGTTGGAATTAGACCTTAAACTGAAGCTCTTGGTAGGATATTGAAGATACCACTATTGGAGAGCAAGTGGGTACTTCAGCCTGGGGTCAGTACTTTTCCCTTGAATTATCAACTCAAACACAATCTAATTATCTGATCTTCCACATGTTGGTGATCTGAGGAAGGATCAGTGGATCTGAAACGTTAACTCTGTTTTTTCCTTCACAGATGCTGCCAGACCTGCTGAGTTTTTCCAGCAATTTCTGTTTTGCTTCCACATATTGGCTTTGGAATCTTGCTGTGATCAAGTGGCTGATGCACAACCCTTCAGCTTTCCAAAGCTTGGGTCAAAACCCCAAGTAAGGTCACAAGCTCAAATATTTGTGTTGAAATTCCACGGCAGCAACGGCTGGCACTGAGCACTTAGCCCTTCCTCCCTATATCTCTCCCCTCACCCTAGTACCCCACCTCTCAGATTTCATCCAGGGATCACAACAATTTTCAAACCTCAAATGGGGCCATTGGGAAACTGTTTAGGAAGTTCTGCTGGAGTATACCATAGCAACTATCAACAGGATAGCTGATGATATCATAGCAGTGACAATGTGATGTGATATTTGGTGTGTTTTCTTAATTTGTTCACAAGATTTGGGAGGCACTCGCTACACGATATTCCCCAATCATTAGTTGCCCCTTGAGAAGGTGGCGGTGAGCTGCCTATTTGAGCTGCAGTTCATGTGCTGTAGGTAAACACACAATGCCTTTAGGGAGGGAATTCCAGGATTTTGGCCCAGTGACACTGAAGGAACGGTGATACATTTCCAAGTCAGGATGGTGAATGGCTTGGAGGGGAATTTACAAATGGTGGTGTCCCCATATGTCTGCTGCCCTTGTCGTTCGAGATGGAAGTGGTTATGGGTTTGGAAAGTGCTGTCTAATAAGCTTTGGTGAATTTTTGCATTGCATCTTGTAGATAGTACACACTGCTGCTACTGAGCGTAGGTGGTGGTGAGAGTAAATGTTGAGGGTGGTGGATGATGTACCAAATCAAGCGGGCTGCTTTGTCCTGGATGGTCCCAAACTTCTTGAGTGTTGTTGGAACTGCACCCATCCAGTCAAGTTGGGGGTATTCCATCACACTCCTGACTTGTGCCTTGTAGATGATAGGCCGGCTTTGGAGAGTCTGGAAGTGAGTTATTTACTGTAGAATTTCCAGATTCTGACCTGCTCTTGTCACCATTGTATTTATATGGTGAGTTCAGTTGAGTTTCTGGTCAATGGTAACTTCCAGGCTGTTGATAGAGGGGGATTCGGTGATAGCAATGCCATTGAACTTTCAGGGGCAGTGGTTAGATTGTCTCTTATTGGAGATTGTCATTACCTGGCATGTGTGAGGTGTAAATGTTCCTTGCCACTTATTAGCCCAAGCCTGGGCATGGTCCAAGTCTTGCTGCATTTGAACACGGACTGCTTCAATATCTGAGGAGTCACAAATGGCACTGAACATTGTATGATCATTGGCGAACATCCCCACTTCTGATCTTGTAATGGAGGGAAGGTCATTGATGAAGCAGCTGAAGATGGTTGGGCCTAGGACACTACCCTGAAGGGCTCCTGCTCAACTGAACTCACCATATAAATACAGTGGTGACAAGAGCAGGTCAGAAGCTGGAAATTCTACAGGAAATAACTCACTTCCGAACTCTCCAAAGCCTGCCTATCATCTACAAGGCACAAGTCAGGAGTGTGATGGAATACCCCCAACTTGACTGGATGGTTGCAGTTTCAACAACACTCAAGAAGATTGGGACCATCCAGGACAAAGCAGCCCGCTTGATTTGCAGGGGCTCCTGCAGAGATGTTCTGGAGCTGAGATGACTGACCTCCGACAACTACGACTATCTTCCTATGTGTCAGGTATGACTCCAATCAGCAGAGTTTTCTCCCACTGCCTCCTGTTAAGCTAAAGCTCCTTTATACCACAATTGGTCAAATATTGTCTTGATTACAAGGGCAGTCACCCTTACTTCTCCTATTCTGTGTTCTGCTCTGTAGTCCATGTTTGAGTCAAGGCTGTGATGGAGTTAGCAGTAAAGTGGGTTTGACAGAATCTAAATTGAGTGCCACTGAGCAGGTTATTCCTGAGCGGGTGCTGCTTGACAACACTGTTACTGACACCTTCCATCACTTTACTGATGATTGAGAGTAGACTGATGGGGTGGTAATTAATCAGGTTGGATTTGTCCTGCTTTTTGTATACAGGACATTCCTGGGCAATTTTCCATATTGATGCATAGATGCCAGTGTTGTAACTGTACTGGAAGAGCTTGGCTAGGGGAGCAGCAAGCTCTAAAGTGCAAGTCTTCAGTGGGGCAGCACAGTGGCTCAGTGGTTAGCACTGCTGCCTCACAGCACCAGGGACCTGGGTTCAATTCCAGCCTTGGGCAACTGTCTGTGTGGAGTTTGCACATTCTCCCTGTATCTATGTGGGTTTCCTCTCCATGCTCTGGTTTCCTCCCACAGTCCAAAGATGTGCAGGTTAAGTGGACTGGCCATGCTAAATTGCCCATAGTTACAGGGATAGGAGCAAGAAAAGGCCATTCAGCCCTTCAAGATCTTGATTCTTCAAGATCATGGCTGATCATCCAACTCAGTAGCCTAATCCTGCTTTCTTCCCATAACCTCTGATCCCACTCACCTCAAGTGTAATACCTCATCACCTTCTGAATACATTCAATGTTTTGGAATCTACTACTTCCTGTGGTAATGAATTCCACAGGCTCACCACTCTTTGGGTGAAGAAATGTCTCCCCATCTCCATCCTAAATCATCTAACCCCAATCCTCAGACTGCGACCCCTGGTTCCGGACACACTCACCATCAGGAACATCCTTCCTGAGTCTGCCCTGTCCAGTCCTGATAGAATTTTATAAGTCTCTATGAGATCCCCAACCCTGTCTCATTCATCCAAACTCTCACGAAAACAATCCCAATCCAGTCAATCTCTCCTCATATTTCAGAAACCGCCATCCCCGGAATCAGCCTGGTAAACCTTCGCTGCACTCGCTCTCGAGAGCAACAGCATCCTTCCTCAGAAAAGGAGACCAAAACTGCACACAATATTCTGGGTGTGGCCTCACCAAGGCCCTGTATCACTGCAACAACACATCCCTGCTCCTGTACTCGAAACCTCTTGCAATGAAGGCCAACATACCATTTGCCTTCTTTACCGCCTGCTGCACCTGCATGCTTACCTTCAGCGACTGGTGCACAAGGACACCCAGGTCCCGCTGCACACTCCCCTCTCCCAATTTACAGCCATTCAGACAGTAATCTGCCTTTTTGCTTTTGCTTCTGAATTGAATAACCTCACATTTATCCAAATTTTACTGTATCTGCCATGGATTTGCCCACTCACCCAACCTGCAGAGATCATGCTGAAGGATCTCCGCATCCTCATCACAGTTCACCCTCCCACCCAGCTTGGTATCATCTGCAAAATTGGAGATGTTACATTTTGTTCCCTCATCCAAATCATTAACATACATTGTGAATAGCTGGGGTCCCAGCACCAATCCCTATGGCACCCCATTAGTTACTGCCTGCCAATTTGAAAATGACCCATTAATTCTTACTCTTTGTTTCCTCTCTGCCAAACAGTTTTCTCTCATCTCAATATACTTTCCGCAATCCCATGCACTTTAATCTTGCACAATAATCTCTTATGCAGGACTTTGTCAAATGCTTTCTGAAAATCCAAATATATCACATCAACTGGCTCCCCCTTGTCAACCCTACTAGTTACATCTTCATAGAATTCCAACAGATTTGTCAAGCGTGATCCCTTCATAAATCCATGCTGATTCTGTCTGATCCTGCCACTGCTTTCTGAATGCTCTGCTATAAAATACTTGACAATGGATTGGAGAATTTTCCCCACTACCAATGTTATACAATTCTCTGTTTTCTATCTACCTCCCTTTTCGAATATTGGAGTGACATTAGCCACCCTCCAATCTGCAGGGACTGTTCCCGAGTATATAGAATCCTGGAAGATGACCACCAATGCATCCACTACTTCTAGAGTTACTTCCTTAATTATTCTGGGATGTAGATTATCAGGCCCTGGGGATTTATCGGCCTTCAATCCCAACAATTTCCCCAGCACCATTTCTTTAAAAATATTGATCTCCCTCAGTTCTTCTCTTGCACTAAATCTTGCATCCTCCAACAATTCTGGTATCTGATTTGTGTCATTTTTTTGTGAAGACAGAACCAAAGTATGTATTCAGTTCCTCAGCCATTTCTTTGTCCTCTATTATACATTCCCCCGTTTCAGTCTGGAGGGGACCTACATTTGTCTTTACCAATCTCTTTCCCTTCACATACCTATAGAAACTTTTGGTGTCAGTCTTCATGTTCCCTGCAAGCTTGCTTTTGTATTCTATTTTCCCCTTCTTAATCAATCCCTTGGTCCTTCTTTGCTGAATTCTAAACTTCTCCCAAATTGTGTAAGGAGGTGTCTGTCTGTATGGACTTGTTGGGCCAAATGGCCTGTTTCCAAGCTGTGGGGATTCTATGATATTATTCTGGAATGTTGTCAGAGCCCATAGCCTTTGTATCCAGTATCCAGTGTCTTCAGCTGTGTCTTGATATCTTGTGTAATCGAATTGGCTGAAAGGTGGTCTATCAAGTCAATACTGGTTCTCCAGTACAGAAGTCCATTCAATGCCCTCCTCTAGCTCTATTGCCATGTGCCTGCAAATTCATATCCTCAAGTTCCCAACCAATTTCCTTTTGAAATCATTGATGATTTCCTCTACTCTCCTTGTTGGCAGACAGTTCCAGATCATTACCATTCTGTGTTTGAAAGGTATTCCCCTGTTGCACAATACATTAAACTTGTTAGGACAAAGAAATGGCTGAGGAACTGAATACACACTTTGGTTCTGTCTTCACAAAAAATGACACAACCTATCAATTAATAGAAACAGATTTTCTTTATCAAAATCTGTTGTAATGTTTTGTGGGCACATCAAATCGCCCCACAGTCTCCTTTTCTCCAAAGCCGGCAATTCTAGGTCCCCCAACCTACCCTCAGGTAAAATTCCACGTCTGCAAGCCCATCTGGGAAATCTCCTGTCCATCCTTTTGAACATCCTCATTTCCTTGTAAAACCACGGTGACCACAACTGAATGCAATGTTCTAATTGTGTCCTAACCAGAGTTTCACGGACAACACCAGTTCCCTTCTTTCTGTATTTAAAAATAAATCTACATTACACCATCTAAATTGTTATTTCTTGTTTGTTTGGGGCGGGTGGAAGGAATATCTTTTATTTAAATATCATTTGAAAATCAGTGGGAAAGGACCTAAGGGGCAACCTTTTCCCACAGAGGGCACTGCATGTATGGAATGAGCTGCCAGAGGAGGTGGTGGAGGCTGGTACAATTAGATCATTTAAAAGGCATCTGGATGGGTAAATGAATAGAAAGGGTTTAGAGGGATATGGGCCAAATGCTGGCAAATATGACTAGATTAATTTAAGATATCTGGTCAGCATGGTCAAGTTGGACTCAAGGGTCTGTTTTATGCTGTACAGCTCTAGAAATCTATGACTCTATAAAATAAAGTAGATTTATGAATAGACCATTTCGTCCCTCATATCTGCCCTGTTATTCAGTAAGGTCATGGCTGATCTATTTGTGTTTCGAATTAAACATTCCCATTGACACCCAATTACCCTTGATTCCCCCGTCTAACAAGAATCTAACTACTTCCACCTTAAGCATATTCAATGACCCACTACTTAAATAAAGACCAAAAGAACTGCGGAGGCTGTAAATCAGAGACAAAAGCAGAAATTGCTGGATAAACTCAGCCGGTCTGGCAACCACTGTGGAGAGAAATCAGAGTTAATATTCAGGTCGAGTGACCCTTCCTCAGAACCGAGTCAGTTTAGCGAACCAAGCAACAACTCCAGCCACAGCTCAAGCTACAGATCTTCGCTAAAACATCAATCACGTCACTGGCTATAAAACACCTTGAAATTATTCCAACAATGTGACAGTGCTTTAGAATTACCAGTTCCTATTCCCAAAAGTGGCAGTAATTTCAAGGCAAAGACTTTGAGTGGAAATCAGCTTCTGCACATGAGTGATTAAGTTCTGTTCTGTGGACTCTAGGGGAATGAACAAAGTAGTGAGATGAATTGGGTAAATACCAAAATGTTCAGCGGTCTCAAGGGCTTATTCATTGTTCAATCATTCTGCAATTGTCTTTTTTATCTCACAATTGTTAAGTAGGTCACCTGGTGCAGTTGCAATGGGTGATTAGTTATTGATCACTGGTGTTACACCGTTAGTAAATGCACTAAAACAAACTCATTGACTGATTGATTTCACCAGCTCTTTGAAATGGAGCCAGAAACAACAGCAAACACTCAATCAACATCTTCCTAGTCTGATGAGAACATCCAACCCAATCCTAACTGGCCTGGTGAACATAGGATTGGGTGCAGACCATTCAGCCCATTGATCCTGCTCTGCCATTCTACACCATGTCTGATCATTTCCTTAAGACCACGGCCCTGCACTATCTCCGTATCCCTTATTTAACGTCATTCATCTCCAGAAACCTATTGATTTCTGTATTGAACCAGCACAGTGACTGAGCTTCCACAGCCCTCTGGGATAGAGGATTCTAAAGATTTACCTCCTTCTGAGATTCCCTTCTGACATTCTCCTCCGTCTCAGTATTAAATCACCTAACTCTTATCCTGAGATAGTCCCCTGGCTCTGGACGCACTGCCAGAGGGGAATGTTCTATCAACATCCACCCTGTCATGCCATGTAGCAATTCTGCATGTTTCAATGAGATCACCTCTCATCATTCCAAACTCTCGGTAATACAGGCCCCTTAATGTCTCTCAGCAGACAATACCACCATCCCAAGAATTAAGCTGGTGAACTTCCATTACATTCCCTGTGTGGCAAACACATTCTTTTTCAGATAAGGAAGTCCAAACTGTACACAATACACCAGATGCAATCTCACCAAGATGCTACACGATTGTAGCAAGACGCATTTACTTTCAGTAAGAAGATTTTGGAATTGAGGCATCTTCTGGAGCCATTTCAGACCAAGTGCGTACACGTAGACTGACAAGTGCTGTTAGGGAGGGAGTTCCAGGGTAGTGACACAGTGACACTGAAGGAACAGGGATGTATTTCTGAGTCAGGACAGTGTGAGGCTTGAAGGGAAACTTGTGGGTGGTAGTGTCCCCATGTCCTTGCTGCCCATATCTTTCTGGGTGGTAAAGACTGCAGGTTTGGAAAGAGCTGTCATAGGAACCTTGCTGAATTGCAACAGTCCATCTTATAAATGGTGCACAGTGGTCCTACTGTCAGTGGTGAAGGGAGTGAATGCTTGTGGATGTAATGCCAATCAAGTGGGCTGCTTTGCCCTGGATGATGTTGAACTTCTTGAGTGTTATTGGAGCTGCGCTCATCCAGGCAAGTGGGGAGTATTCCATCACACTCCTGACGTGTGCCTTGTAGATGTTGGCCAGGCTTTTGGGAGGTAGATTCTCTCACTGCAGGATTCCTAGCCACTGACCTGCTGTTGTAACTACAGTACTAACATGGTGAGTCCCATTCAGTTTGTGGTCAATGGTAACCCCCCAGGATGCATTTTTTTTGAGATGGTCATTGCCTGTCTTTTGTGTGGTGTGAATGTTACTTACCACTTTTCTGCCCAAGTCTGACTATTGTCCAGTCTTGCCGCACTTGCAGATGGACTGTTTCAGTACCTGAGGATTGTGAATGGTGCTGAACATTGTGCAAACATCAGTGAACACCTCTACTTCTGACCTTATGATGGAATCATAGAATCCCTAGTGTGGAAACAGGCCATTCAGTCTATTGAGACCATACCACCCCTCTGAAGAGCATCCCACTGAGACCCACTCACCTACTTGATCCGTGTAACCCTGCATTTCCCATGGCTAATTCAACTAGCCTGCACATCCCTGGACAATATGGGCAATTTATGACGGCCAATCCACCTAACCAGCTCATGTTCCATAACATTCACCTCCATTTTAGTTAATACTGCCTGGTAGGCTGGTTTAGTAAGCATGAGGATTAAGATGGGCTCTTCCAGCTTCCTGTTGCTCCTCACGCTGCTCACACACCTCTACTTAGTGAGTGCATCATAACCCTTGATTACTTATGGATGTATTAAACTTTTAACTGTGTGTGTTTTTTAAATGAAGGACGTTCAAGCCTGAGAATGTGAATTTGTGGCTGCCTGGAAAACTCCTTTGTGAATTGCACAAAGCCCAGACAGGAAGTATGCAGCATTGCAACTGAAGAGTGTCAACAGAACTTTAGACAGCAACACTTCAAAGGGGGAGACACCATTCAACCTTAGGAGCTGTGATCTCCTCTGGCTAGAGATAATGAGTGGCAGATTATCCCTGATCCGCAGGAAACAATTTCTTGTGATTTGTGTCCCCAACTATGAAAATGAGTTGAAACAAGGGTAGGTCTGGTTAGAAAACTTGTTTACATTGTATCCCTCCAGGAATATATTGACCATAATTCTACCTGTTTTTTAAAGCGTGATGGAAAATGATAGACCAGATGTAAAAGTTAAAGTTCTAAATTGGAGGAAGGCCAATTTTGACGCTATTAGACAAGAACTTCCAAAAGTTGATTAGGGGTGGATGTTTGCAGGTAAAGGAATGGCTGGAAAATGGGAAGCCTTCAAAAATGAGATAATGAGAGTCCAGAGACAATATGTTCCTGTTACGGTGAAGAGCAAGGCTGGTAGGTGTGGGGAATGCTGGATGACGAGAGAAATTTGAGGGTTTGATCAAGAATAAGAAGGAAGCATATGTCAGGTATAGACAGTAGGGATTGAGTGAATCCCTAGAAGAGTATAAAGGCAGTAGGAGTATATTTAAGAGGGAAATCAGGAGGGCAAAAAGGGGACATGAGATAGCCTTGGCAAATAGGGTTAAGGATAATCCAAAGGGATTCTATAAATACATTGAGGGACAAAAGGGTAACTAGGGAGAAAATAGGGCCCCTTAATGAGCAGCAAGGCCGCCTACGTGTGCAACTCCAGGAGATGGGGGGATACCAAACAAGTATTTTGCATCAGAGCTAACTGTGGAGAACGATATGGAAGATATAGAATGTGGGGAAATAAATAGCCACATCTTGAAAAATGTCCATATTACAGAGGAGGTGGTGCGAAGTGGCTTGAAGCGCATAGAGGTGGGTAAATCCCCGGGACCTGATCAAGTGTAGCCTAGACCTCTGTGGGAAGCAAGGGAAGTGATGGCTGGGCCCTTTGCTGAGATATTTGTATCATCGATAGCCACAGGTGAGGTGCCAGAAGACTGGAGGTTGGCTAATGTGGTGCCATTATTTAAGAAAGGTATAAGGAGAAACAAGGGAACTATAGACTGGTGAGTCTGACATCTGTGGTGGGCAAGTTGTTGGAGGGAATCCTGAGGGACAGGATTTACATGTATTTGGAAGGGCAAGGACTGATTAAGGATAGTCAATATGGCTGTGTGTGTGGGAAATCTTGTCTCATTAACTTGATTAGTTTTTTGAAGAAGTAACAAAGAGGATTGATCAGAGCAGTGCAGTGGACATGATTTATATGAACTTCAGTACGACAATCAACAAGGTTCCTCATGGTAGACTGGTTAGCAATGTTAGATCACTGGAACACAGGGAGAACTAGCCATTTGGATACAGAACTAGCTTAAAGGTAGAAGACAGAGGGTGATGGTAGAAGGTTGCTTTTCTGACTGGAGGACTGTGACCAGTTGTGTACCACAAGGATCGGGGCTGGGTCCACTGTTTTTCGCCATTTATATAAATGATTTAGATGTGAACATAGGCGGTATGGTTAGCAAGTTTGCGGATAACACCAAGATTGGAGTTGTAGTGGACATCGAAGAAGGTCATTTCAGAGTACAACAGGATCTTGATCAGATGGGCCAATGGGCCGAGGAGTGGCAGATGGAAATAAATTTAGAAAAATGTGAGGTTTTTGGAAGGCATTTTGGAAAGGCAAATCAGGGCAGGACTTATACAGTCAATGGCAAGGTCCTGGGGAGTGTTGCTAAACAAAGAGACCTTGGAGTGCAGGTTCATAGTTCCTTGAAAGTGGAGTCACAAGTAGACAGTATAATGAATAAGGCATTTGGTACACTTGCCATTATTGGTCAGTGCATTGAGTATAGGAGTTGGGAGGCCATGTTGTAGCTGTACAGGACATTGGTTAGGCCACTTTTAGAATACTGTGTTCGGTTCCGGTCTCCCTGCCATAGGAAGAATGTGGTGAAACTTGAAAAGATTCAGAAAAGATTTACAAGGATTTTGCCAGGGTTGTGGGGGTTGAGCTACAGGGAGAGGCAGAATAAACTGAGGCTATTTTCCCTAGAGTGCTGGAGGCTAAGGGGTGACATTTTGAGGGTGGTAATATAATGAGGGGCATGGATAGGGTAAATAGACAAGGTTTTGTCCCCCAGGATTAGGGAGTCCAAACCAGAGGGCATAGGTTAAAGGTGAGAGGGGCAAGATTTAAAAGGGATCTAAGTGGCAACAGTTTTCATGCAGAAGATGGGGCATGTACAGAATGAACTGCCAGAGGAAGTGGTGGAGGCTGGTACAATTACAACATTTAAAAGGCATCTGGATGGGTAAATGAATAGGAAGGGTTTAGAGGGATATGGGTCAAATGCTGGCAAATGGGACTAGATTTACCTAGGATATCTGGTCAGTGTGGATGAGTTGGACGGAAGGGTCTGTCTCCATGCTGTACATCTTTATGACTCTACGTTGGCTTAAAAACCAACAGAAACCCTCAGTTTCTGTGTTCCAGAGATGCCAAATGCCAGTGTGCTGACTGAGTTTGGGTTCCACTGTGCTAAAATGTGTTGTGAAGAGGCACAGCTGAGAATCTTCACCAGACACTGTCTGCAGGTAGAAAAAAAGTGAAGTTTTTCTCTGATTGTTGACAAGAAGTCAAATCGGTAAAGTAGGAACAAAATTCTGCAGATTCAATCACTTTTGAAGGGAACTGGACAAACTCCTTTCAGCTAAGTACAGAATCAGGAATCTCCAAACAACTTCTCAACGACCAGAAACTCCCGCTTGGTGGTCATGACATTTCACAATCTATTCAGCATGGACAATCCAAACAGATTCGTAATCTGCATGGATGTGTGTCGTGTTCAATGTTTCTTTTCTCATGTTTAGTAGCCAATAAAGTCACTCTTTCTTAAGTTCAAGAGAAACTGCTTAAATTGATTGCTTTTGCAGTGCTTATCCATAGATCCCTGAAGGTGGCAGAAGACATTAAGAGGGTAGTTAAGAAAGCATATGGGATGTTTGTTTTTATCAGCCGTAGCATAGACAATAAGAGCATGGAGGGTATGGTGGAGCTATACAGAACTTTGGTTTGGCCACAGCTGGAGTACTGTGTGCAATTCAGGTCTCCACATGATAGGAAGGTTAAGATTGCCCTGAATGGGGTGCAGAGGAGATTCATCAGGATGTTGCCTGGGATGGAGCATTTCAAAGATGAAGAGAGGCTGGATTAGCTCAGGTTGTTTTCTTTAGAGCAGAGAAGGCTGAGGAGGGATCTGATGGTGATGTGTGAGATTATGAGAGGTATGGACAGAGTGGATAGAAAACAGCTGTTTCCCTTAGTTGATGAGTCAAGAACAAGGGGAGCATAATTTTAAAGTGAAAAGCTGGAGGTTTAGAGGGGATTGATGAAAAATATTTTTCACCCAGATCTGGAATGCACTGCCTGGGAGGACAGTTGAGATGAGAAACCTCACAACCTTTAAAAAGTACTTAGACAAAGAATTGAAGTGTCATAACATTCAAATTGACCTAATGCGGGGAAGTGGGACTAGTGTGGGGAATAGCATATTTTTGGTAGTACAGGCTTGATGGGCCAAAAGGCCCCTTCAGTACTGTATGGTTCTCTGATTCTTTTAAAGTCTAAGTTTGGCTCACGCAGGAATATTACCATCTGGGGGTATCTGATCCAGAATTGGGAGATCCAAACCTATGGCTTGGTTCTACACCAGTGACATGCTTTGTTGCCTCTCAAGACCAGCCTCTAACAGTCTACTCATAGCAGGGAAGTAATGAACACAGCGCCTGGACTTGAATCTCTAGAGTGAAGACTTGAACTGACAATCTTTAACACCATGACAAGGAAGTTACCCACTGAGACACAGATGATAGTCCCAGACATTATCCAGGGACATGCTGGAAAGAACTAGGACCCAGCCATAGTGTGAAATGAATGGCTCATTGTTCTTGGAGAGGGGATAGTGGATATCTGTCTGAGGCACAGCTTAAAGTGTCTTCCACACAAAGCTGCTCTTAATTCCACAACTTAATGCCTTTCCTTCTGATCCTTATATCATTTGAATTACTACACTAATTAGCTTCCCAGTAACATCTTATTTTATTTTGACCCAGATCATTGCTATTGGAAATTAGTCCAAACACAGTCGGGCATTGGATACGCAAAATAAAATTGGGTGGCGATTCTCTTAAATCAACAGACTGTGTACTTGAAAATGAATATTTGTACAGCAGGTAAAGCATCACTGGGGAACAGCTGGATAGTGAGAATAGCAAAGTCCAAGGTTTGTGTTCTTAATGGCTTGAAGTGAATCAGAGCTTAAAAGTTGTCACGGTGACAGTGACATTTGAGCATGAGATAACAAGCTAACAAACTACATCTAAATGAAGCATGCTGTTCTGCCGAGTAGCTTGCGGTGGGGGCTGAATGGAGATGGTACACCACATCAAGGATGTTGACTGAACTACATGATGGAGCTGGTCTGAGTTTCCAGAAAGGTTTATTAAAGTAACAGGGAGAGGTCCCTGCCTAACCATCTTCGAGAAACATCTATTGGTTGTTCATCTCAGCTCAACTCTGCAGGAGTTCATCAGGGTAGTGTCCTAGGCCCAAACACCTTCAACTGCTTCATCAATGATTATCCCTCCATCCCAAGGTCAGAAGTGGAAATGTTCACTGATGATTACACAATGTTCAGCACCATTTGCGACTTCTCAGATACTGAAACAGCCCATGACCGAACGCAACCAAATCTGGTCAACATTCAGTCTTGGGCTGAAAATTGGCAAGTCACATCCCCAAATAAAGATAATGACCATCTCAAATAAGAGAGAAGCACTATCAATGCGAATGAGAAAAGATCTAATTATCACACCTTAATGTCCAATAACATGACTATCACTGAATATTCCACCAGCAACATATCACCAGAATCTAAACTGGACCAGCCATATAGATACTGCAGCTACAAAAGCAGGTTTTCAATTGGATGCAGCTCCACTAGCACTTCAGAAGCTCAGCACCGTCCAGGACAAAACAGCCCACTTGATTGACACCACATCCACTGACTGACACTCCTTATACATTGTCACCCCTTTACATTTGTATTTCTTGTGAATTGTCCCAATGCATACAAGACAAATAGCTATGACAATCCATCCTTTTTCAGCAGTACTCGTTGATATTGATTATAAATTGCTGTCTCAAGCACTAATCCTTGTGGTTCCCTACAAGTCTCAGCCTACCAACCAGAAAAGTCCCATTTATTCCTATCTCTATTCATTATCCAATGCTCAATCAATGCCAATATATTATTTCCAGACCTATGTGTCCTAATTTTGTGTAACAACCTCTTGTGTGACACTTTATCAAGATTCCTATGTGTACATATACATTATGCTCACATATACACTTCTGTATAAAGCCTTGTACACCCACGCATGGCAGGGAAGCACTTAGAGTCTGCACTGTGATAACGTCAATACTGCAGCCCACACACAGCCGAAGCTTTGTCTGTTCCTGCATTGACACCCAAGGCCTTCACTCCCACACACATCAGCAGGGAACACGTGATGCATCCCTCCTTTGCTCCTCCCCCATTCCTTTAATACTGGCTTCTGCTTCCCTCCTGAATCACTGGATGTGATCGGATCCAGTCCGGGGTCATTCCCATTTTCTCTCCTCCTACCCTGAAGGCAATCCACTGACACGGGCATCCGTTTTGGAGATCTGAATGTTCTCAGGGCTCACTCCAAAGGGGCCCTCTACTTACTGCAAGAGCTGGGAAGAGCAGCAACTCAACCACCACCTCCCTGCACCCACTCCATTAGATCGGGCGGGGAGCCGTTAATGCATGGAACAGGAGGAAACCATTCAGCCCCTTAATCCTACTACACCATTCCACTAAATGACAGCTGACTCAAGTCCATCCCTCTCGGTTCCATTTGCCTAGATACCCTCACCAGTACAAACTTGTTGGACAAACCACTTGGCTCAGGTTCCTCTCTCTGAGGCACCATTAGACCACAGAGACCTTACTTTTTTCCTCCCATCCTGTACCCACTCCCCACCCCATTTTTTTGCTCAGAGACACTTCTTTTCTAGGTCCAGGCATCATCTACTGTGCTATTGGCTGTGAGTTATGGATAGAGCCATAGTGAGGAAGACTGGGCAATTAGGGACGGGCAATAAATGGCCAGTAACACCCATATCTTGTAAATGAATTATAAGTCAAGCAGTATCCAGAGGCAATTTGAATGAGGAAACAACGCCCCTAGGGGCTTTTAGGGTGGATGTCCTCCCAGAAGAGGTCATCCACTGTTAAAAGGCCCTCATGATTCTCACTCCGGAGGGAAGACAGCTGGGGTTCTAAATGTCTTCTATACTCTTTTGAGTGAGGCTCTAAGCCAAGGCCTTGTTTTCCCTCCTGGGGCCCATTCCTAGGGCCATTAGCTGAGGAAGAACAAAGCAGTCTCCTCAGTGTCTTTGTCAATATTTATCCCTCAACTAACATTCCCAAAACCTATTATCTCTCAAAGTGCACACTGTTATTAGCAGGAGCTTGCTGGGCACCAGTCAATGCTGCATTTCCCAGCATTTACAGCGGGGACTATGCTTCAGAAGTATTTCATTGACTGTAATATGTTTTGGGATATTATGTGCTTGTGAAAGGCGCCATCAAAATGCAACCCCTTTCTCCTGCAAAAGGGTTAACTACCCCTGGGCGATGCTGACATGGCACAAATTGGGAGGCTGTTTTAAATTGGTTATTGCTCAGTCACCTTTCCAACCTGTTGATCACAGATAAACAAAGAGGTATTGGCGTCTTTATTTTCTGACGCAGAATAAGAAAACGTCAGCAAGAGACTAATGTACTAATCAGGAGAGAAAAAGGCAAAAATAGCTTGCGCAGGCTGCACACAGTTCAGCTTCCAACCCTCCGGGTCACCAACAATTAAAGGCTTAATTCCTGGACACCAAGAAGTAAAAAAATTGTAAGGGGTTTTTAGGTTCTCCTTGAGTACCTCTTTACTAATTACTAAAACATTGCAGTTGAGGGGTGGACAGATTGTTTGACTGAGTCAATATTTATCCAACCAGAAAATCTATGGATTTTCTTTTGCTGCTTCGGATCCCATACTTTAGAGCAGCCAACACATGTTGGGACCCAGAAAGCAATGTGTAAGATACTGGTCAATGAAGTGCCTGCCCCTAGGATCCCTGACCCACAGTGGGAGGTTTTCAAGACTGGATGGCAAAGAGAAGCTCTATAGGTATTTGGGAGGCTGGCAGCACTTACATCAGATGTGGGAGCTGCTAACGGAGGAAGGAGGAGGAGACGCTGCCTCAAGGTGATGGCAATCTGCCTCCAAAGAGCTCCCAGAGGGTTCTACATGCAAACAGGCCTCAGCTGCATGGTAATGACTCCAATGGACAGGCAGAGGACACAGCTGTGGTCCTATCAATAAGGAGGGAGTTAGGGGAGTCAAGGTGGATGAAACACAGTCCACTCTGTTCTGCCTCCTTCTGCCTCCATTTCCTTGGCTGTGGTTTAGCTTTGAGACTTCCAGTCAATAGGTGCAACCCTTTCTTTGGCCCAACAGTCTACATGGCTGCCAATGGGCAAGTAAGTCCAGATCAAAGTGGGAATATAGTACTTTAGGGGATTGCCGTCTGGTCTGCCCCGATCCAAGCTTCACAACATATGTCTCTAACTCTGTGCTGTCCCTGTCCTAGGAGTGTTTGACGGAGGGACAGTGTAGAGAAAGCTTTACTCTATATCTAACCCCATGCTGTCCCGTCCTTTGGAGTGTTTGGTGAGGACAGTGTAGAGGAAGCTTTACTCTGTAACTAACCCCACACTGTCACTGTCCCAGGAGTGTTTGATGGAGGGGGGGGGGCACTGTAGAGAGAGCTTTACTCTATATCTAACCCCATGCTGTCCCTGTTCTAAGAATGGATGATTTCGGGAATCAAGCTGGAATGTTGAGTTGAGGTAAAATGTCAACCATGATCCTAACGAAAGGTAGGACAGTGTTGAGGGGCCAAATGGCCAACTCTTCCTAATTCATTTAATTTCTAATTGACTTAAGTAACTCATTGTAAAGCAGAGACTCCCAGCTGAGTAAGGCTTTGCTTAGTTCCGTGTCAATCTAGCAGAACTGTCACTCCCTGAACTACTCCCACCCCAATAGGTTAATTATGAGCACCAATTTATATAAAGCTGTATACTTAAGGCTATTTTTGTGGTTGCTGAGCAACAGTGCATTACAGCTGCATGAAGTGAGAGGTGAGTGTCCCTAACCCGTGTCTGAGAGACAGCAGCTTCCAATTTCCCATGACATTGGGAACGGCTCGAGACTGGTTCTGCTCCAATCTGGGATGGGTCAGTCTCAGTTAGAGCTGAGGATGAGACCCTCACCTTTATCAAGGATTGAGAAAGTGAGAGAATGAACCTGTATTTGTATGGCATTTTCATGACCTCAGGACATTCCAAAGCACTTTACAGCCAATTAAGCACCTTTTTTGGAAGTGTAATCATTGAGAGAATTTAAGGAATGTAAATTGTAGGAAGAAAAGACAGTATGTGATTAGATACAGAGTAAAGCTCTCTCTGCACTGTCCCCAACAAACAACTCCCAGGACAGGGACAGCACAGAGTTAGATACAGAGTAAAGTTCCCTGTGCACTGTTCCCATGAAATATTCAAATACATCAAATTCCCATCAAATGAATAACAAGAGAGGGCAATTGAGAGGAGAACTCAACACATCCTCAATACAATCAAGAGTGTTTAAAACTGAACAAAGTTGGAGACTAGAATGGGGGAGAGATGGTTGTGTACTCTCCAGTTCCTTGAGCACAAAAGTAGACAAGTAATGATAAACTTGTGCAAAACACTATTTCAACATCAACTGGAATGTTGTATCTAAGCTGGGTTCTGCACTTTAGGAAGGATGTGAAGGCTTTAAAGTGGGTACAGTAAGGATTCAAGAGAATTGTTCCAGGAATGTGAAACTCCAGTGTTACAGACTGACAGAGGTTGGGACAGAGAAGGTTGACAGGAGATTTGATCAAGGTGTTCTCAATCATGATGGGTGTGGATGGATAGGGAGAGACTTTTCCCATTGGTGGAAGCATCAAAAAGCAGAGGGCACTGAATTAAGGCACAATGCGAATTGCTTTTGCAGAGAGATAGCACTGGCATGATGAGCTCGATAGACTCATTCTGCACAGTAACAATGTAAAATATTTTTACTGATAGGACACTTTACGAGAAGCAAAAGAAACAAGATCCTGGCACTCCCTCTCTACTGGCACAAGAAGAGCATTTTCATCCACAGACTGCAGTGGCTCAAGAAGATAGCTCACCACCTTCTCAAGGGGCAACTTGACACTTCCAATAAATGCCAACCTTGCCAGTGTTACCCAGAATCTGGGAATGAGGTTGAAGAAAGAAATAGGACAGGGCTTAATAAAGCAGGCAAATGAAGAGGGCGCGCAGCAGCAATAAAAAGATATGATGGATAATATGAGGAAAAAAGAGGGATATGGTAAGACAAAGAAATGGAATGGTGGAAAGTTCTCTTCTTGCTAAAGCAGAAGTTTCAAATAAATCAGAAACAAATCAGAGAATTGCTCATACTCCAATTTATAAGTTATCCTTTAATTCATGGATTTACGAGTAAATGACCTTCATCTGTGCCCTTTTATCACTGGAATCTATTTGGTTTGCTCATATTGGGCTTGACATGTAAATATTCAATTGTCAACATGGCTGATTTACTGGTGGCAACGACTAGTAATTAAAAACAAAAAAGAAGTCCAGGAGATTTGGTGGTGGAGAAACTGTTCGGTTGCATACGACGTTAAAAAAAGGAAAACAGAAAAATACTTTGTTTTAGTCTTAAAGAGCTTTATATGTATTGGAAACACGGGTGATTTCCTGTTGTGGTGGTTAATAGATTAAAAACTGCCACAGGTGATTTGGTGATGTGAAAAGCTATTCGGTTGTATGTGATTGCATTTCCAAGTATAAGAAAAGAAAAGAGAAAAATATATTTTGCTTGCCTTCAGTAATACTGACAAACTGAACTAAACGCACTTATGTTGCAATGGACCATAGAATATGATCAATACCACGTTATCAACTAACACTTGCCCACAAATCATATTATTCTTTCTTATTCATTCGTGGGATGTGAGTGTTGCTGGCTGGACTGGCATTTATTGTCCATCCCTAATTCCCCAGAGGGCAGTTAAGAGTCAACTGCATTGCTGTGGGTCTGGAGTCACTTGTAGGCCAGGCTAGGTAAGGATGGCAGATTTCCTTCCCTGAAAGACATTAGTGAACCAGACAGGTTTTTCTGACAAGGGGTTCATGGTCATCATTAGATTCTTAATTGGATTCAAATTCGACCATCTACCATTGTAGGATTTTAACCCAGACTCCCAGTCTAGCGATAATCCTAACCAACGACCTGTCCTGGACTTCCCACGTAGATGTAACAGTCAAGAAGGCACAACAACGCCTCTTTTTCCACAGGCAGCTCAGGACCTTTAGCATGTCTATAAGGTCCTTCACCAACTTCTACAGATGCACCATTGAAAGCATCCTGTCCGGGTGCATAACTGCCTGGTATGGCAACTGCTCTGCCCAGGACCGTAAGAAACTACAGAAGGTGGTGTGCACAGCCCAGACCATCACGGAAGACAACCTTGCATCCATGGACTCTATTTACACTTCTTGTTGCTCCAGAAAAAACTGCCAACATCATCAAAGACCCATCAGACCCTGGTAATGACCTCCTACAACCTCTTCCGTCAGGCAAAAGATACAGAAACCTGAACACGTGCACAAGCAGGTTCAGGAACAGCTTCTTCCCAGCCATTATCAGACTGATGAATAGACTCTCTCTAGCCTCAAATAACATTGATCTTGCTAATGTTGACCCTGCCTAGAGCATGCCCTATGCAGTGTAACCTGTATACCGCTGTCTAAGACTTTTTGATCTGTACATCCTTGCTTACTATGATCTGCCTGTACCGCGCATAAACAAAGCTTTTCACTGTGCTTCAGTACATGTGACAATAAATCAATCAATCAAATCCTGTAAGGCTATCACCTCGCCCATATCAAAAATGATCAATGTCATGGGATCATGTATCAGAAGATCAGCCACTTGCTAATGGACAAGAGGGACATAAGAAATAGGGAAAGGTTTATGTCATTCAGACCATCAAATGTTCAATACAATCATGGCTGAGCTTCAGCCTCAACTCCACTTTCACACCCACTCCACATATCCCTTGACTTTCTGAGAGATGAAAAATGGGTCTCCCTCAGCCTCAAATGTACTCGACAATGAAAGGTCCACAATCTTCTGGGGTAGAGAATTCCAAACTCTCACAAACCTTTAACTGAAAAGGTTTCTCCTCATTTCAGCCCTAAATAATCAACCTTTTGGCCTGAGAATGTTGTCCAGATTCCCTAGCCCAGTGACCAGCCTGGTAATCTCAGTCAGAATCTCGTATGTTTCAAATGAGATTACCCACTCATTCTTCTACATCCCAGAAAATATAAACTTGATTTATTCAGCCTCTAGCCATAGCACAACTCTCTCACCCCCAGGGACCAACCTTTTCCTTGCTGCCTCTAAAGTGAGTGTTTCTCCTGAGATATGGATATCAGAATTGGGCACAATGTGAGCTCAAATGTACAACTGTAGTAAGACTTCCTTGCTTTTGTGCTGCTAGTGCACTTGTAACAAAGTTCAAGATGTCCTTTGCTTTTCCAACGATTCCCTACTTGCCCCACTGTGGTTTTCAAAGGACTGGTTGAGCTAGAATCAAATCTAATTTTAACCAACCTGGGTGCAGGGAATGAGACAGATTTGACTGAGCTGCCTCCGGTGTACCTGCCCAATTTAATGTTCCATTGAAGTCAACAGCATGAAACCAAATGGGATTTCAAGCAGAACCCATCACAGCAACATGGGCATGTTTAGAACTGGGGCTCGACACTCATCACACTCCTATATTCTCCCGATGGAGAGGCCATCACACTCCTATATTCTCCTGATGGAGAGCCCATCACACTCCTATACTCTCCCGACGGAGAGCCCATCACACTCCTACATTCTCCCGATGGAGAGCCCATCACCTCCTTCAACAACAACAACGTCCTCTTTCACTCAGAAGCCTGTTAAATTTCAAGCTTGTCAACATTTAGTTAGGGGGAGGTGATGCCAAGGGTGGTATTAATGTTAAACTATTAATCCAAAGACCCAGGTAATGTTCTGGGGACCTGGATTCAAATCCTGCCATGGCAGATGATGGAATTTGAATTGAATAAAAATCTGGAATTAACAGTCCAATGATGACCATGAATCCATCGTCGATTGTCAGAAAAACCCATCTGGTTCATTAACGTCCTTTAGGGAAGGAAATCTACCATCCTTACCTTATCTGACCTACATGTGACTCCAGACCCACAGCAATGTAGTTGACTCTTAACTGCCCTCTGGGCAATTAGGGATGGGCAATAAATGCTGCCCAGCCAGCAATGCCTTCATCCCATGAATGGATAAAATATATTGTCGCTGCCTCGTTAATCTAATTTCCTCTGTTGCTTGTTTTATCTCAAGGAACTAGAGGGAAGGAAGGGCTGATCTGGCACAGTGATAGTGAGCCAGGAGGCCTCGGTTCAAGTCCCACCAGGTCCAGAGGTATCACTGAATAGGTTAATTAGAAAATATATCTAAGGAGGAGAGACGTGTAAAGGAGGGTGAGCAATAGATTAGCTTGAATTAGAGTGAAAGGCAGAACAGATTTGAGAGCTGAACAGCTTCCTCTTGTTCCTAGATCATGTTGCTTTGCCACAATATAGCCAGCATGTTTCTACTTGGCTCAGTTTACCAGAGAAAGCAATCTTTATGTTAAACAGCTCGTGGAGATCAAAACATTGATACATTCCTTCAGCCACGTACACACACACGCACACACATGCACACACACACGTACACGCGCGCACACACATACACGCACACGTACACGCACACACGTACACGCACACATGTACACGCACACATGTACACGCGTGCACACACACACACACACACACACACACACACACACACACACACAACTGTACCCCAATCAGCAACTCCGCCAATATCCTGGGAACAACTCCCAAAGTTGGGCTCGAACGCCAGCTGTAATACAGCAGTTGCCATGGCAACTCAATTCATGCTGAATTAAGTTTCCAAAATTGCTCTCTGCAAGAATAAATAAAAGTCTGGAGCCTGTTAGTGAAGGAGCTCTCCATTAACACTTCAACAGCAATCTGCAGCTTTTTGCATATCTAACCAACATAATCTGGATGCTCTGTTATGGAAACATAGAAAATGCTTGTAAAGGAAAAGTTATGCTGTATCTAATCCCATGCTGTCCCTGTCCTAGGAGTGGGTGCATGGAATGGAAAATGTTCTGGTCTGTGCTTTGTTCTTGTCAAGGTGAGGGGTATAAAAGATTTACTCCAGAATAATGCAATTTACACTGTATTTCTCTCTGCTGGCTCCAATTTGTAGGTGCTTTGTTTTGGAAGGCTACATGACAACATTCTCCCTGCGTCTCGTAGTCAGGGCCATCCATCCTCTTATAGCTCTTTGCAGAATGTGTGAGTCAGCAGGGAACTGAAAAGAAAGCCTGGTGAAAGCCTCAGATAACAACCAGTGACTCAGAAGCCAATTACTAAAATATAAAGAAAATACTGAATAAGAATGTCTCCAGTATAAAAGCTCCGAGATCTGTGCTCCCACCCCTCTGGTTCATTGTCTAATGAAGATTACTGTTGCATTTGGATGCAGAAGTCCATAGATAAAGACCACAGCAATACAGAAACCCTTTCCCGACAGTGATACAGGTGCCCCAAAATCTGCAGGCTCTTGTTGGATTTGGATGTGAACTCATCCCAGTGTTCATCAGTGAGCCCTGACTTTAACCATTACAGGAACCAGTGGGTTGGGGGGAGAAAGAGACCTCAAGCTGCGTACCAAGTAGCCCATGCCAACCTTGACTATTAGGTCTGCAAAACAGCAGAAAAGATGCAGCTTTCCAGTTTAAACACTACATTACAATTTCTGCACCTTTTCCTTGGTGATGGTGACTGCTTTAAGTTCCTCCCTACTTTTCACTTCTTGAGCTTCAAATATCTTTGCAAGTGTTCCAAGTCTTGCACACAGTGAAGACAGACACAAAATATCTGTACTTTCATGCCTTCCATTATCAATTCCCCAGACTCAATCTCCAGAGTGTTAAGTAGGATCTCAGCCTGCTAGTGGATTAGAGCTCAAGATCTGATTCCCTTGTGATAGACTTCGGCCATACATCTCATACCGCAGCCCCCAGTTACACTTGTTCCTCGTTTTTACATCTAAACAAATATCCCCAGTCAACAGCTATATTTCTTCTATTCTGCTGCTCAGATCTCCAAGGTCTGTGCATTGCAGATTCATAACACTGTCATGCCAATTGATGGGTGTGGGACATCTCAGCAGCTGCACAATTTCTAGGCAACGCTGGTGAGCAGCACTGATACTCTGACATAGAGGAATGTAGAAAACAAGACCAGGAGTGGGGCTTGGAGTTCACTGATCCTCCTTTGTTACCGAATAAGATCAAAGCTGATCTTCTAGCTTAAAACCAGGTTACTTCATTATCCCTATATCTTTTGGTATCTTTGATATAGAGGACAAACACTAGCTTTTGTTACTCTTTTGCTATTTAAATACTAGTGGAAACTCTTACTGTCTGTCTTGATATTACGAATAAGACTTCCCTCATACTCTAGATTATAAGGTTTGAGTTTTTGCTTATTAATTGACCCCCAGGTCCTAATAGTCCCCATGAGAACCTTTTTCCTAGCCCTACCTTTATCATTGGACTACATGTGAACCACGGCAACTGGATCCTCCCCATTGCACTGCAAGTTCTTCTCCAGCCCTGAGCGCATGTCCCTAACCCTGGCATTGGGCAACAAAGCCACCTGTATCTATCCTCTGATTACACTCTCCCCAACTAAGACTACATCTCTGTACACTCCACTGCACATGAACAGCTTCCAGTATCACAATGCCATGATCAGTTCACTCATCCAACCTGCAGCTCCCACTTCCATCCATACAGAGCCTTGAACCTGTTGGGCAATTGCAAGAAGTGAAATGCCCCCACTTCTACCTTCTCAATTCCTTTACCTGACTGACTCATAGTCACGGCATCCTGTCCCTAATCATGGAACAAGTCAGATGATGGAATCCTGAGGGCTGGAACAAAGACTGCAGATAGGTGTCCCCCGATCTCAGTCTGCCGTGTCTGCAAGATAACAAGGTGTGGAGCTGGATGAACACAGCAGGCCAAGCAGCATCTTAGGAGCAGGAAAGCTTGACGTTTCGGGCCTAGACCCTTCATCAGAAATGGCTGCAGTGTCTGCAGTTTGTTGTACCCCTTCATTGATTTTGAATTAAAGTTCCTTGAGCCACTAGCATTTACTGTAGATAATGGAGCCTAGGATTACACTGGCATCCAATTTCCCCATCTACTGCAGCTGCATCACATCACCTGCTCCACCATATTTATCCTTAGTTAATTAATTACTTCTCAATTCATAATTAATAAACACTACTACTAATGATAAGCTCTACTACTATTAATAACTATTCCATTACTAATCAAAATGTTCAGGGTTTTAAAGGTAAGCGATGAAAATACTTACCAATCAATCTCCTGAATAATTACTGAGGAAATGTTAGATAGATTAAGACCTTATCGGGGTAACCTTACAACTGAATCCCCGACAGCTCAAATCCTTGCTCCCACCCAAATCTGAACCAACCCACTGTCTCCAATCCAACCTTACCACCTTTCCCAATCTGATTAATCCCTAGCTATCTCTCATAAACAAGCCAACTATCTCACTGACCTACGCTGGCCAAACCTGACAAAACCTCCAACTAAACTACCCCTTCCAATCCCCTTAACTACTGGCTTACCTCTCTCAACCATTCACTAACATTCAAACTGGGCCTCTGAACGTACTCTACCGCAACTTGTGTTGTACAATGGGACATGTCCTATTTCCCTGGACTCCACTTTGACAGAGATCCCCATTGAACACTTTGCTGTGCATTCCTGGAAAAACCAGACATGGAAGATCCCAGAAGAAATGCTCATCAGTCGGGCATCGGTCGGGGTGGGGGTTGGGATTTTCAGGTGCAGCAGCAATCTAGTTATTGTTGTCATTACTTGGAAGGTCTGGACCAACCTTAAGACTCTATAAGAATGCAAGTTGTTGTTGGTGTTTGCAGAAATACTCTGAACAGAAGCTCAGTGAAAGCATTCCTTCTTTCTCTTCCCTTCTATCAACTGTAAAAATCAAATATAAAATGATAAATAAAATTAATTTCAGAGTTTTCCAGTGGGTAAACATACCATCTGGGACTGAGCCCAGGAGAGCTAAGGCTAGTCAAGCGCTACTGATTGACTTTTCGGGATGAGCTTAATTATGGCTGATTTGCAAATAAAGCAACAAGCAACATTTACTAAATGATGTTTCCCTTATGTGCTTCGCCAGTGCAAACATCTACGTCTCTTGTATAGACCCAACAGTGTGCAGAAATTAGCTAGAATCCTGCCTTCATCACAGTCTACACTAACACAGTTACACATACTTACTGTATCCTGTTTGCAGTTAGTTTCAGAATCCCAGCTGCTACCTTCTGCTCACAGATGGTCAAGTGCAAGGGAAATCTCTGTCAGTTTCATTCTTTAGAAATTGTTATGTCAGCTCCAGCTGGAGTACTGGACTTAATTCGAGGCACTGCACACGGGGTAAGTTTGTCAAGGTCTTGGAAAGGGTGCAGAACAGATTTGTGAGAATAGTACAGGGATCAGGGACTAAAACTGTGCAAAAGGACTGGAGAAGCTGGGGTTGTTCTCCTTAGAGAAGAGAAAATAAGGGGAGATTTAACATAAATGTTCAAAATTGTGCAGGATTTAGAGAGGTGAAGAAGGGCCCCGACCCGAAACATCAACTCCCCTGTTCCTCTGATGTTGCTTGGCCTCCTGTGTTCCTCCAGCTCCACTCTGTGTTGTCTCTGACTCCAGAATCTGCAGTTCTTGCTATCTCCCAGGATTTAGAGTGTTACAGTTTTGGAGTTATGCTATGTTTTGGGATTTAGCTTTATATTTAAGACAAGAATAAAATAGGCCGTGGGACATGTTCTGAAATCTGCCTGTCAGCAAGCCTGGGTTGTTAAGATCAAAGGAAGACGTAGATTGTTTTACTAGGAGGAAAGTGCAAAGCAGTTGCACTCAGAGACAATGGCAGCAATATGTGAGCTAATAGCGGAAACTGTGTCTCAAAAATTGTCAAAATGTTGGAGATGTTGGGTTGTAATCTATAATGCTTTAAAGCATGCACTTAGTCCCAAGATTAAAGACAAGCCAACTTGGAAAATGCTACAGAAACTCAGCGGATCTGGCAGGATCTGTGGAGAGAGAAAGAGAGAGAACATTTCGAGTCTGATCTGATGCTTCCTCAGAACTGAAGAAGCCGTAATGTTGTGAGCAGGAGAATAGATTTATGACATAGAACTGGCACTTATTTGACAGAGGAATAGGCTACACTCCAAGGTTTAGCACCTTGACAAGTGGGTGATATTGCAAACTTACTAATCAGACCACAGACATTTTCATCCAAATCATTTCTATATATTACACACAACAGAGGTCTCAGTACAAGCATGGGGCTGGATGAACACAGCAGGTCAAGCAGCATCATAGGAGCAGGAAAACTTGACGTTTCGGGCCTAAACCCTTCATCAGAAATGGGGGAGGGGAAGAGGGTTCTGAAATAAATAGGGAGAGAGGGGGAGGCGGATAGAGGAGAGGATAGGTGGAGAGGAGGCAGACAAGTCCTCTCCACCTATCCTCTCCTCTATCC